>CM035843.1:278873293-279348454 GCA_020510985.1 Pholidichthys leucotaenia | reverse complement strand
GCGTCAACCACAGCGGAGGAAGTCGCTCGCGTTTTTTTGACAAACTGGGTGGCACGTTTCGGCGTCCCATCGGACATCACGTCCGATAGGGGGCCTCAATTTGTCTCGGAGCTTTGGTCAGCCATGGCCAGCAGCTTAGGGGCGACAATTCACCGCACCACCGCTTATCACCCTCAGGCTAATGGGTTATGCAAGCGTTTTCACAGATCTTTAAAGGCCGCCCTCAGAGCCTCACTAACGGATACAAATTGGGTAAATAAACTTCCCTGGGTTTTATTGGGGTTGTGTGCTGCGCCCAAAGAGGATCTAGACGCCTTTCCAGCAGAATTAGTTTTTACACAACCTCTCAGGCTCCCGGGTGAATTTTTACCAGAGAACCCAGAGCCAGGGCATCTCCCTGCCCCGAGGTTTTTAGGCAGCAACGGACCGGACTCTCTCCCCGGACTGGCACATCACTCTTTTCCACGGGTTTTTGTCCCACAAGCTTTAAAGAACGCTGAATTCATTTTTGTTAGGCATGAAGCTTTAAAACCAACTTTCCGCCCAGCATACGATGGGCCATTCAGAGTGCTGGAACCTGGTGATAAACACTTTGTGCTCGATTTTGGGGATAGAAAAGAAACAGTCAGCATTGACAGACTTAAACCTGCCTTCTTGTTGACAGACGAGCCTGCACGGTTGGCGAGAGCACCTCGGCGGGGTAGACCCCCCAAGAGAAAAGACTCAGCCCCCCTGCAGGGAACAAATAATCACTCTCCTTCCCAAGCTGCAGATTCCTTACAGGAAGGTCCCAGCAGGACGCCCAATCGGACCCACAGCAGATTCGGAAGAAGATTAAAACCCAGACGGCACAGAGACTGATGCAAACTACTCAACAGTTGTTCACTAATTGTGCTGTAACAGTTTAGGACTGACTTGTGATTTTACTATGCTGTTATGATTACCACTGAACTCTCTTAGGAGCATGGCTGCTGGAAAGTTTCTTCTGTGGCAAGAGGTGTAGCAGTTAGTATGTCATAATAATTATCTTAAACTGTGAATTTTTTCTATTGTCCTTTTCTTAGTCGTTTGGGGGGGCTGTTGTTTATATTAATCATATATTCCATAACCTACATATGTTTAAGCATGTGAGAATGTTTGGTGATTACATATGTAAGGCGACTTCACACCTCAGAACAGGACAGAGTCTCAACCGCCAGTGCAGATCAAAGAGCATCCGAGGCGCTGCGGTGGAGACCGGATGGGTTGCCCTGACCCCCCAGGGCCAGGCGGAGGAGTACGAAGACAATGGGGGGATTAAGATAATTAGGGATGTCAGCTTTTGATATCCATGTCTTTTGTTATGTGCGAGTATAAGTTCGTAGAGCCGAAGGTGTTCGCTCTCTTACTTTTTCTGCTGCTGCACCTAGATGAGACTTGTTAGAGGAACTGATAATAAACTTTGGTTTATGAATCACATTGCCTCGTTATTTCAAGCTCCTCTACAGAACCACAATTTCAAAAGCATTGTCTGATTTTCATTGGTTAATTTTCATAGAATTTTTATTTATTACCACTTTTGTCAGATTCAAGTTATTTCTGTGATCATTGTGGGTTTTTCTTCGATTAACAGAGGGGTACCAACAATTTTTGACATAACGCACGGCCCAGGAGACACACACGCAGGCTCAGGATAGATTTAACAGCTTTATTAGCAACAGGGAAGTCTATGGCTGCGTGTCTGTGGAATAAGAATGTATTGGTGGTGGCGTCTGCGTCAGGCACGGGGACAGGAGGCCGTACAGCCGGACAACCCTGTGGGAGAGAGCAGAGGGAGAAAGGTAACGGGCACCACACCAATACAGGGAAATGATGATGATAGCTGGCTTACTTGGTTGTGACAGGTGGCTGGCGTCGACAAGGGCGGAGCCCGGGAGACAGCGACCTGTGGTACCTGTGGCAGCAGCGTAGAGCCAACGGCGAGGTGATGAAGTCCGCCGCCGGGGATGTCCACCTATGCACAGGGGAAGGCTAGAGGAGAGAGGTAAGGGGAGCTTACCCAGGATATCTTCGCTAGTAGGTTTGAGATCCGTAGTAGCAAAGGGGCCGAAGTAGAGAGACGGCTTCAGGCCGAAGCCCAGGGCAGAGTGGATTAAATACCTCGCCGCTGACGAGGAGCAGGTGTGCGCGCGGCTGGCGCCGCTGATGAGCTGCGAGTCATAATAGTACTCCTCCCTCTAGCAGCGCCTCCTGGCGATGGTTTTTCCGGGTGCGCTCGATGAAACTCAGAAATGAGTGACCGGTCCAACACCAGCGAGGAAGGCACCCACTGTCTCCACTCGGGTCCATAGCCCTCCCAATCCACCAGGTACTGCAATCCGCGACCCTGGCGTCGGGCGTCCACGATGTCAGCGACGGTCCAGGCCGGATGGCCACCAATCATCCGGGGAGCGGGGTGCGCCGCAGGTGGAGGGCAGAGGGGGTCAGAGACCACCGGTTTGATTTTGGAGACGTGGAAGGTGGGATGGATGCGGAGGGAGGAGGGAATAGCCACACGCACAGCCACCGGGTTGATGATCCTGGTTATGGGATAAGGGTCGACGAACCGTTGAGCCAGCTTTCTCCTCTCACCCTTTAGGTTTACGTCCTGTGTGGATACCCAAACTTGCTGTCCCACCTGGTAGGCAGGTGCAGGTCTCCTATGTCGGTCCGCCGTAGACTTATTGCGCTCCGCCGTGCGTAAAAGCGCATTACACGCCGTGGACCAAAGGGAACGGCACCGCCTCAGATGTGCCTGGACAGAGGGAACAGCCAACTCGCCCTCCTGCGCGGGGAACAGAGGTGGATCATAGCCCAAGGATGCTTTAAAGGGCGACATCCCGATGGCCGTAGAGCGAGAGGTGTTGTGGGCGTACTCCACCCAGGCGAGATGAGAACTCCAGGACGTGGGTTTAGATGAAGTTACGCAGCGGAGCGTAGCCTCCAGCTCCTGGTTTGTCCGCTCACACTGCCCGTTAGACTGGGGGTGATGGCCAGAGGAGAGGCTTACCTTGGCTCCCAGGGCGTTGCAAAATGACCTCCAGACGTCCGAAGAAAACTGGGGGCCGCGGTCGGAGACCACATCGACCGGGATTCCATGCAGTCTGACCACGTGCTGGATGAGGAGGTCCGCCGTCTCCAAGGCTGAGGGAAGTCCACGTAGGGGCACGAAGTGGGCGGCCTTGGAAAAACGGTCAACGATGGTCAGAACTGTGTCAAAGTTGTTGGAGACAGGGAGCCCGGTGACGAAGTCCAGAGCGATGTGCGACCAGGGCCTACCAGGGACGGGCAGGGGCTGGAGCAGACCCGCAGGGGGGGCGTTACCTGACTTATTGGCAGCACAGACAGGGCAGGCCCAGACGTAACGGGCGGCATCCTTCCGCAGACCTGGCCACCAAAAGGATCGCTGGAGAAGGTCGATCATCTGCGAAGCTCCAGGATGGCAGGTGAGCTTGGAGGTATGGAGCCAGTGTATAACGTCCCCCCGGACGGCAGATGGCACAAAGAGCCTCCCCTCCGGTCCGCCGCCAGGGTCCGGTTCCGATTCCTGCGCCCTCCGGATCTTGTCTTCTATGTCCCATGTAACAGCCCCCACGACGCATGACCTGGGCAAGATGGTATGAGCAACGTCATCTGCGGTCTCCGGGGCAAATTGCCTGGAGAGGGCGTTGGGTAGGCCGTTCTTGGAGCCAGGCCTATATGTGATGCTGAACTTAAACCTTGCAAAGAACAGGGACCAACGTGCCTGGCGGGCGTTCAGACGCTTGGCAGATCTCAGGTACTCCAGGTTCTTGTGGTCAGTGAGGACCACAAAAGGCAAGGCTGCCCCATCCAGCCAGTGACACCATTCTTGAAGGGCCAGCTTGATGGCAAGAAGCTCTCTGTCCCCCACGTCGTAATTTCGTTCCGCCGGGGACAGGTGCCGAGAGAAGAAGGCGCAGGGTCGCTTGACTCCATTGGCTGGGGACCGCTGGGACAACAGCGCCCCCACCCCCGTGTCCGAAGCGTCCACCTCCACAATGCACTGCAGCGCGGGATCGACCTGGCTGAGGACCCGGGAGGAGGAGAACTCCGTCTTCAGCGCCTGGAAGGCCGAAGCGGCCTCTTCAGTCCACCAGAACGGGGTCTTAGGAGAGGTGAGGCGGGTCAGGGGTCCGACGATGGCTCCAAAGTTCAGGACAAAGCGGCGGTAGAAATTGGCGAACCCGATGAACTGCTGAACTTGCTTTCGAGAGGTAGGTGTGGGCCAATCCACCACTGCTTTGATCTTTGCTGGGTCCGGAAGCACCTGGTCATGGGAGATGACGAACCCCAGGAAGGAAGTTGTTTTGGCGTAGAATTCACATTTTTCCGCCTTGACGTACAGACGGTTCTCCAGCAGTCTCTGCAGGACCCGCCTCACGTGGACCCGGTGTTCATCCCTGGACCTGGAGAAGATGAGAATGTCGTCCAGGTAGACGAATACGAACAGGCCGATGAAGTCCCGGAGGACGTCATTGATGAGGCGCTGAAAGACGGCTGGAGCGTTGGTCAACCCAAACGGCATCACAAGATATTCAAAATGCCCGTTTGGGGTTCGGAAGGCGGTTTTCCACTCATCTCCCTCCCGGATCCGGACGAGGTGGTAAGCGCTGCGGAGATCCAGCTTAGTAAACCAGGTCGCCCCCTGGAGGGAGTGGAAGGCAGTGTCCATAAGGGGCAGGGTGTACCGGTCCTTCTCCGTGATATCGTTGAGAGCCCGATAGTCGATACAAGGATGAAGAGATCCGTCCTTCTTTCCAACGAAGAAGAACCCTGCACCTACTGGAGAGGAGGACGGTCGGATGATCCCAGCACTGAGCGACTCCTTCAAGTAGCTGTTCATTGCCTCCTTCTCCGGCGCAGACAGACTGTAGAGGCGTCCTGAGGGTAAGGGCGCCCCCTGGCGGATGTTAATGGCGCAGTCGTAGGGCCGGTGAGGAGGTAGAGACATCGCCTTGGATTTACTGAAAACGGCACCCAGGTCGTGGAACTCTGAGGGCACTAGGGTGAGATCCGGGGGCGCGGTGTCCTGAGCTGTGGGAGGCGAGGACGGGGCGCAGGCCGCAGATTGAAGGCAGGTACCCATGCAGAAAGTGCTCCACGCTGAAACCTTCCCAGTCTTCCAGTCCAAGGCGGGGTTGTGGAGGCGGAGCCAGGGATAACCGAGGATGACAGGTGTTACTGAGGTGGGCAGGACGTAAAAGGACATATCCTCCCGATGATTTCCAGAGATGATCACCGGGACAGGGGATGTTTGGTGAGTTACCTTTCCCAGGGAAACTCGGGAGAGATTAACCAGGGCGAGAGGAGTATCGAGGGGGTGACAGTGGATGCCCAGTCGGGTTGCCAGGCTTTGTGAAATAAAGCTACCCTCCGCGCCTGAATCCACCAGTGCATGTGTGAGATGCCCAGTGAGGTTGTGACAGAAGCGGATGGGCAGCGTCAAATGTGTGAGGGGATTTAGCCGATTAGCGTCCGCGAGGCCCCCTACAGTGACTCGCGGACCACCTCGTTTGGCTTCTCCGGACAATTCTCCACCGTGTGCTGGCTACCTCCACAATACATGCAGAGGCCCAGGTCACAACGGCGCTGTTTCTCCGCCAGGGGGAGCTTTGTCCAGCCCGTCACCATTGGTTCCGACTCCTCGGAGACCTCCGGCAGCGGTAACGCCAGGTGGCGAGCTTGGGGCAGACGTGCAGAGGCACCCCGCGAGCGAGAAGACTGCTTCTGCTCGGAGGTGCACTCGTGCAGCCTGTTATCCAAGCTGATGGTGAGAGAAATCAGCTCCGCCAGCGTCTCCGGGGTATCCCGTCCAGCCAGCTCATCCCTCAGACCGGAGTTTAGACTGCGGAGGAAGATGCCGCAGAGCGCGCGCTCTTCCCAGCCAACTTCCTCCGCGGTAACCCGGAAGTCGATCGCGTATTCGGCCGCCGATCGGCTCCCCTGTTGGAGTCCGAGAAGACGGTCGACCTGGACACTGTCCAAACGCGAATGATCGAACACTTCCAGAAATTGTCGCACGAACTGGCCATAGGTGAGGGTAGCGTAGCTGGGCTTCACCATAATGGCGTAAGCCCAGGTAAGCGCACGACCCTCAAGGAGATTTCCTATATAGCCAATTCTGCTATGGTCTGAGGGAAAATTTCCGGGAACGCGAAGAAACACGGACTCACACTGCATAATAAAACCCCGAGCTCCACCCAGCTTACCGCTGAAGCGAGCAGGAGTGGGGATGGGTGTGAGCCGTGTTGGCGCACCCGGAGCAGGCTGGACGGCCACCAGAGCTGCAGGAGCCACGCCACCCGGACGAGCCGAGGGGAACGGCTGCTGGGGGTCCAAGCGGTCTAATCGGTTAGTGATGTTAATTAATTGATTCAATATCACCTGTTGCTGATAGGCTATTGAATCCACCCGAGCCTCGAGGGTGGAAAGACGGCGTGCGAGCCCGCTGTCTGCCGAGCCGCTCTGCTGAAGCCGTACTGACATAAAGCACGGCCCAGGAGACACACACGCAGGCTCAGGATAGATTTAACAGCTTTATTAGCAACAGGGAAGTGTATGGCTGCGTGTCTGTGGAATAAGAATGTATTGGTGGTGGCGTCTGCGTCAGGCACGGGGACAGGAGGCCGTACAGCCGGACAACCCTGTGGGAGAGAGCAGAGGGAGAAGGGTAACGGGCACCACACCAATACAGGGAAATGATGATGATAGCTGGCTTACTTGGTTGTGACAGGTGGCTGGCGTCGACAAGGGCGGAGCCCGGAGACAGCGACCTGTGGTACCTGTGGCAGCAGCGTAGAGCCAACGGCGAGGTGATGAAGTCCGCCGCCGGGGATGTCCACCTGTGCACAGGGGAAGGCTAGAGGAGAGAGGTAAGGGGAGCTTACCCAGGATATCTTCGCTAGTAGGTTTGAGATCCGTAGTAGCAAAGGGGCCGAAGTAGAGAGACGGCTTCAGGCCGAAGCCCAGGGCAGAGTGGATTAAATACCTCGCCGCTGACGAGGAGCAGGTGTGCGCGCGGCTGGCGCCGCTGATGAGCGGCGAGTCATAACAATTTTGTCCACGGCTGTATATACAAAACGACATGTAAAATCACACAAGGATTATCATATCCAGTCTGTGTTGTGCTGTTGCTTATTTTTTGTCACGTTTTGTCTTAGCTTTGTTCTGATTTGTAATCACTCTTATTTTATTTTATTTTTGAATTCTTAGCTGGAACATGGGTGGGCAATATAAGCTGCGGCTTCAGCCATCACCCATTTCTGATAAGTTATGTTGAATTGTATAATCCGATGAGTTCCTGTTTAATTTGACCTTATTGGATTTTTTTCCCCCTTAGTTCTATTATTCTGTTCCTTTCTTTTAATCTAATTATCCAAAATAAAGATTCATTCATTTCTCAAATATGTTTTAAACTTTCTTTAATTATCCACCACCCATTTCTGTCTTTCATCTAGGCAAGGGGAAAACGATCCACCCAAACCGGACCTTGCCTCACTATTTACAGAGATGCAGGCTGAAGACCTGCTGAACCAGGACCAGTACGAGGGGCCGACCAGTTGCTTCTGAGTGAGGCAGCGTGGCTGGCGTGTTACCCATTCCAGTTTCTTTTCTTTTTTACAGTTTGAATTTTGCACATTCTAAATAATCTGTAATTTGCTGCTGATTGGAATAAACAATTTAGTGATTTATGTGTTTGCATCATGATTTTCTATTTTGTCTGTTCAGACACCGGTGGGAAAAGAGTCAACAGTACGAACTATTTATCAGTGACTTTGAAAATAATGGCTCATTTTTAAGAAAAGTGACCAAAACAATCATTTGCTGAAGACTGTAAAACAAAATAGAGACATCTGCAAAAGTACAAAGGTTTATTGTCAAAATTCCCAGGGCAATACTACATGAATACATGTATAGTTCACTGTTGATGCAGAGAATATATATTTATAAAGTATCTACATGTAGTCAGCAATACTCAATATGATATATTTCCAGTTAATCCACGTATTTCTCCATGTAACCTAGGGACTGCTTTATTTTAATTACTTCTAATCCTATGATCCATTTGTTTTGGCTTAAAATGCATCATAATTGCTAAATATATCTTATGCCTAACTCAGTACTGTTTACCTGTTGAAATATATATTTAACAGCTCATATGCTACTATATGGCACCTGATCCATGTTTTGCCACGACACCACTGGCTGGAGCAGATAAATTCCATGACGTCTCAACAGTCTCTCCATGATTTTGACATAGATCAGATCAATTTATTTCACAGGAAGCTAAACATTTCTACAGACATTATAGCCACTTTGTGTTCGTGAACTTGGGGTCACATCACTGTGATGAACATTAACGCCGACCGTTTGAAGTGATATTTTTGCCAGAAGAGAGCCATCTGAAACACACACAGAGAATACAGATTTTAGGACCTAGTATCGATAACTTGCCGACATTACAATGTTGTACGGTGGACTTAAAAGCAAAGTAGCATTAGCAATCATTAGCTTACCGTCATACGTAATGTAGTTCGCATCCTCATGGCTTCTAAATGCTCCAGTACCTTTTCAGAGTGTGTCGTATTGCGGGTTTGCCTTCTGTTCTCCGTTTTTGCCTTTATTCTGGCAAAAACAGTCAGAGAACGCAGACGCCTCGTATCCTGCCAACTTGTGTTTTGCGTAACGTTATGCTTGATTTATGCCAGTTACGTTTGTTTTACGTAGCAGGAGGGAGAGGGTTGCACCGCCTCCCTTTTAACTATTTCCCACCCACTTCAAATGACACCTAGTGCAGTAGAAAAACATGCGAGCCGAACCGTACCCTGCGAAACGAGGCCAAACGAGGCCAAAGTGTGCCAAATGGAAAAGCGCCTTTAGATAAGATAAGATAAGATAAGATAAGCCTTTATTAGTCCCACAATGGGGAAATTCCAGGATTGCAACAGCATAGGGATAGCAACACTCAGAGCAACAATCAGAAGGCAAGAAAAAACAACATCTAGTAAACATATGTCCATATTACTATAAATGTATATATATAGACACACAGTGCAGAGCATTATGGCTGGTGAATGTGCAGCAGAAAGTCTAAGTTCTCTCTCCGCGGATGCAGCGGGCCAGCTGGAAGTCTTTGGGCATGATGGTGACCCCCTTAGCGAAGAAGAGACCATCAGGTGGGCCTCGCTGGTCTCCTGCAGAGCCACGACGGCGAAGCTCAGGAAACGCAGGACGGTCTTGAAGTCCTGAGCGATCTCCCTCACCAGGCGCTGGACGGGCAGCTTGCGGATGAGCAGCTCCGTGGATCTCTGGCAGCGACGGATCTCTCTCAGAGCCACGGGCCTGTGACGGCGAGGCTTCTTCACTCTGCCGGTGGCCGGAGCGCCTCTCCGAGCAGCCCTGGTGGTGGTGGTGGTGGGGGGGCTTCTTCCTCCAGTAGATTTTACGGGCGGTCTGCTTGGTTCTTGCCATCGCTCTTTATTATTCTGTCTTATATTTCTTTCACGCCGCCTAAACTCCAGCCCGGCACCGCGTCGTTTTCGCTACAGCTCCCGGTATGTCGAGTTTCCCATTAGCACCGGGCAGCGGCCAAGTGCTAGCTAGCACTAGCTCCTCCCCGCTGTAACGTCTCCCGCTGCAAACCGTGGCTCCGTCTGCCGACCCGGGAGACCCCCGGGGCGATCCGTGCGTCCGTGATATATATACAGAGTGAAAGGTGTAGAAAGAAGAAGGAAGATAAAAAAAAAGGCTGTTGCAACAGGCAGCCCACTCGTGTGGCGCCGCCGGTCCGGCGGAACCGGAACCGGAAAAAATATAGATAGCCCAAAATATAGATAGCCCAAAAAATGGCACAGTTTGGAAAAACATCTAGAACTTTTGAATGCTTCAACATAGAAGCTTCATCTTGGGCTCTAATGAAAGGTGACACTCAGGGCTATCTTGTTAGATAGCCCTGAAAAAATCAATGGGAAGATGCAAGTACAAGCGAATTTTTGTCGTCGCGCGTTTGTGTCAGCTAGCTAGCTAGCGGACGTAGTAAAATTATCACCGTTGCAGAGTAAACTAGTTAGAAAATGAAACTCACTCTCCGGGAGACAGGAGGACTGGAAACTCTTCAGCTGAATCAGATTTTTGGAGTTATTTACCTACCGTTTCCGGCCACAGACGTCCTAGCAAGCTAGCAAGCGAGCTAGCAACGTAAACACGGGATCATCTGTGAAGTGTTGGAGGCTTGAGACATCACTTTCGGGTGAGCCCCCGGTCGGATAATGTAAACATAAGCATTTTTTCCACAGCAGGCTGAACACAGCTGCAGAAGTTTTAAAGACAACTTCACCTAGTCTGCATCTCACTATTCATGTCTGTTGGCGCGTTTACATTGAGTTATAATGTAATTGTGCTGCGCGAAAAATTCGCCTGTTCGCTTTTGGTGTGAACGCACCTTTACCGCCATCAGTGTGTGAATGTGTGTGTGGATAGCAGGATCTGTAAAGCGCTTTGGTCATCTAGAGATGAGAATAAAAGCGCTATATAAGTGAATGCCATTTACCATTTTACCATTTACACCGTGAGTACTGTTCCCCCCGCTCGTCAGTCTCGCCTGACAGCGCGAGACTGTTTTCTCGTTTTTTTCCCCAGCGCTTGTCCGTTTCGCCTGTAAGCGCCTTGGGTACTTGTTTCTGTGTTCTACTCACCTGTGTGCTGGAAGGCGTCCTGAGGAACTCCATGTTTACTTGTTCATTTCGCTCGTTGGAGCTATGTTAAGACTCTTTTTGTTCAATAAACACACACAGCACTATCCTGCATTTGGGTTTTTGTCTCTTTGTCCTAAAGGGGCAGCAATTCATGACAGAACCACCAAATCCTGATGAACTAATGGCAGCTATCAAAACAACACAGGATGGTAAAGCTCCAGGAAGGGATGGAGTTCCAGCAGATGTGTGGAAATTTGGTGGTGTTCAGCTGACCAACTGCCTGCACAAGCTCATCCAAGAGATATGGGATGCCCAGAAAGTACCTCAAGACTGGAAGGATGCAAGTATTGTGCCTTTGTTCAAGAAGGGTGACAGGAAAGATTGTGGAAATTACCGAGGTATATCACTGCTAGCCACTGTTGGTAAGATTCTCTCACGTGAACTACTGAACAGACTCAATGAACACATCTCGCAGAATGTACTACCAGAAATCCAGTGTGGTTTTAAAAGTGGAAGCACAATGGACGTGATTTTCTGCTTGAAACAGGTTCAAGAAAAGTGTATCGAACAGAACATGCCGCTTTATGTAGTCTTCATTGACTTCAGTAAAGCCTTCGCTACTGTATCGCAACAAGGACTTTGGCAGGTACTCAAGAAATATGGTTGTACAGAGAAGTTTGTAAACCTAATCGAGGCACTCCATACAGGTATGCAAGCAAACGTGGCAATTAGTGGTTCACTGTCTTAAGACTTTTCAGTAAGCAAGGGGGTGAAACAAGGATGTGTGCTGGCGCCTACACTCTTCTCACTATATCTGGCAGCCATGCTTGAGGTGGCCTTCAAAGACTCTTCAGAAGGAGTAAACATTCAAACAAGGAAAGAAGCAGACGTTCAATGTGGCACAGTTTAAAGCCAAGCGTAAGACATCGATAAAGGTAGTAAGAGAAATGCTCTTTGCCAATGACAGTGCTCTAGTTGCACACAGTGCGGAAGATATGCAATCTTTAGTGGAGAAATTTGCAAGAGCAGCTAGCCAATTCAGCCTCAAAATCAGCATCAAGAAGACAGTGCCTTCATCAACCACCAAAGTTCCAGTTATCAACATCACTACCAAAAGAGATCGGCACTGGTACAAAGTCACTAGTCAAGTGTAAGACTTTCAAGTATCTTGGGAGTACTGTTTCAGAGAATGCTAGGCTGGAGGATGAACTATCTCTCAGAATGGGAAGAGCGAGTGTTGTGTCTGGAAACCTGAGGGAGAGACTGTGGAACAATTGACATGTGTCTATCCATGTGAAATGCAAAGTGTACAGAGCGACAGTACTGGCTACTCTATTGTACGGTGCTGAAACTTGGACTGTCTACAGAGTGCAGGTAAAGAAACTCCACGCATACATGATAAGACACCTTTGAGCCATAATGAAAATCTCATGGAAAGACAAGATAACCAACACAGAAGTGCTGAAACGAGCTGGTCTACCATCAGTGGAGGACATGCTAATACAGATGAACCTGAGATGGCTTGGACATGTTGAGAGGATGGATCACCAGCGCCTCCTCCGGCAGTTACTCTACTCACAGTTATGCAAGGGCAAATGCAATCAGGATAGACCAAGGGTCAAATTTAAAGACGCTGTAAAAAGAAACCTGAAGAAGTTGGATATGCACAGGAGTTCCTGGCAGCTGAAGGTGAAGGACAGAGCTGTGTGGAGGAATCTGATCAAACCTAAATGAAACAGTCATTGTCGTCCCCGACAGACTCCTATGGTGATATATTTGTGAAAAAGTTTTTCTGTTAGGTATGCAGATAGAAAGAAATTAAAATTTGCAGAGTCAATTTTACAGCTCTATGTCTGAGCTGGTGTACAATGGTTCACACCTCCTCAGTCTGCTTCTCAGTAAAATAAATAAAAAATTAGAAAAGCACCCAGAGAATGCATACCTCCGCCAAGGCTCCTTCCATCTCTCTTGGATCACCTCCAAAATGTAATGGGTTTGTGTGTAGGCCTAAAGCCACCTGTGGTGAAAACTGCATCAAAGTCTGTCCATTGGTTTTGCAGTACTGTTGCTACGACACTGTAAGAAGATAAGAGCCTTGGCAGAGGTATGCATTCTCAGATCCTCACCAAAATGTAATGGGTTTGTCTCTAGCCCAAGAACCACCTCTGGTGAAAATTGCATCCAAGTCCATCCAGTAGTTTTTGTGTAATTCTGCTTCACAAATATAAACAAAGCCCTTGGTGGAGGAATGCACTCTCAGATCATCACCAAAATCTAGTCATCTGTTCCCCATGCCATTATACACCTTTCCTGAATATTTCATCAAAATCCGTTCATAACTTTTTGAGTTATGTTGGTAACAGACAAACCAACAAACCAACTAATGCCAATGAAAACATTACCTCCTCCCTTGGCAGAGATAATAAAAAAATTTGAAAGTAGTAACTAATTTTTCAAAATTGCAAAAAAAAAAATTGAAAAGTAACATATAGTTTGTCTAATTTTCTGGGAGGTGGGTGCAAAATATATGTAAACAATTGATGTTATAGATGTCTTACTGCCCCTCCAGCCATTACCATCACCAGCCATCACTGAATTTATTACATGCATAGATCAATATCAAAAAGGCACCTTTAAACCAATCTTGTCAATCTGACTACAAAACATCAAAAAGATTATATATACGCAGCTGCTTAAAGATGCATGACTGGGTAATAGGAAGGCCTGGCTTACATTTAAATTAATGAGATTATTCATGTTATGTTACATCCTTCTTATGCACTCCTGCTAGTTTTGAGTGGCTCCTTGTTCCGTCAGTGGGTGTGTTGTGTGGCGTGGGATGGTTGGCTGTCCCACATGACCTACTTTGAGTACTAAAAGAGAGATTAGTCACAACTCCACCCAAACATGACAAGGTTAAGACTCCAGACACACTAGGTGATCACTCTCTCTTCTGCATCACCACCTGAGTAAGAATAAGGAAAAGCAAATGAGGAAAAACACAGACCCAAAATTTCAGTAAAAACACAGCTTTTTCTCTGGGAAAACTCTGCTCAGCTGTTACATATCCTCTAATGACGTCATATAATAGAGGATTAAGATGGCAACAGATGTACTACAACTATCTGCCTTTAGCTGCCATTGTGCATGATTTGATTCATAGGCATCCAAATTAAACTGTGTGCAGACCACAAGCTTCATTTTCTGAGGATCAAGCATGTACTGTAAAACATGAACATTGCTATTAGGTCACAAATCAGACAGCAGCCTTGAGCATAGGTGTGTGGATTGTAGGCAGGTGACTGCCACTAAGAATGAGATAATTACAGCTACTAGACAGACTGCTGCAACAGAAGTATCCCAACTAATTATACCTTTATGCCAGCTTTTTCTGAAACCTTACAAGGAATTTTAATCACAAACTCAACTTCTCTTGATAAGCCACAGTTGCTCTTATGCATGTATATACTGTAATTAAATCACTCCATGCAGGCATGCACTGACACCATGAAGTATGGAAAACAGTTTTACACGCTTAAATGCCAATTAGCACCACAATGTTTACATGGCAGCAGCCATAAGGTGTGCTATCAGAGAATGAGAGAATAAGACTAGCAACTGAAAAAGAAAATAAGCCCCAACTAATCCACATTATGAGCCTAGTTGCAATAAATTTAAACATTAGATCCAAACTAGGGATGTAATAATTAATCGACTTTAAATTAAATGTCGATAAATATTTAGTCAACTGAAATAAATTAGTTGTCAATTAATTGATAACTCAGCAGTCCTTTTTAATGGGAGTTTATTCTATGAAATGTAGTGGCGTTGCCATCCAGGTGGGGGTGCATGCAGCCACCCATTGCTGCCTTTCAACCGAAACTAAAGAAAAAGGGCAGAAGAAGATGCCAAGCCAGGCTAGTTTTAGGCAGCCAAGCGCGGACACCATATTGGTGCTGATAAAAAACAAACACAACATCGAGCCACATAGGCATGCGCTGCATGTTCTTCATTTTTGCGCAAGGAGTTGAATATTACATGAAATAAACAGCACTCGTTATCAGGTACAATGCCTGAGCATGGTAAAAATATAAGAAAAATAAAAGATGCTTGGTTTTAATGTTATTAATTGATTCAGCACTCAATAGCTGACATTTCAAGATTGTCTCCATATGCAAGTGATTTTTGTTTTTGTTTCTTGTTATATTCATCTGCTTTTTATAGTGATGCTCAGTCACAGAATGGTAATTGTAAGGATGGCAAGTCCAAACAGACAGGGTAGGTAATTTGAGAAGAGCTTATTTTTATTAGTAATAAGATAAGATAAGATAAGCCTTTATTAGTCCCACAATGGGGAAATTCCAGGATTGCAACAGCACAGGGATAGCAACACTCAGAGCAACAATCAGAAGGCAAGAGAAAAACAAGAGCAGCAAGTATACATATGTACATTGTGATATCCTACCGTGTAGCAATGATCACACTTGAGTTATTTCTTTGGCTAACTCTGCCGTTTATTCTGCAACACACATAATATGACTGAACATGGATTCTGCGCGGGGTTTTCACACTCTTGTTCTAATGTGTCCCCTTAATAGTAGTGCTGAACAATACAGGTAGTTCCCCCTAGAGGCATGTGCCAGTAATGTTTTAAATTAGACTTGCAGTCTACCACATCCCTCCCCTCTAGATTAAACTACTTTTAATTACACTAGCCAATTATGCTAGACATCCTGGAACTCCCATTTAACCCTAAACAATCACAGTTACTTTTAACTTCTTAAACACATGTGCCATACACATAATTTCTTTCTCTTTTTTTTTTTTTTTACATGTATAACACACATAACAGTCTAACTGGGGATTTGGTTTGACTACCGCATCCCAGTGAGGTTCCAGGACGCATTCTTGTCCTGTGGCTGGGGAACTCACTACTGACTAAGTATAGTCCTTCAAGTAGTCTGGAGCTTTCCTAGCTCGCTGAGATCTTCTCACGGCGGGTGAGCCAACTGCAGGTGAAGACTCAGACTGCTCCACTGTTTCGGCTGCTGCAGTGCTGCCCGTAGAATCTGCAGAGACGGTTACCTCAGGTTTCACCTGAAGTGGTGGTTCGTTGATGCTCTCCTCAGGATGGGTGTCAGACAACACCTCTGGTGCCATCGGCAGGGGAATGGAGCTCCTACCACGAACTTGGTCGATGTGTCGCCTCACCACTTGTCCATGACCTAATGTCACCTTGAATGACACAGGGCCTGTCTTTTCTGTTATTTCTCCTGGTACCCAGGCTGGTCCTGAGCCAAAGTTGCGGGTGTAGACCACGTCTCCTTCTCTCAGTATTCTCTCTCTAGCATGCATGTCATGATAACCTTTTTGTTTCTCTTGTTTATCATGCACTTTGTTTCTGAAGTCTGGATGTATTAAGTCAAATGTTGACCTCAACTTCCTTCCACACAACAGCTCAGCTGGTGACTTGCCAGTTGTAGATTGGGGTGTTATTCGATAGCTGAACAGAGCTCTCGACATTCGGGTTTCAATAGAGTCTCCTGTCATCTTTTTCATGAGTGACTTGAATGTCTGCACGGCCCTCTCGGCTAAGCCGTTAGAAGAAGGATGGTATGGCGCAGTCGTGATGTGACGTATGCCATTCTTTTCAGAAAACTCTTGGAACTGTTCACTCGTAAAACATGTACCGTTATCTGATACTATGATTTCAGGTAGCCCATGTTGACTGAAACTCTTTCTAAGACATTCAATGGTAACAGTAGAAGTAGAGCTACTCACAGAATATGCATCGATCCACTTTGAGTATGCGTCAACTATGATCAGGAACATTCTTCCCATCCATGGACCTGCGTAGTCAATGTGAATTCTTCTCCATGGTTTATCTGGAACTTCCCAGGGATGTAGTGGGGCTGCTGGAGGACTGTTCCTGTTCTCCTGGCATGCCGCACATGACTTCACAAGCGCCTCCACCTCTGCATCCATGTTGGGCCACCACATGTAACTCCTCGCCAACGCTTTCATGCGAGTGATGCCAGGGTGTGCTTGGTGTAGTTGTTGCAGTAAGGCATTCCTACCAGGTGGTGGAACAACCACGCGTCCTCCCCACAGGATACAACCTTCCTGGGTGCTGAGCTCATCCTGTCGTCGGGCATAGGGAATGAACTCAGGACTGTTCATCTTCGGCCATCCTCGCAAGATGTATTCTCGCACTCTTGCTAGAACAGGGTCTTTGTCTGTCCACTTCTTTATTTGTTGTGCGTTCACCAGGGGCACGCCGATATCTTCAAACAATAGCACTCTCTCCTCCTCCTCAGGCGTGCTGTCTCTTCCTCCATCCAAGGGTAGCCTACTCATCGCGTCAGCATTTGTATGGTCCCGTCCGGCTTTGTAAACGATGGTGTACTCATACGCTGCTAATGTAACGGCCCATCTCTGAATTCTCTGAGATGTCATCTGGGGTATGGCTCTCATTTCACTGAACAGTGAAATTAGTGGCTTGTGGTCAGTCACTATAGCGAACTGTCTCCCATACAGGTATTTGTGGAATTTTTTTACACCAAATACTACTGCAAGGCCCTCCTTGTCTAGCTGGGAGTAGTTTTTCTCAGCTGCACTAAGAGTTCTTGAGACGAACCCTATGGGTCTCTCTGAGCCATCCTCCATACGATGAGAGAGTACAGCACCCACACCGTAGGGTGATGCGTCACACGCCAGGATGAGTGGTTTGTTTGAATCATAGTGCACTAACACACTACAGGACTGAAGTAGCGCTTTGGACTCTTCAAACGCCTTCTGCTGCTTGACCCCCCATGACCATTTTTCTTCCTTCTTAAGTAAGGTATGTAGTGGTGCCAGCAGCGTGGAGAGCTTTGGGAGGAACCTATGGTAATAGTTCAACAAGCCCAGGTAGGCTTTTAACTCAGTAACATTTTGTGGCTCAGGTGCCTCCGCAATGGCTTCCACTTTGTCTGTTAGAGGGTGTAGACCACTGGCGTTGATCTTGTGGCCTAGGAACACCACCTCTTTTCCCATGAACTCACACTTGCTTCTTTTCAACCTCAGACCGCTTTTCTCCAACCGTTGAAGCACTTCCTCCAGCGTTTTCAGATGTTCTTGTTCATTTGGTCCTGTACAAAGGATGTCATCCAAATAAATGGTAACATTCGGAATTCCACCTAGGATGCCCTCCATAGTTCTCTGGAATATAGCAGGACTGGAAGCTACTCCAAATGGTAAGCGTGTGTAGGTATATAAGCCTTTGTGTGTATTGATGGTTACATACTTTCTTGATTCTTCTTCCAGGACTACTTGTTGGTAGGCGTGACTCATGTCTAATTTCGTGAAGTGTCGGCCGCCATTCAGCTGTGCGAAGAGGTCCTCCACTTTAGGAATTGGATACTGATCCACCCGTGATGCTCGATTGACAGTGAGTTTGTAATCTCCACATATTCTAATGGAGCCATCCGGCTTTCTCACTGGGACTATGGGCGCCGCCCATTCTGCAACCTGCACTGGCTCAATGATCTTGTCATCCAGCAGCCTCTGTAGCTCGCTTTCGACCAGTGGCTTGACTGCATAGGGCACCGGTCGGGGTTTGCAGAATCGTGGTTGGGCCTCCTTGTCCACATTAATCTTTGCAGTGACACCTTTTAGCTGTCCTAAGCCTTCTTTGAACACCTCAGCGTGTCTTTCGAGGATCTCCTCCAGCTGCAATTTGGGCTGAGATTCCACTTTATTCACCAACTGATCCATCATGGCCAGTTCTTGTAGCCAACTTCGCCCTAGTAGATTTGGTCCTTCGCTCCCAACTACTACTACAGGTAAGTCCTTTTCTTTGTTTTCGTGCTGCACCTTCACTTGTGCCATGCCTAGCACGTCTAGCTTCTCTCCTGTGTATGTTTTTAATTTTAATGAACAGGGATTTAATTCTGCTGTGTCTGTTTTCTTCCACAGTTGTGTATATTGCTGTTTACTTAATATGGTTACTCCACAGCCTGTATCAACTTCAAATGTTACTTTCATTCCATTAACATTCATGGTACGCGTGATGGGCGCTACCTTGGTCAGCTCCTCTGACGTGTTGTAAATTGTGTGAAAACCCATGTCTTCTGTATCACTTTCTCCCTCCCCTCTCAGTTGATTCGCTCGCTGTTCCTTTCCTGGGCCCTTGTTTTCATACTTTTGCCCATTAACTGTCGCTTTCAGCACCTGTGCGCTGTCCACCTTTATTCTACATGCTTTCTTAATGTGCCCTCGCTTGCCACAATTATGACACAGCTCAGTGGCAAATTTGCACTCGGCGGCATTGTGCTGGCCTTTGCAGCGATAACAACTGGGGAATTTGTGCTGAGTTTTGTCAGTCAACACTTTGTGGACACCTACTTGGGTCTTAGGCACACGAACATGCGATGCGTTGTGTCCTCTGTTAGCTTCCCTTGCATCTCTCTCACAGCTTTAGATGCTGTTTCCATCGCTTGGCATAATTCCAAAGCCTTTGCAAAAGTGAGTTTTGTTTCAGATAAAAGTCGCCGTTGCATTCGGTCATCATTCACTCCACACACAAGTCTGTCTCTTAACATTTCTTCCAATGAGTCTTTGTAATCACAGTGCAGTGTTAATTTCCTCAATTCTGCCACATACTCTGCTATGGACTCAGTGTTCCTCCTTATGCGTGAATTAAATTTGAATCGTTGCACGATTTCACTCGGTTTGGGGCTGAAGTGCTTCTGAAGCTCAGCAGTAAGCTGGTCGTACGTTTTATCTTTCGGTAATGCAGGGCTTATTAAATTTCTCAACAAGCTGTAAGTAGTTGCACCAACTCCACTCAACAGTACAGCCTTCCTTTTGTCTGGCTCCTCAATGTCATTAGCTTGGAAGAAAAAGTCCAACATTTCACTATATTCTTCCCATGACTGAGTCGAGTTATCAAAAGGGGTTACCGTTCCGATTACAGCCGCCATTGCTCGTCGTGGTGGGGAAACCTCGTTTTTCCTCCTCTGAACTTGCACTCGAACTACTGGAGTCACTTGAGTTCGCCACACTTGCAATGTTCTCTGTTTCTTGCCGCTGATTTTTTTCTTTTAATCCTCGTCGCCAATTGTGTGATATCCTACCGTGTAGCAATGATCACACTTGAGTTATTTCTTTGGCTAACTCTGCCGTTTATTCTGCAACACACATAATATGACTGAACATGGATTCTGCGCGGGGTTTTCACACTCTTGTTCTAATGTGTCCCCTTAATAGTAGTGCTGAACAATACAGGTAGTTCCCCCTAGAGGCATGTGCCAGTAATGTTTTAAATTAGACTTGCAGTCTACCACAACATATAAATATAAATATATATATATATAGACACACAGTGCGGAGCATTGTAGCTAGATGGAATAGATATATAAATATATAAACAGTGCGGAGCATTGTAGCTGGATGGAATAAATATATGAGTGTATAAACACACAGTGCGGAGTATTGTAGCTAGATGGAATAAATATGTAAATATATAAACACACACAGTGTGGAGCATTGTTGCTAGATGGAATAAATATATAAATATATAAACACACAGTGCGGAGCATTGTAGCTAGATGGAATAAATATGTAGATATATAAACACACAGTGCGGAGCATTGTAGCTAGATGCATTGTAGCTAGATGGAATAAATATATGAGTGTATAAACACACAGTGCGGAGCATTGTAGCTAGATGGAATAAATATGTAAATATATAAACACACAAAGTGTGGAGCATTGTTGCTAGATGGAATAAATAATAATAATAATTAATAATAACAATATTGCTACTACTATTAATAATTTTAATAATAATAACCTATTTATAAATGCAAGATATCTCTGTCTGTGTGTGTGCTCCTCAGATATCTCCCAAACCGTTCGTCAGACTGGTCTCAGATTTTATAAGTGCTTTGCTGAGGTTACCAGGGTGTGCATCCCTGAGTATGAAGTCGCTCAGTCAAAATATGTAATTTTTATCAATAAAAGTTTAGCCACCACTCTGTCACCGCTCTGTCTCTTCATGCCCTGGCTTCAGGAAGTGTGGGCGGGACTTCGGATTGACTCCGTGCTGATTGGATAATATGTGGCATCATGGCCATGCTGATTGGATAATACATGGCATCACGACCATGCTGATTGGATAATATGCGGCATCACGACCTGTCAGTCACCACAGTGTTCACTAGACCTCTCTGACGCAGCACGATGGAAAACAGTCCCACATCCTCTCTGGCAAACAGGAGTAGTGGGTAGCAGCTATATGACCAAACCGGGAGTTCAGAGTTAGCAACCACCAGAGAGCCTTGCCACATACTACACATGCTGTGCGCACTGCAGGGGAGAGGCGGGGCGCTGACAAGTAGTGTGAGGAGCTTTTCTTAAGAAACGGGGGTATGTGCATTTTAAATAATGATATAAATAATAGAATATTCTATGAAATGATAGACGTGTTTATATCGTCATCCGATATAGTACATCGTCATATCGCACAGCCCTAATTAGAGGTTTTACTTCTATGAAATAGCTACAAATCACAGATATCATAGATAATCACTGATAAAAGTTCACCACAGAAGAAGCTTCATTTGCTCTTTACAGCAGCATAAAGTTTAGTCTCTTATTATCTCTGTCATACGAAAACTTAAATTTGCACAATTGTAGACAGTAAACGGGAACTTCTTGCTCTAAAAATAACCATATTTAACCACAGAGTTAGGAGGTAATGTGGAGGGAGAGCACAGGCTATTGTCACCGCTGGAACAACAGGAGATCAGGGGGAGCTGTCCCAGTGATCTGATCACTGAAAGCAGCTGCTGTCTGTTCATCACCGTTTCTCCAGACTGGAAAGAAAATGAAGCAACCTGCAGAGCCAGACTCCTGGACTGCAGCTGGCTGACAGTGGACCAATGAGAATACACTGTGTGTGTGTGTGTGTGTGTGTGTGTGTGTGTGTGTGTGTGTGTGTGTGCAGCTAGTGCTTATGGGAGTTATAGTTTTGGAGTCTCACTTTGTGATAGGTTTATTATTTAGATGTCATTTGAGAAAACTACAATCTGGCAAAGTGGCTAATGGGAGTTGCCTTCTTACTCGCCACAGCCAAAACATACCTGCCCATGGTGGGTGGGCGGGTGTTAATGTCAAGCCCTGGTTGTGACTGATATCTGGTGAAAATCTCAGGTCAATGGCTCCATCAGAAATATGTTTAATGAGAAAAATGTTTATGTGTTCAATACTTATTTTCTCCACTATATACAGTGGGGCAAAAAAGTATTTAGTCAGCCACCAATTGTGCAAGTTCTCCCACTTAAAAGATGAGAGAGGTCTCCAATTTTCATCATAGGTATACTTCAACTATGAAAGACAAAATGAGAAAAAGAAAATCCAGAAAATCACATTATCTGATTTTTAAAGAATTTATTTGCAAATTATGGTGGAAAAGAAGTATTTGGTCACCTACAAACAAGCAAGATTTCTGGCTCTCACAGACCTGTAACTTCTTCTTTAAGAGGCTCCTCTGTCCTCCACTCGTTACCTGTATTAATGGCACCTGTTTGAACTCGTTATCAGTATAAAAGACACCTGTCCACAACCTCTAACAGTCAGACTCCAAACTCCACTATGGCCAAGACCAAAGAGCTGTCAAAGGACACCAGAAACAAAATTGTAGACCTGCACCAGGCTGGGAAGACTGAATCTGCAATAGGTAAGCAGCTTGGTGTGAAGAAATCAACTGTGGGAGCAATTATTAGAAAATGGAAGACATACAAGACCACTGATAATCTCCCTCGATCTGGGGCTCCATGCAAGATCTCACCCCGTGGGGTCAACATGATCACGAGAACGGTGAGCAAAAATCCCAGAACCACACAGGGGGACCCAGTGAATGACCTGCAGAGAGCTGGGACCAAAGTAACAAAGGCTACCATCAGTAACACACTACGCTGCTAGGGACTCAAATCCTGCAGTGCCAGACGTGTCCCCCTGCTTAAGCCAGTACATGTTCAGGCCTGTCTGAAGGTTGCTAGAGAGCATTTGGATGATCCAGAAGAGGATTGGGAGAATGTCATATGGTCAGATGAAATCAAAATAGAACTTTTTGGTAAAAACTCAACTTGTCGTGTTTGGAGGAGAAAGAACACCATACCTACTGTGAAGCATGGGAGTGGAAACATCATGCGTTGGGGCTGTTTTTCTGCAAAGGGACCAGGACGACTGATCCGTGTAAAGGAAAGAATGAATGGGGCCATGTATCGTGAGATTTTGAGTGAAAACCTCCTTCCACCAGCAAGGGCACTGAAGATGAAACGTGGCTGGGTCTTTCAGTATGACAATGATCCCAAACACACCGCCCGGGCAACGAAGGAGTGGCTTTGTAAGAAGCATTTCAAGGTCCTGGAGTGGCCTAGCCAGTCTCCAGACCTCAACCCCATAGAAAATCTTTGGAGGGAGATGAAAGTCTGTGTTGCCCAGCGACAGCCCCAAAACATCACTGCTCTAGAGGAGATCTGCATGGAGGAATGGGCCAAAATACCAGCAACAGTGTGTGAAAACCTTGTAAAAACTTACAGAAAACGTTTGACCTCTGTCATTGCCAACAAAGGGTATATAACAAAGTATTGAGATGAACTTTTGTTATTGACCAAATACTTATTTTACAGAGGAATTTACCAATTAATTCATTAAAAATCCTTCAATGTGATTTTCTGGATTTTTTTTTTTTCTTATTTTGCCTCTCATAGTTGAGGTATACCCATGATGAAAATTGGAGACCTCTCTCATCTTTTAAGTGGGAGAACTTGCACAATTGGTGGCTGACTAAATACTTTTTTACCCCACTGTATACACTATATACTGTGTGTGTGTGTGTGTGTGTGTGTGTGTGTGTGTGTGTGTGTGTGTGTGTGTGTATTATGTAGTGCATTGTGACATGCGCTACACAAAGAGCAGAGATAAACAAACCTATCATCTGGTCAGTCACTGCAACAGATACTGGAGTTAGTATGTCTTGGCCTGTCCTTGCCACTGATAATACCTCTATCTGCCAAGAATGTGCTGCTAGTCCATCAACAGCTAGCGGTACTCAAATACTTCGCAAGCAGTTTCATGAAATGGTCAGTCAGAGAGCAACTCATACCGGCTCGGACATCACCTGGATTAACAAGGTCAGGAGTTCCTGGCAGAAGGCGAAGGACAGAGCTGCGTGGAGGAATCTGATCAGACCTAAATGAAATAGTCATTGTCGCCCCTGACAGACTGCTATGATGAGCAGTTGGGTAGATATTCTCTTACTAAGATTGAAATGTTACATGTGTGACACCAGAAACAAACAACAGTGGTTCTATAAATGAAACAGAAGATAGAAATCCAAACACAATCTTTTTGGGTGCAGTTACTGAAAAGGAAATTATCGAGAC
The DNA here is from genome assembly GCA_020510985.1 of Pholidichthys leucotaenia. Taxonomy (NCBI): domain Eukaryota; kingdom Metazoa; phylum Chordata; class Actinopteri; order Cichliformes; family Pholidichthyidae; genus Pholidichthys; species Pholidichthys leucotaenia. The sequence goes on along the minus strand of CM035843.1, from coordinate 279,324,288 downwards.
TGTGAGTAAATTTAAGAACAAGAAATCAACGGACTGGAATGAAATTGACATGACAATAGTGAAAAAAGTAATTGAAGGAATTGTTAAACCACTCACCCACATCTGTAACCTGTCATTTCAAACTGGTAAATTTCCAAACAAAATGAAAATAGCAGAAGTAATACCACTATACAAAACAGGAGACAGTCATTATTTCACAAATTACAGGCCAGTCTCTTTACTCTCACAGTTCTCCAAAATACTTGAAAAAATCTTCACTAAGAGACTGGATGATTTCATTGAAAAACACAACCTCCTTACAGCCCGCCAGTATGGTTTTAGAGCAGATAAATCTACATCTTTGGCACTGATCGAACTTATAGAAGAAATTACTAGTTGTATAGATAAAAAAAAAGTTTGCTGTAGGAGTATATATAGATTTAAAGAAAGCTTTTGACACCATTGACCACAGAATTCTACTGAGGAAATTGGAAAGGTATGGGATAAGAGGGGTAGGACTGAGTTGGGTGGAAAGTTATTTAAGTAACAGACAACAATTTGTACAAATTGGTGAGCACAAATCACCCTTCATGGACATCACTTGTGGTGTGCCCCAGGGGTCAGTTTTGGGACCCAAACTCTTTATCTTGTATATAAATGACATATGCCAAGTATCAAAAATTCTGAAATTTATTTTGTTTGCGGATGACACAAATATCCTTTGCACTGGTGAGAATTTGCAGCAGGTTTTAGAGGTGCTCACAACTGAAATGAAAAGGTTAACGCAGTGGTTCAACAAAAATAAATTATCTCTAAATCTGAAAAAAACAAAGATTATGTTGTTTGGAAATTATAAAATAAATCATGAAATAATGGTAACGATAGATGATACCAGAATAGAAACAGTACAGGAAAATAAGTTTCTGGGGGTGACGCTAGACAATAAAATCTGCTGGAAACCTCACATCAGTCACATGCGGGCCAAGTTGGCAAAATGTATAGGGATACTGGGGAAGACAAGACACATCTTGGACTATAAATCATTGTTCTTACTGTACAATTCACTGTTTCTACCTTATCTTAACTACTGTGTAGAAGTCTGGGGAAACATCTACAAGACCAACCTACAGCCAATATGCACATTACAAAAAAAAGCTATAAGGACATTAAATAATGTAGGATATAGAGACCATACCAATTTGTTGTTTTTAAAGTCACATGTCATAAAGTTCATGGATTTAGTTAAATTTAAGACAGCACAAGTCATGTACAGTGCAATTAATAATCAACTCCAAACTAATATTCAAAAAATATTCAAAAAAAGAGACAATGATTATAATTTGAGAGGAGACTTAAACTTTACAAAACCTAAGATACGAACAACTAAGAAAAGTATGTGCATGTCTGTCTGTGGGGTGGATCTGTAGAACAGTCTGGAGCTGGAACTGAAACTATGTACAAACAGAAATCAATTCAAAAACAGGTATAAACATTATTTGCTGAAAGAATATATGTTAGAAGGGTAGTATTTATATGTATGATTCACTATGCTCACTCTGGGACACTATGGAATGGTGGGTGGGACAGTACTGTGTATATCTGTGTTGTTTGGGGCTGGTTTTGATGTATGGACTGTATGTACAGTATGTTGGGATGGATGGGTGTTGATGTTGATATGTACAAAATATAGTTAATTGTTTACTTGGGGTCTTAAATGTGGTAATTTGTATATATTTCACATGGGTTGTATTTATGGAAAAGAGGAGTTGGAATTAATAAGTGTTCACTTCTTCCTTCTCCCTTTCAAACACTGTATACTGTCACTTTATTGCACTTGTCATCTGTTTTGTTTTGGTTTTCTTTAATTTTTTGTTCGAAATAAAGTATCTATCTATCTATCTATCTAGCTATCTATCTAGCTATCTATCTATCTATCTATCTATCTATCTAAATAGGTTCATATAAATATTGGGTGGTTTAATCGAGTTTTTTTGACACCGATGATACTTCTACCTCTGTCCCAGTTTTTACTCTGTTGAGCATCAATAAAGTTCACAGAAGAGAACTACACTTGTGCTGTCAATGGAGGAGTTACTGATCTGCATCTAAAATAACGCAAAACCGATTTTGAGGCAAGGACTGACAAAGTACAAAATCAAGTGTTTCACTTAATTTTCATAAGAACTTACCGGTGAAAAGACAGTCCTTTCCCTTTTACTAAAATATTTTTACAAGTGGCATGTGCGCATTCAGGTGCCACTCTGCAACTTAACATAACGAAAAGCATAAAATTAACCTTGAATCTTGACATTTTCCTTCAAATTTGTCTTCATAATGTTCCATATTACTTATTATAACTTATAATGTTACAGTTTACTTATATGATAACAATAAGAACAACAAACCATTATTTGGATGTCCCATTATCACAATGCTGCAAGGACTGTCACGAGGACTTTATCCAGTACCAATATGGTGCCCAAATTTGCCGTCAAAATGTTAGCCATGATCACTCTCGTCTATTCTATCTCTGTGCCCCAAAGTATATGTGCTGTGCAAAGTGGAATGCCTCATCCTTCTGGGGTACTTCGGAGAGCCAAAACAGGAATGGCCAGTTCATATGCGCAAGCTTGAAGATCCACCCACTGCTTCAAATCAGCAGGGCAGGGAAATGGACCGAAGCAAGGAAAAGCACAAAAACCCATCCCTGCTGCCTTCAATGCGCCGCTAGAAGCAAAAGCAAACCGAACTCAAGTTACCACTGAGGTAAAGGCATTTACATTTCAACACACAGCAGCAGAGAAGCCTGGCTTAGCCAGCTCGACAGTCTTTGCAGACTCCGCGGAAGTGTAAAAAAATGCTCTCAAAAGAAACCGCCCACTCTCAGCCGCTGTGATATTTGTGCAACTGCAACTTCAACATTAATAAAATCCATCAGAATAATGACAGACAGCCTTCTGATTTACAGTATTTCCACTCTCTGTCACTGTGCTGTGGTGTGGTGAAGGTGAAGGTGACACCTACTTCATTGCATGTTTATCTGTGTTATCCTATTCAAATGACCACCGAGGTGAGGTGGCCAATGACCCACATCGCTTGCAGGGTCATTTAGCCCGAATCACGTAGGGCCAGTAACCCTATTCACACAACAGAGGAAGCCCAGATTATACTGGGTTTGCCTGGATTGCTGGGGTACTCTGAAAGGAGCTAATGTTTAACATGCAACAGATAAAGCAGCTCACAATTAATTTTTCTGTTAAAACAGTCTACTAGTGCATCTCAGTAAATTACAACATTGTGAACATATTTTTTTTCTAAATAACTACTGAGATGCACCAGCACATATACATACACACGACACAGAACAGAGTTTATTAAACCACCAAAAATGCCATTGTCTGTTGTAAAAAAAATGCAAATGGTATAATAAATCATTGAGGAACAAGTGTGCATGTTTTTATTCAGTATATCAAAAACAGTAATTAGCTTTTTGTTATAAACAGAAAGACCATATTACCGAGGGAAATTCGGATTCTCAGGAAACCTGCCACTTATCAATTGATCATTAATCGATAAGGTGACTCAACAAATGATTATGAAATAATCGATAATTTGCATCCCTAGTCCAAACATAAAATATTAAATATGAGACAGTAATTTGAGGAATGGCTGCAGATTAAATTTATGGTTTCACACTGCATTTTCCAGGGACCAATTTTAAGTTCTAAGATCCTCAAGGACATACTTTATGCAGATTTTTAAGACCAAAAACAGTTTCTGTTGTCTTAAATTTAAATTTAATTTTAAATTTAAAAAAACTGAAGGTGGTACTTGTTAGTTTGTGACCTCACAAAATCCAGGAAGTTTAACCCATTTTAATATTTTAAAGGGGACATATTATGCACTTTCTCCACATGTTGACACAGTTCCCAGAGGTTTTAATGAAAGGGCTCACAGTTTGTGAGAACCCAGGACTGTGTGTCTGATACCATCATCTCGACTTCTCTACTTCTCTACAGCTCAGACTCTACTTCCTGAGGAAGCTGAGATCCTTCAATGTGTGCAACAGGATGCTGGAGCTTTTCTACCAGGCCATTGTCACCAGCACCATCTTCTTTGCTGCTGTCTGTTGGGGTGGCAGTATCAGAGCCAGCGACACCAACAGACTTGACAAGATTATCAAGAAGGCTGGCTCTGTAATTGGTCTCAGGCCGGAGACCTTTGAGACTGTGGTGGAGAGGAGGACACTGAACAAACTGCGATCCATCATGGACAATCCTGATCACCCCCTCCACCACATACTGGACAGACAGCAGAGCACTTTCTCCAGCAGACTGCTACAGCTTCGCTGCTGAACAGTTAGGTACAGGAAATCTTTCCTGCCACATGCCATTTCACTGCACAATAACTCACTCTGATGTTGAATTCTGGTCATAACAATGCTGCCATACTACATCTTGCAGTCTAATTGATGCCTCACATTTCACTCTGCACCTGATACATACCTGCCAACTTTTAAAACCTGAAAAGCCTAGTAGCTAGTCGGGGTCCAGGGGCTGCAGGCCCCGGTAGGTCCAGGACAAAGTCCTGGTGGGGGGTTCAGGGGGGCAAAGCCCCCCGACGCCTAACAAATATTAGTATTAAATCAAGTTAAAATGTGGCTAACAACCTCATATTTCTTCAACAATCATGTTTCTATTTTCCTTAAATTGTCAATGCAGATATGCTGATGGAAAAGATCAAGGGCAAACTCTATGGTAATATTCTCTTAGTAAATAATTATGCATTTAACAAATGTTGATAAATGACATTTCTCTTGACCTTTTCCCTCAGCAAATGTGAAATTTTCACCCTTTCTTGAGTGAATAATAATTCCTGGAAATGCTCACGAAAAGACTGTAATTTTCGTTTGGGTTTCATGCTCATTTGTGATTTTTCTTCGGCAGATTCCATGATTAAAATGTATACAATGCTGACCTAATTCCTTTGCGACTCCGCCGAGCCCCGCCGCTGTAACTGGGCTCCGGTTCTGGCTCTTATCCGGCTGGGGCCCCGGTGGTCCTCCACTGGTCCCCATCTCCTACCACCGCTGTACTTGAACTCTGATCCGGCTCCCGTCCAACTGTTGCTTCGGTTAGTTCCTCCGGCGAGCCCCAATAACCGGGGACAGAGTCGCTTTTTTGTGTCGGTGTTAGGTGCTACGACTAGCTATGGCGTTAGCTATAGCGTTAGCTTAGCAAACGCTTCAGGTAAAGCGTAGCAGCGAACCACGAAAAGAAACGTTACTCAGTTTACTCACAGAGCCCGGTGAAAGGCGAATAAAGGGGTATTTCTACTTCAAAAGCTGGTTCAACCAAGGTGGAAATTCAGCCTGTGCGTGTGCGTCACAAATGTTGACCCGATATTCGCTGTTGGTTAGTTATTTTAGTGGCAAAATCAGCAACTTTGTCTCAGCACTGAAAAAATGTGACCATCCCGGCCGCCATCACGTGTTGCTATGTTCTAAATTTAGATACGATTCCTAGCGATCTCGTGTTTGGAATTGCTTTCGTGTTTTTTTTACGATTTAAAATTTTTGACTGAATTTTTCGTGAAAAACTGTAATTTTGATTAATAAAGCCGTAACCTGGAATGGGGTCTTGAAAACCGTAACCATTACAGCAAAACCGGAGTAGTTGGCAGGTATGCTGATAGTCCTGCATTGTACAGCAGGTATGATTCATGTACCTATACGGGTCATCATCTATTCATCTACGATGTATATAAGTTATTTAGGCAGTTTTACTTTCCATGGGTAATCCATTGTCTATTATGCTGTGTGTGTTTCTGTTGTTTTGGTCGTCTACTGCCATGCTGCTGTTACACTGTAATTTCCCCAGTTTGGGATCAATAAAGTACATACATACTATCTATCTATCTATCCATCAATCTATCTATCTACCTACCAACAGTGGTGTGAAAAAGTGTTTGCCCCCTTCCTGATTTCTCATTTTTTTGCATGTTTGTCACACTTAAATGTTTCAGATCATCAAACAAATTTAAATATTAGACAAAGGTAACACAAGTAAACACAAAATGCAGTTTTTAATTGAAGGTGTTTATTATTAAGGGTAAAAGAAAATCCAAACCTACATGGCCCTATGTGAAAAAGTGATTGCCCCCCGTTAAAACAAATTAACTGTGGTTTATCACAAAAGCTGAGTTCAATTTTCTAGCCATTTCTAAAGCTTTGGGACTCCAGTGAACCACAGTGAGAGCCATTATCCACAAATGGCAAAAACATGGAACAGTGGTGAACCTTCCCAAGAGCGGCCGGCCGACCAAAATTACCCCAAGAGCGCAGCAACAACTCATCCAAAAGGTCACACCACTGTATCTATCTATCTATCTATCTATCTATCTATCTATCTATCTATCTATCTATCTATCTATCTATCTATCATCTGCAGTCCAGGGCCCCCCAGGGAACAGTTCTGACTCCCTTCCTGTTCACCCTCTACACTGCTGACTTCTGACTTCTCACACAACACTCCACACTGCCATCTACAGAAGTTCTTTGATGACTCTGCGATCGTCGGCCTCATCTCTGATGGCGATGATGCGGAGTATAGAGGACTTATCCAGGACTTCGTGGACTGATGCCTGTAGAACTGCCTCCAGATCAGTGCGAGGAAAACCAAAGAACTGGTGGTGGACTGCCACAGGTGAGGATAACCCCCACAGCACCGGTAAACATCCAGGGAACAGACATTGAGATGGTGACATCTTACAAGTACCTGGGTGTTCACCTGAACAATAAACTGGACTGGTCACACAACACCAATGCAATCTACAAGAAGGGGCAGAGCAGACTGTTCCTCCTGAGGAGACTCAGGTCTTTTGGAGTGCAAGGGGCACTCCTGAAGACCTTCTATGACTCAGTGGTGGCATCAGCCACCACATTTGGAGTGGTCTGTTGGGGCAGTGGCATCACGGCAGCTGACAGGAAGAGACTGAACAAGCTGATCAAAAAAGCTAGCTCTGTTCTAGGGTGATGCCTTGACCCAGTGGAAGAGATAGCGAAGAGTAGGATGGTGGCTAAGCTGCCATCTCTGCTGGAGTCCAAGTCCCACACCATGCAGGACACGCTGAACACAATGAGAAGTTCATTTAGTGGTAGGCTTTGCCATCCTAGGCACACAACAGAGAGGTTCCGCAGGTCCTTCCTACCTACGGCTGTCAGACTTCATAACATAACCAGGGCTGCTCGTACAGGTTGTATTAAATGCACTAAACATAACAGCTTTGCACAATAGAGATTGTCCCCTCCAATACACAACTAAGACAATAACAATCATTACTGAGGGTGGCAACAACACTGTTGATTAAAATGTGAAATATACTGTCTGGGTACATATCCATATTCTGCAGGGTAATTTAACAAACTGTAATACTGTTTATACCATCGAGCTGCAATGCTCCTGCACGGTGTATATATGTGTATATCTGTGTACATATGTCTATTCATTTACTGCTTTGGCGAACCAGTTCTTGTCTTATTGTCTTGGGTGGCTGTGGCGCAGGTGTAGTGTGGTCGACTACTGATCGGAGGGTCAGGGGTTCGATTCCTGCTCTGTCTGCAGTCTGCATGTCGACGTGTCCTTGAGCAAGACACTGAACCCCCAGTTGCTCCTGGTGGGTCAGGCCAGCGCCGGTGTATGGCAGCTCTGCCGCCATCAGTGTGTGAATGTGTGGATAGCAGGATCTGTAAAGCACTTTGGTCATCTAGAGATGAGTAAAAAGCACTATATAAGTGAACACCATTTACCATTTATTATCTTATTTACTATTGCTCTGAATGCTGCTATCCATTTGCTGCTGTAATCCTGGAATTTCCTCATTGTGGGACTAATAAAGGCTTATCTTATCTCATACTGCAAAATACCTCAGGATTTAAATACTAATAATACAATTTTGAACCCAACTTAAGCAACCCTTCTCACAATGTCCCATTTCAGTGCATGTTCCTTTAAATGCTAATGACCCCTAATTCACCCCACTCACCCTCTCTCTTTCATCACTGCTGAAGTCTCAGGTGGTATCTCAAGTGGCGAACACAGCCTGAGCTAAAGTTGGTTGAATGTGAGAATGTAAAGGCCCAAATAAAGCATTATACAGGCAGGGCTGTGTGTGGTGTGAATGACTGATAGGATATGGCCAGTGCCTGGGGTATAAAAAGCACAGTAACAAGTCAGAAAGAGTGAATAGCTAACTGTGCTAATGGCGTCCAACCACTGCTGGTTGAGGAGTCATCTCAGTCAGAATATAATAAACTATAGTAAAGCAGGCTAAAATTATGTCCAAGATTGAGATATAAGGTCAAGTTCTGGTAGATGATCCGGCTGGGAACACAGATGTCAAGTACAGGTGGATAGAACATTCAGAACTATGAAATACGACTGCAATCCAGACTGCAAGCCAGAATATAACAAAATAAGCAAATGACCATGATTTATTATCAGCTGTGGATTAGTGAACCAGGTGGGAACTCAAATATCTAGTGGGGTGACTAGAATGTAAAGAAAATAGCCACAAAAGCTAACTCTATAGTCGTACTGTCAGTGTGTGGATTTAAACGTTCATGGGGATACTCACACTAGCATTAAAATTGATGAACTCATTCAATGAACTCCGGTTCTTACATCGCAACTAGGGCCAATTTAAAACTGCTCATTTAATGACCAAGGAGTCCCTAACAAAGGGGAAGCATTGTGTATTTCCAGAATTTTACCCATTGGTACCCACTACAGATACACAAACTGATACATAAAAGTATTGAAAAGTAAAATTTCCATCATATGCCCCCTTTAACTAAATAAAGACATATTTCTCTGTAAAGTGAGTATTATAATACAGTAATTTATACACATGTGACCCATGGTGATATTTTATAAGCTCAAAACCTATAAAATCACTATTTTGTACAACATGGGACCTAAAACCGATAAAGGGTAAAATACAGCATTTCAAATCCAAAGAAAGACGCAGGAAAGGTTACTTACAGGGTACAGCACGGAGGTAAAGGTTCTCTCTGATGACCTGCTGAAGTTGGCTGTCCACTGAGCCGGGTGTGAAGCACTTACTCAGATACAACCTGAGATCCTTGCACAATGTGGGGCCTGAGGGAAGGGCAAAGAAAACAAGAGTGGCAAGGAGAGAGAAAGAGCACTTAGCCTAGTAAGCATAAACAGTCTGATGATGATGTATGCTCAAGTACTAATCGTTACTCCTGTCAGGCTAGATTCAACGACTTCACATTCCCGCCTAATCATCTCTGTATCTCTTCTCAACTTCCTCCATCACACAACAACCTGCTGAGGTTAATTGCTCCAGAAGAGGCAGCACTCAGTTTTCTCTCGCTATCTGATCTCTTAATATCATCTCGAGTGCTTTATGACCTCTGATGACAGGTCACGTGCTGTTATGGACGGGCTGAGAGGTCTCCAGCTTGTCACTTTGACAGACTGTCGGTGCTTCCTCTGCAGGCTGTCGCACCGCCATCCACACCCCTGTCACTGCCTATGCATGCAGTCTGTTATTGTGGATTTGCCCAGTAGCAGGCTCAATTTGCTGTGGGCTAAAAAAAAAATTACGGTGGTATAATTTTATTAGTGGGGGCAGTCGATTGCATGTGTATATAACTATATGAGTGGTCACATGTGGCTGCTGCTGCCTGCAGAGGAAAATTAATCTACCCCATCCTTCGGGGAACATTATGCTTTTGTTCATCCTATTATCAAACAGCTGCTACTTCATAATCTTTCAAAGATTTGGTTTCAGAACAAATTTGAATATTCTGATGTCAAGAATATTGATTAAAAAAAGGCCTGTTTGGCACCTCTGCTCTATTTCCTAAACCAGTGGTTTGCTCACAGCGGTTCCAGAGCCACATGTGGCTTTTTGTCCTTATTACAAAGTGGCTCTCTGTTGCTTTAATAAAAAAAAGCTCACAAAAGTAGCAATTTATTTATGAAAAATGACTAACAAATTTAGGAGAACAAGTTACATATTTTTTTTTCCACAATATCTTTATTGAACCTTTTTTTTTTTTTTAACAAACATGATACAAACAATCAAACACTAACACTAAAGTACTACAAAAAAAAAAAATGCACTAAAAACACCAACAACCACCAACAAAATCAAGTCTTCAACAATGCTCCTCTGTTTAGTCTAGACAATCCAATACATAAATATACATATTATGTTCACCAGTTTGGAATTTACAAGGTCCACACACATCATTCACCTTCTTCTTCAAGAGTTATGTTTAAATTTTTTACATAATCAATAAAAGGTCTCCATATATTCTCAAACACAATTTCCTTTGATTTTAGTATATATGTTATTCTTTCTAATGGAAGGTTTGTTAACATCTGTCTTAACCACTGAGTCACATCTGGTCTATGAGTCTTTTTCCATAATAGTGCAATACATTTTTTGGCATTAAGCAAACTGAGGTCTATGAATGTTCTTTCACTTTTATTAAAATTATGCTTTTCTGGGTACAGACCCAACAAAAACAGTTTAGGATTCAATATGATTTGTTTTGAGATTATTTTTTCAATTGTTACCCTCACCTCTTCCCAAAACATTCTTATTAATCTACATTCCCATAAACAATGAAATAGGGTTCCTTTACTTTCCATGCATTTTGTGCATGTATCTGGTATATTTTTGTTATATCTATTTAACTCCTCTGGTGTAACATACATCCGCATTAACCATTTGAAATGTATCAATTTAAGGCGTGCATTTATTGATTTGGTTTGAGCTTCTGTACAAGCCAATTCCCATTGTTCCTCTGAAATTTCAATTTGCAGATCTTCTTTCCAGTAGTTTAATCTTTTCAGTGAATTTTCACTTGAAGATAGTGTCAATGAGTTATAAAACTCTGAAATAATACCCTTTCTTTTACTATCTTTCATCATCATTTTTTCCAAGGATGAATAAATAGGTCGAGTGAGAGCTTTATTTTGATTTGATCGAATAAAGTTTCTAAGTTGAAGATATTTAAAAAAATGTGTTCTATTGAGATTAAATTTGATCCTCAGCTCTTCAAAAGACATTATGTTGTCTGCACATGGCAAATATAAATCCTGAATCTTTTGTATCCCTTTTAAATTCCATACTTTAAATACAGCGTCCGCTCTCCCTGGTTTAAAATATTGATTACCCCATATTGGACTAAATTGTGACAATAACTGTGGTTCTTTTAAATAGTTTTTAGCTTCACACCATATTTTGATCATATGCTTTACAAATGGATTTTTAACTTGTTTTTGTAATTTTTTTGCCGAATCTGAGTATATGAATATGGGAAGAGGTAAAGGTAAATTGTATGATTCCATTTCAGTCCAGTGAGGGAGATCATTTGATGAAAAATAATATGTCATAGACCTCAGTTGTGCCGACCAATAATACAACATAAAATTTGGACATTTCAGACCTCCACGATCAAATGGTAAATATAATAAAGACAAACGTAATCTAGCCCTCCTGTTGTTCCATATAAATTCCACTAACTTTTTTTTTATTCTTGAGAATAGATCTAAAGGTGGTGATAAGGGAATGTATTGAAATAAATAAAGTATTTTAGGTAAAATATTACTTTTAAGTATATTGATTCTCCCGATCATCGACATTGGTAGTGACATCCATCTCTGAGTTAACTCACTGATATCTGACATTAAGGCTTCATAGTTGACACTGGCGACTGATTCTAGCTTAGGCATAATTTGGATTCCTAAATATTTAAACTGATTTACAACATTGAATTGATTTACCTCAGGGGCTGGGTAATTTCTCTGGGTCTCATTTAGCATTAATATTGAAGATTTAGTTTTATTTATTTTATATCCTGATATTTCCCCAAAATTCTTTATTAAATTCAACAAGGTTGGAATTGATTTTTTTAGATTCGACATAAACAAAATTATATCATCGGCGTACAGGGAGATTTTATGTTCTGTTGGTCCAACTTTAATTCCATATATTTGTGAATGTAAACGTATCGCTATCGCTAAAGGTTCAATTGCCATAGTAAACAGTAAAGGTGAAAGTGGACAGCCTTGTCGACATCCTCTATTGATTTTTATTGGTTTTGAAATATTGTTATTTGTTAGGATTTCTGCTGTAGCATTATTGTATATTATTTGAACCCATTTTATGAAATTATTTCCAAGTCCAAACCTTTGTAGGACTTCAAAAAGAAAGGGCCATTCAACTCTATCAAAGGCCTTTTCGGCGTCCAATGATAGGAGAGCTGTATCCGGTGCTTCTTTATTAAAATAAATAATATTAAATAGTCTTCTTACATTATGGAAGCCTTGTCTACCCTTTATAAAGCCATTCTGATCTCGATTAATAATATTTGGTAAAATTTCTTGTATTCGTCTTGCTAAAATTTTACAGATTATCTTAAGGTCGGCGTTTAATAGGCTTATTGGTCTCATATTTTCACATTTATTAGAGGGCTTACCTGGTTTTGGCAGCAGTATAATTAAGGCATTATTTATGTATGATGGTAAATTATTATTTTGAAATGCTTCTAAAACCATTTCCAAAAAAGATTTTATTAATTTATTCTTAAATTTTTTATAAAGGTCAACTGGAAGACCATCTGGTCCTGCACTTTTTCCTGATTTCATATTATCAATGGCTAGCCCAACTTCTTCTTGACTAATTTTAGACTCCAATATCTCCCTGTTTTCATTTGGAATACACGGTATAGATAGTTCGTTCAAAAACCCATTTAGTTTTGTTAAATCAGGTTCATTTTTGGTATCATATAATTTTTCATAGTAATCTCTAAAGGCTCTATTAATTTCTAAAGGATCTATAACTACCTGTCCATTACTTATAATACTGGTAATTGGTGTTTTAATTTCCAATTGTTTACTCTGCCATGCTAATAATTTTCCTGATTTTTCACCTTGTTCATAAAAAGATTGTTTCAATCTTAGAAGACTCGAGGCAGCTCTGTTCGCTGATTTTTTGTCGTATTCAGCTCTCAAAATCAGTAATTCATTCTCCAACCTTGGGTCACTTCCTGCATACACTTTTTCCTGAAGATTTTTTATTTTATGTTCCAATTTAGCTCTCTCCTCTCGAGTCTTCTTAGATTTTGATCCTGTATAACTAATAATATGTCCCCTAATAAAAGCTTTGAAAGCCTCCCACTTTACACATGCTGATGTTTGTGTAGTATTGATGTCAAAGAACTCGTCTATCTGTTTTTCTATATACTTGACAAATTCCTCATCCTGAAGCCATTTATGCTGAAATTGCCATCTACCTGATTCCTTTGTCAATTTTTTATCTACATATATTAGACAACAGGGTGCATGATCAGAGATCACGATGTTATCATAAAAGCAGTTTTGAATCTTGGACCTTAATTCTGTGGAAATCAAAAAATAATCAATACATGAGAATGTCTTGTAGGTACTGGAATAACAAGAATAGGCTTTAACTTGTGGTTTCATTTCTCTCCATATATCTAACAATCTCAATTCTTTCATAAAATGATTAATAGTCATCCTACATCCAATGTGCGTACAATCCAGTCCTGTTGATCTATCCACACCTGGATTCAATGTACAATTAAAATCCCCTGCTATTATATGTTGCCCTGTAAGTGATGATAAGATGAGAAATAAATTAGCAAAGAACTTCTGATCATCTATATTGGGACCATATAAGTTCACAAGATTTATATTTTCTAATAGCAAAGAACCTTGAATGATTACATATCTTCCAAATTTGTCTCCAATTACATTTTTCACTTGAAAAGGAACTGATTTATGTATGAGAGTCATAACTCCCCTGGCTCGGGATGAAAATGAAGAGGTGAATACACTTCCCTGCCATCTACTCCTAATTCTTTTAACATCCTCCTCTATCAGATGAGTTTCTTGTAAAAACACAATTCTTGAACCCATGTCCTTTATTTTATTCATAACTTGTTTAAGTTTTTTTAAATTTTGTAGACCTCTGCAATTCCATGAAGTTAAATTAAGATTAACACTTTGGTCCATGATCAATAGAGAGTTTGGGATTACCTTGCAGTGTAAACATGCTCATACAGAGAAGCAAAAACATGAGTGGTTGAACATTCATCCTACAAACTACACACAAACAAATTTCCCCTTCCCACACTTGTGGCAAACCCCCCAAAATCAAAAGAAAAATTCTGTCTCCCGATATAGCCATCGACCGTTCCACACCCACGGGGAACAGCCTAAGCCACTCCTTCTTCATCCTCCCAATCACCCTAACTCTACTGCTTTTAATGACGTAACATTAACTCTCCTCTGTAGTTTTCCAACTTAACTCCAAAATTTTTAACAACTTTGTACATCATAGTTTTTTTTTTTTTTTGTGTTTGTTTTGTTTTTGTTTTGTTTTTTTAATATATAATACAATCTATATTTTGTAAACTTACTATTTACTTCAAGTCAGTCAGATGCCTGTGCAAATGCTTAATTATTCTACCTTATATTTTGTTCATGCTTAGCTCCCACCAGTCTCTTCTTCTTCTTTGATCTTCTTGATGAACTCCTGCGCCTCCTCTGGGGTCTTGAAGATGTGGGTTCTGCCCTCATACGTGGTCAGCAGTCTCGCAGGATAGATTACACCATGACGAATCCCAAGGTTGCGCAGTTCCTTACGTACGGGATCAAACTGCTTCCTCAATTGCTGGATTCCTGTGGCCAAATCTGGGTAGAACCGCACCTGCTGGTCCTGGTGTTTAATCTCTCCTTTAGCACGTGCAGCGTTGAAGATCTTCATCCTGTCTCTGTTGCTAAGAAACTTCATAATTAAGGTCCTCGGCGGTCCCTTATCTCTCCGTGGGCCAATACGATGTGCTTTTTCCAGAATCACTGCTGATTGCAACTCCTCGCTGCCCAGCACCTCCGGAATCCACTTTTCCAGAAAGGAACATACGTCCCGACCTTCTGATTCCTCTGGAAGACCCACCAGCCTCAAATTATTCTGTCTCGACCGAGATTCCAAATCCAAAATATTATCTTCCAGAGATTTATTTTTTTTTTCCAAAGTGCGCACCTTTAATTGAAGACGGGTGACGTCATCTTCAGCACTAGCGAGACGGAGCTCCATCTGCGCCGTTCGTTCTACACAGTCACCCAATTCCTTTCTTATTCCTTCCAACGCTGTCATAATCCCATCAAATCTAGAGGAAAAGTCCGCTCTCATTGAACTCATGGCAGCCATCAGCGCATCTGCGCCATTCCCCGCAGAAATCGCACCGCCGCCAGCCTCCTCCGCCATATATGGAGTTTTGTTTGCTGCGTCACAGACCTGAAAGTCCGTTAATTTGGACTGTTTCGGCGGCTCGCTTTTTCCTTTTCCTGGTTTTCCAGCCTTAGGCTTCGCCGACATATCCTCGCTCAAATGCTGGGATACGTTCTGTCCCAAATGAGAGAGTTATTTGCCGATTTTTTTCTCCAGGAGCAGAGCAGAGCGAGACACGTCCGTCCTACGTGGTAGCCATAACCGGAAGTCCGAACAAGTTACATATTTACTATGAAAAGTGGCTATCTTGAAGTGGTCAATGACTATGACTGCACTTTTTCCACATTTTAACAGTTCATGCCTAAATGAAATGTGACAGCTTACAGGGAACCAACAAACCCACTTTTTCTTAAACAAAAAACTCTCAAGTTGAAAGATCTGATCGACTTTAAAACCGCAATAATAATGTTCAAAGTGAAGAATCTATCACTGCCCGCAAATATCCAAAAGTTGTTCCAAACAAGGGAGAAACGATATCACTTCAGAGGAACATGTATATTTCAAAAGCCTACAGTGAGAACAACTACCAAGCAACACTGTATTTCAGTGCAAGGTGTCAGATTATGGAACGATTTTGGACCTGAATTAAAATCATGTACAAAGCTTGGACAATTTAAACAAAAACTAAAGGAAGAAATACTCCAAACATATTTACAAGACGACATGTAAACTCACATAAGGATTGACATTTCCAGCCTGTGTTGTGTTATAGCTTAGTTTTTCTTTTTTCTCTGTGACACTATGTCTTAGATTTGTTTTTGAATAGTAACCGCTTAACTTAGACTAGCTCAGTTTTCTTTTTCTCTCAGTCATATTTTGCTTAGCCTTGTTTTAAATTGTAATCACTCTTGTCTTGTTTTCTCTTTTTTCTCCTTTGAATTCTTGGATGGAATATGGGTGGGCAATATAAGCTGCGGCTTCAGCCATCACCCATTTCGGATAACTCACGTGGAATTGTATAGTAGAAGGAGTCTTTGTCTAATTTGACCTTGTTGTTATATTATACAGTTTCTTTTAACCTGTAATGTACTATCCGAAATAAATTCATTCAAATTCATTCATTCAAACATATTTTGGTCACTTTTTCTTTAATTATTTAGTTATTAGAGCATCACTGTGATTCATCTTTTGCAGATTTCTTCAAAACAGCTTATACCAGTGCATGCCTCTTCAAATGTCCAAGAATCTCAGTTAAAACCACCCTCCCTCTTACATCACTATTGCTAATGTTGGCTGGCTAGCTCCTAGCTTGGATAATGAGCCTGAGTGGGTGGTTTCAGCCATTCATCCATGTTCTTCCGCTTAATCCTTTTCGGGTCGCGGGGGGGCTGGAGCCTATCCCAGCATCTTTGGACGAGAGGCAGGGTACACCCTGGACAGATCGCCAGTCCATCGCAGGGCCAACACAGAGAGACAGACAACCATTCACTCTCACAGTCATACCTAAGGACAATTTAGAATCCCCAGTTGATGCCAGTTAACCTAACTTGCCACAGAGATATAATAGGCTACAGTGCTCATCGTTAGCCACCAGGCTAGTTTTAGGCAGCCAAGCGTGGAGGCCATATTGGTGCTGATAAGAAACACAAACAAGCTCATACAGCCACATAGCCATGTACTGCATTTTCTTCATTTTGGCTAAAGAAGTTGAATATTATATTTTTTTTATTTATTTTGGATACTTTATTAATCACAAAGAGAAATTCAGGGCATCCACGTGGATGGATGAGGCAGCCACGGTGCGGCGCCAATCCCTTCACCATTCACACACACATTCACACCTAGGGCCACTTTAGAGTCTCCAATTAACCTAACTTGCATGTTTTTGGCCTGTGGGAGGAAACAGGAGTACCCGGGGTAAACCCATGCAGACACAGGGAGAACATGCAAACTCCACACAGAAGGGTCACTGATGGTCGGGGGTGGGATCGAACCTACACCCTTCTTACTGCGCTCCCACTGTGCTAACCACTGTTCCACTGAGCTGCCCAATATATGAAATAAACAGCATTCGTTGTCATTTACAATGCCTGATCATAGTAGAAAATTAATAAAAACAAAAAATGTTATGTTAACAATGTTATTGTTTTAAACACTGATGTGACTGTTTTCAGCACCCAAGTATCATCTTTTCAAGGTTGTCTCCTGTGTATGCAAGTGATTTTTTTGTTTTTCTTTCTTTTATATTCACATGCTTTTTATCCTTTTATCACAATGAGTGACGCTCACTCACAAAACTGTAACTGTGAGGATGGCAAGTTCAAACACAGATGGTAGGTAATTTAGAAGAAGTTCTTTTTAATAATAATAATAATAAAATTAATACCACTGCTACTAATAATAATAACAAACAGTAATTACTACTACTACTGTTAATAATAATAGTTAACAATACTACTACAACTAGAATTAATAATATGAAATAATAATTACTAATATGACAATATTCTCACATTCTTCTCACTCTCGGCGCCACACCAGTCGGCTGCCTTTTGCAACAGCGGCTCGATTCCGAGTTTTTTTTTTTCCCTTCCTCTCTCTTTTGATCACTTTTTTTTTCACCCCACTTATATCACGGACACACAGATCGTCCCAAATGTCTCCTGAGCCGGTGGACGGAGCCACTGTTTATAGCAGGATACGATACAACAGGGAAGAGCTGCTAGCATTTAACCGCCACCCGGTCCCACTGGAAAAACTCGACATACCGAGAGAACTGAGGCAAAAACGCCGCGGCTGCCGGGCTGGAGTAAGGCGGAGGACAAAAAATATAAGGTACAGACCCTCCCTTCCATCTGTTGTCATGGGAAATGTACGGTCGATACTGGGAAAGTTAGATGAGCTAGCGGCTATCTCCCGTTATGATAGCACTTACCGGGAGTGCTCTCTCCTTTTGTTTACTGAGACGTGGCTAACTGAACTAGCAGCAGATGCTAACATTGAGCTGGAGGGTTTTCACATGATACGAGCTGACCGAACACCAGAGAGTGGCAAAACTAGGGGCGGTGGAGTGATAATGTATGTTAACAACAACTGGTGTAGACCGGGACATATCACTGTTAAACAACGACACTGCAGCAAAGACATTGAGTTGCTAGCTGTTAGCATGAGGCCTACATATCTCCCGAGACAACACTCACACGTGATCTGCATTGTTGTTTATGCAAATCCGACGGCGAACGCTGGGACAGCGCGTGACGTCATCCATTCAGTAACCAGCAGGCTGCAGACAGAACACCCAGATGCTCTTCTCCTCATCTCAGGCGATTTCAACCACGTTTCACTGTCTCCCATTCTGCCCACTTTCACCCAGTATGTCACATGCCACACTAGAGACAATAAAACACTGGATTTGTTCTACGCAAACACTAAGGAGGCGTACACCTCATCACAACTCCCCCCACTTGGGAGATCGGATCACAACTTGGTTCATCTCCGACCGGTGTACAAACCCCTAGTGCACAGACAACCTCCGGCCATGCACACTGTGGAGTTATGGTCTGAGGAGACAATGGACACTCTAAAGGACTGTTTTGAAGCCACTGCCTGGAAGCAGCTCTGCGATCCACATGGTGAGGACATCGATGGCCTCATTCACACCTTCACGGGCTACCTCAGCTTCTGTGTGGACAAATCCGTTCCCACCAAGACCATACGGCGTCACTCAAACAACAAACCCTGGATCAACCCTGAGATAAAAACACTTCTGAGAGAGAAGAAGAGGATCTTCAGGTCGGGGAACAGGGAGATGCTTAAGTCCGTACAGAGGGAGCTGAGGAGAAAGATCAGAGAAGGCAAGGACAGCTTCAGGAAGAAGATGGAGGACAAGCTGCAACAGAGCGACATCAGCGGGGTCTGGAGAAACCTCAAAACCATCTCGGGGCTCCAGAATACCTCCCCCCAGGCCACGGGGGGCAGGGAGTGGGCGAACAACCTGAATCTGTTTTTCAATAGATTTGACCAACCGCCCTCCCCCCTGTCTGCACAACAACCACTGCTGCCTCTAAGAAATCAAGTCCTGCTACCCACTCCCCACTCCACCGACACCCCCCCCACTCCCAACACACAGCCCCCCATCCTGACCCTGACCAAGACCCAGGTGAGGACGGAGCTGAGGAAGATCAAGGCGAGGAAGGCGTCGGGACCGGACGGCATCAGCGCAAAGCTCCTCAAGTCCTGTGCAGACCAGCTGTGTGGGATTGTGACGTATATCTTCAACATGAGCCTGAAACTGGGGAGGGTACCACAGCTGTGGAAAACATCTTGTGTGGTACCTGTACCAAAAACTTCCCACCCCAAAGACCTGAACAGCTTCAGACCGGTGGCCTTGACGTCCCACTTGATGAAGACCCTGGAGAGACTGCTCCTTGCTCATCTCCGCCCCCTGGTGGAACCAGCGATGGATCCACTCCAGTTCGCCTACCAGCATGGCATTGGGGTGGAGGATGCGGTGATCTTCCTCCTTCACCGTTCTCTGTCCCACCTGGAGAAGCCCGGGAATATGGTGAGGATCATGTTCTTTGACTTCTCCAGTGCTTTCAACACCATCCAACCGATGATCCTGAAGGACAAGCTGCTGCGCGCAGGGGTGGACCAGCACCTGTCATCATGAATCCTGGACTACCTCACGAACCGGCCTCAGTTTGTGAGAACCCGGGACTGTGTTTCCGACACGATCATCAGTAGCACGGGGGCCCCCCAGGGAACGGTGCTGGCTCCCTTCCTGTTCACTCTTTATACTGCGGACTTCTCACACAACACAACACATTGCCATCTACAGAAGTTCTCTGATGACTCTGCGATCGTTGGTCTCATCTCCAGCGGAGATGAAGCTGAGTACAGAGGGCTTATCCAGGACTTTGTGGACTGGTGCCATCGGAACTGCCTCCAGATCAACGCGAGGAAAACTAAGGAGCTGGTGGTGGACTGCCGCAGGCATGGGCAGCCCCTCACAGCACCAGTAAATATACAGGGAACAGACATCGAGATGGTGACATCCTACAAGTACCTGGGTATTCATCTGAACAATAAACTAGACTGGTCACACAATACTGACGCACTCTACAAGAAGGGACAGCGCAGGCTGTTCCTGCTGAGGAGACTCAGGTCTTTTGGTGTACAAGGGGCGCTGCTGAAGTCATTCTATGACACGGTGGTGGCATCAGCCATCACTTTTGGAGTGGTCTGCTGGGGCAGTGGCATCACTGCAGCCGATAGGAAGAGACTGAACAAACTGATTAAGAAAGCTAGCTCTGTCCTGGGGCAACGCCTTGATCCGATGGAGGAGATAGGAGAGAGAAGGACGGTGGCTAAACTGTCATCTCTGCTGGAGTCCGAGTTCCACCCTATGCAGGACATACTGGATGCACTGAGGAGCTCATTTAGCAGCAGACTACATCATCCCAGGTGCACAACCGAGAGGTTTCGTAGGTCCTTCCTACCAACGGCTGTCAGACTGTACAACCTAAGCAGGGCTGCTCGCAGAGATAGCAAAAAGACGTAACAAACTAATAGTTTTTTTTGAATGCAAAAGATGCAATAGACTTACACAATGGTCCTCTCCGGTATACAACTAGGAACATACCGGTCGCTATGGAGGGTGAGAATATGTATGGGCACATAATCATACCATGTAGGATAACTAAATAGACGGTTATGCTGTTTCATCCCACCTAGCAACAATGCTCTGCACTGTGTGTGTTTATATATTTACATATTTATTCCATCTAGCTACAATGCTCTGCACTGGGTGTGTTTATATTTATATATCTATATATTTATTCCATCTAGCTACAATGCTCAGCACTGGGTGTGTTTATATTTATATATCTATATATTTATTCCATCTAGCTACATTGCTCCGCACTGTGTGTTTATATACTTGCATATTTATTCCACCTAGCTGCAATGCTCCGTACTGTGGGTGTTTATATATTTACATATTTATTCCATCTAGCTACAATGCTCTGCACTGTGTGTCTGTGTGTGTGTGTATATATATATATTTTATAGTAATATGTACATATGTATATTAGCTGCTCTTGCTTGCTTGTTTTTTTTTTTTGTTTTTTTTTTCTTGCCTTCTGATTGTTGCTCTGAGTGTTGCTATCCCTGTGCTGTTGCAATCCTGGAATTTCCCCGTTGTGGGACTAATAAAGGCTTATCTTATCTTATCTTATCTTAATAATAAATAAATATGAATAATTACTACTAATAATAATGATAACAGTTAATAATGCAATAATAATAACAAATACTACTACTACTACTACTGCTACTACTACTACTAATAATAATAATAATGATAATAATTAATATTACTACTACTAATAATAATGATAATCACAATAGTTACAGTGTTTCCCCTATTATTATATTGGGGGGGCGGGGCTCCCCCCCAACGGAATCCCCCTGCCCCTCCTAGAGTGTCATGTTAATCTTCTATCTATCCATCTATAAATGCAAGGAATCTGTGTGTGTGTGTGTGTGTGTGTTCCTCACATATCTCTCAAACCATTCTTCAGACTGACCTCAGATTTTATAAGTGCTTTGCTGAGGTTACGAGGGTGTGCATCCCTGAGCATGAAGTTGTTCAGTCAAAATATGTCATTTTTATCAATAAAAGTTTAGCCACTGCTCTGTCTCCTCATGTCCTGGCTTCAGGAAGTGTGGGCGGGGTTTCAGATTGACTCCGTACTGATTGGATAATACACGTCATCACGACCAGTCACCAGAGCTCTCTGTGAACAAAACAAGGAAGTGAAAAGTGACTAATTTGGCTAGAAAAAGATGATCTTTTTCTAGTTACTAGTTTTTCTAGTTACTATTACTGAAGATTTAATACTTAAAAAATTATACCACAAAGTTGCCGTGATTGCGTAGGTCTAAAGGATAATTCAGCATATGTGGAGAACATGAGGCGTGCAAGCAGACTGGGAGGAGTGCCAGTGGGGACCTGGGGTCTGACAAAGAACACCGGTGTATCCAACACAGGACACGCCAGGGCAAGCCCAGCCTGCCCAGTCAGTGGCAGACGGGTGTCCCGGCTGCTCTTCACCCGTGTACTACCACTGTACTTTCTAGGACCGCAAGTCCCCGATGGCGCTCCTCCTGCGTGAGTATCTAAAAATTAAAAACTTAATAATAATACCGCCATAATTGTGGAGCGGAATGGCTGGACACAAAAATGCCCAAATAACGAAATAAATCATTTGTCACCTGTGCTGGCAAAATGAGTCGGAATGCACACCGCGTCATTACGAGTTGCAGGCAGGAGAAGTCATAAATCATGACTCTTTCTTTGTTTGCTAGCGGCAAGTCCCAGGAAAACCCCCAAGAGTGCCTGGTATCACTGGAAAGCTTAGAAAACGTACTTTTTAAAAATACATATGTTTTTGTGGAAGACATAACTCCCAACCGATCGAACGCGAGTTTTAAACCTAGCCAAAATATAAATAAATCGTCTATTTCTGGGTCCCTTTTTGCACACTTCCTACAAATTAAATATCATTTTGAAGGTCTTCAATACAGAATGTGGAAAAGAATGTTACCTCAGTTTTGATCATTTCCTCAAAGTGACTCATTTTGCCAGCACAGGTCACATTTTTTTAGTTAAATATTTACTGACAAATAGGCAGCACTGATGCAACGGTTTCAGTCAAACAGGTCCTTCTGCTGTGTATAATAATGGTGGGTATTTTGTTGTTAATAATTTGACTGATTACAGTTTTAAAAACCTTTTAATAACAAAATATTGCTAAAATATAAAATGATGCACTACAATGGGTCTCAAATATTTGTGACCATGTTTGTTATAGTACTGCATGAGTTTATTGACAATACACAGAAGAAATTCAATATTACACTTCACTGGGCAGCTCAGTGGCACAGTGGTCAGCACCGTGGCAGCACAGCAAGAAGGTCATGGGATCGATTCCACCCCTGACCATCAGAGACCCTTATGTGTGGAGTTTGCATGTTTTCCCCATGTCTGCGTGGGTTTACCCTGGATACTTTGGTTTCCTCCCACAGGCCAAAAACATGGTTAATTGGAGACTCTAAAGTGGCCCTAGGTGTGAATGTGTGTGGGAATGGTGAAGGGATTGGCGCTGCATCATGGCTGCCTCATCCATCCAGGTGGATGCCCAGTAATTTCCCTCTGGGATTAATAAAGTATACTAAAATTTAAAAACTCCATCACTGAACAGCGATATGAACTAAAATAATTATAATGGTGACTGAACAACTCCTATTCCTCAAAGTCCAAGATACACTTTTATGAATATAAGTCATAAAAGATCACACAAATAAGTGATCTGGCAAACAAACAAGGGTTCCGAAACAGTCACTAATATTGAATGTCCCATTCATTTTCAATAATTAGGTATTCTGTAATTAATATTCGCACAATCAAATAAATCTCAGTTCAGTCCCCTTCATATTTATCAAAGTCTAACATGTGTGAGTGTCTACATATAGGCTACACCCTCTTTGTATTCCACTTTCAAACACAGCCTACATTTGGGCCTGTAAAGCCTAATTGGGATACCCGTTTCAGACAGGAATACTTGTGTTCTATGGGCAATGCACTAGTTTTATTTAATTGTATTTTTCTATATAGCAGAAGAGATCGTCACTTCCTTGTGGTAACGTATCGTCACTTCCTGTTTTGCTGTCTGCCTGTGTGGTTTGCTCTCCAGCTCTCGAGCCACTAGCTATGGCTACTAGCTCTCTTTCCTCTCCTCCTCTGGTGTGCTCTCTCTGTCAGATGTTTAGCTACACCTCTGCCTCTTTTAGTGATAACGGTAAATGTAATAAATGTTGTCTTTTTGAGGCGCTCGAGGCGAGGTTGTCTGATTTGGAATCCCGGCTCCGCTGCATTGAAACACCGTCTGCGCCAGTTAATCTCGACGGACGCCCATTAGCTGCAGCGGAGCTAGCTAGCTTAGGTCCCCCTGTCACCGGTTCCCCGGCTCTCCTCTGCAGCGAGGAGACTGGGTGGGTGACGGTGAGAAGGAAGCCTAGTCGCAAAGCCCCGGTTCACCACCAACCTGTTCACGTTTCTAATCGTTTTTCCCCGCTCAGCGACACACCCGCTGAGGAAAAAACTCTGATCATTGGCGACTCTGTAGTCAGAAACGTGAACCTAGAGACTCCAGCGGCCATAGTCACATGCATTCCTGGGGCCAGAGCAGGCGACATCGAGTCAAATTTGAAAATGCTGGCTAAAAGTAACTGTAAATATTCCACAATTGTTATTCACGCCGGCATTAATGACATCCGTCTCCGGCAGTCGGAAGTCACGAAACTTAATGTAGAATCGGTGTGTGAGTTTGCCAAAACGATGTGTGCCACTGTAGTATTCTCTGGGCCCCTCCCCAATCTGACCAGTGATGACATGTTTAGTCGCTCGTCATCCTTGAACCGCTGGCTGTCTGTGTGGTGTCCTAAAAATGACGTGGGCTACATTGACAATTGGAGCTCTTTTTGGGGAAAACCTGGTCTTATGAGACGAGACAGCATTCATCCCACTTTGGATGGTGCTTCTCATTTATCTAACAATCTGGCATCTTTTTTATCCAAATTTCCAAAACCTTGACTACTCAGAGTTGGGACCAGGAAGCAGAGTCGCAGTCTTAAACGCCTCTCTGCAGCTCCTCTTCATCCGCCACCCCTCAGCTTAGCCCCTGTCTTCCCCATCAGAGAATCGTTGTCTGCTCCCTCCAAAATAAATAAAAATATAATGTATAAGCATCCCAAAGTGATAAAGCAAAATATTGGTAAAACTCAAATTAAACATAAAGCCTCTAAATTGAATGATTTGGCCTCTGTTCCTCCTCATAATTTAAAAATTAAATGTGGTTTATTAAATATTAGGTCTCTAACTCCCAAGTCTCTGTTAGTCCATGATCTGTTAATTGATCATCAGATTGATTTAATTTCCCTTACAGAGACTTGGTTAGGACAAGAGGATTATGTTGGTTTAAATGAATCAACTCCCTCTGGTTATTTAAACTGTCAAAATCCCAGAAGTTCTGGTCGTGGAGGAGGAGTAGCATCAATTTACCATTCAAAATTACTAGTTAATGTAAAGCAAAAAACATGTTATAATTCCTTTGAGGGCCTGGTCCTCAGTGTTGGGCACTTTAGCAATTCCAGGTTAAACCCAATTTTATTTGCCATAGTTTATCGTCCCCCATCAACCTATTCAGAATTTTTATCCGAATTTCCTGATTTCTTAGCTGATTTAGTGCTGAAATCTGATAGAATAATTATAGTAGGGGACTTTAATATACATGTGGATGTAGATAGTGACTGCCTTAATGTGGCTTTTAATTCAATATTAGACTCGATTGGGTTTTCTCAGAAAGTAGGAAATTCTACTCATTACCTCCACCATACATTGGACCTTGTTCTGACATATGGCATAGAAATAGAAAATCTTGTAGTGTCTCCTCATAACCCTGTACTGTCAGACCATTGTCTGTTAACCTTTGATTTTACTATTTCTGACTATTTGGCTCCTAAAGAAAAATATTATTACAGTAGATGCCTCTCAGATGATGCTGTTTCCAAATTTATGCAGATTGTTTCCTCTATGCCATGTGTCAACACAACGGAAATAAGCTATAGACAGCTTGCTCCTTCTGTAATTGATAACATGGTGGATAGTGTTTCAGCTTCTCTGCATCAGGCTCTAGACTTGGTGGCCCCCTTAAAAAAGAAAAAGTCTAATCAGAGATTTTTAACTCCTTGGTTCAACACAGAAACTCGTAGCTTAAAACAGAAGACTCGTCAATTAGAAAGAAAATGGCGCTCTACTAATTTAGATGAAATCTATTTAGCTTGGAGAAATCATCTTTTAATTTATAAAAAATCTCTTAGAAAAGCTAGAACGAGTTATTACTCTGCATTAATAGAAGAGAACAAGAATAATCCCAGGTTTCTTTTCAGTACTGTAGCCAGGTTGACAAAGAGTCAGGACTCTGTCAATCCTAGCATCCCCTTAGAGCTTACTAGTCAGGACTTTATGAACTTTTTCAATAATAAAATTTCATCCATCAGAGATAAAATCAATCAGATTCTTCCCACAGTTAACTTAAATACTGTAACTACTACAACTCCTTCTATTGATGTCTGTCTTGATGAGTTTACTCCAATCGACCTTTGTGAGTTAGACAAAATAGTTTCCTCATCCAAACCTTCAACTTGTCTTTTAGACCCTATTCCTACCAGGTTATTTAAAGAAGTCTTCCCACTTATTGGTAGCTTTATTCTTCATATAATCAATTCTTCATTAACTTTAGGCCATGTACCGCAGGCTTTTAAAACGGCTGTAATTAAACCCTTACTCAAAAAGCCAACGCTAGATCCAGGAGCTTTAGCTAACTATAGACCAATCTCTAATCTCCCTTTCATTTCAAAAATCTTAGAAAGAGTTGTTGCTACGCAATTATTTGACCACCTGCAGGGAAATGGTTTATTTGAGGAGTTTCAATCTGGGTTTAGAATCCATCATAGCACTGAAACAGCCTTAGCGAAGGTCACTAACGACCTCCTCATTGCATCTGATAATGGACTAGTTTCTGTACTTGTCCTTTTAGATCTTAGTGCAGCTTTTGATACTATTGATCATAATATTCTACTTGATAGATTAGAACACTATGTTGGACTTAATGGAACTTCGTTGCAGTGGTTTAGATCTTATTTATCTGATAGGTTCCAGTTTGTTCATGTAAATGATGAGTTTTCTCTCAGCTCAAAGCTTAGTCATGGAGTTCCACAGGGATCTGTGCTTGGCCCTACTCTTTTTAGTTTATATATGCTTTCGTTAGGCAACATTATTAGAAAGCACTGTATACATTTTCACTGTTATGCAGATGACACACAATTATACCTGTCAATGAAGCCAGATGATACTAATCAATTAGCCAAGTTAGAAGCCTGTCTTAAGGAAATCAAAGTTTGGATGACTTGTAATTTCCTGCTATTAAATTCAGATAAGACTGAAGTCATTCTTGTTGGTCCAAAAAACCTTAGAAATTCCTTTCCAAATCAAACTTTCAGTTTGGATGCAGTTACTCTTTCTCTTAATAGCTCTGTGAGGAACCTCGGAGTTATTTTTGATCAGGATTTGTCCTTCAATTCACATATTAAATTTGTTTCTAAGACTGCCTTCTATCATTTGCGTAATATTGCCAAGATTAGGAGCATCTTGTCTCAGAGTGATGCTGAGAAGCTGATCCACGCTTTTGTTAGCTCGAGATTAGATTATTGTAATTCTTTATTATCAGGCTGTCCTAAAACATCTTTAAAAAGTCTTCAGCTGATCCAAAATGCTGCAGCAAGAGTTTTAACAGGTACTAGAAAGAGAGATCATATCTCTCCGGTTCTGGCCTCCCTTCATTGGCTTCCCATAGAGTTTAGAATTAAGTTTAAAATCCTTCTTCTTACTTACAAAGCTCTAAACAATCAGGCTCCTTTTTATTTAAAAGATCTGATACTACCGTATCATCCTAACAGAGCACTACGCTCCCAAAATGCAGGTTTACTTGTAATACCTAGAATCTCCAAAAGTACAATGGGAGGCAGAGCCTTCAGTTATCAAGCTCCTCTCCTGTGGAATCAGCTGCCAATCTGGATTCGGGAGTCAGACTCGATCTCTGTTTTTAAGAATAGGGCTAAAACCTACCTTTTTGATATAGCCTACAATTAGGGAGGGATCATGTGTTTTCTGAACCCTCCCTTAGTTATGCTGCTAATAGGTTTAGTCAGCCGGGGGACCTCCAGTAATGCACTGGGCCTCACTCCTTTCCTCACTCTCTATGAAATATTTTTTTTTTTTGCTGGTCATTAACATTTGTTTGTTCTCTCCCATAGATTGAGTCCCCATCGTGCTGTTTGCTCTCTACATGTCTGTTCTTTTCTTCTTCTCTATCCCCTCACCCCCCAGCCAGTCGCAGCAGATGACTGCCCCTCCCTGAGCCTGGTTCTGCTGGAGGTTTCTTCCTGTTAAAAGGGAGTTTTTCCTCTCCACCGTCGCCAAGTGCTTGCTCACAGGGGATCGCCTGATTGCTGGGGTCTTTCTGCAACTGTGGGGGTCCTCCCTACAGTTGATAGTGCTATGAGATGACTGTTGTTGTGAAATGGCGCTATATAAATAAAGTTGAATTGAATTGAATATAGCACCAGAACACCATGATTCCTTTAAAAGTTTGTGGTTGCTGACCTTCACGCTGCCCCCACTTCCAAGGCTGTAAACATAGGGGAAACACTGAGTTAATGTTAATAATAATAATAATAATAATAATAATAATAATAATAATAACATTTAAATCTAAAGAAAATATAACAATATAAACTGCACTTGGTAAGCTCACTCCTAGTAGCACTGTTAGCTCTGAAACTTGGAGCATCTACTGTTGCAGACTAAACAGGCTGGTCAATAATAGAGCAGGGGGTGGGTATCCAGGTTGGGCTTCCTTTTTCTTGAGATAGAGGAACAAACCTGGAAGAGTTAAAACGGCTAATTGGAGACAGAAATGATATAAAGGCTGTCTTTTTTTCTAAAAAGTGAGTGCTTTGAAATTTTTTCAAGAATCTGGTGACCATTAGACACATTTCAGAATGTTAAAACCACAAAATACCATTTTTCAGTCAATAAGACCTTTAAAGTTGTAAATTTAAAAAGACAATAAATTTGGTAAAATGTAAAAAGTAGTAAGTTTATGAGAAAAAAAAACACTGACAAGAAAAAAAAGTCTCAAATTTATAAGAAAAAAATTGCAAAATTATGGCAAAAAGTAACTAATTTAGGAGGAAAATAGTCTCTAATCTGCAAGAAATGTTTTAAATAGACAACACAAAATGCAAAAGTACAAAAAATACATTTATGAGAACTGAGTAACAAAAAACAAAATTACAAAAAAAGACAAACTGTTACACATTTACCATGAAAAGTGGCTAACAGAAAAAAGTCAGAAGATTACAAGAAAAGAAGCTGAATGTTTACAATGAAGTTCAAAATATATATTAAAAAAATCAACATTTATGAGAAAAAACTCAGATTTACATGAAAAATATTACAAACGTACAAAAAAAATATTAAAAAAAACCTCATGAAATAAGTGACAAATTTTCAAGAAATGTCACCGATTTAGGAGAAAAGTCACAAAAATAGAAGGAAAAAAAGTCACTAATTTACCATTAAAGACACAATGTCAAATCTCGAATTTCCTTCAGGATCAACAGTATCTATCTATCTACAGTGGTGTGAAAAAGTGTTTGTCCCCTTCCTGATTTCTCTTTCTTTGTATGTTTGTCACACTTAAATGTTTCAGATCATCAAACAAATTTAAATATTCGACAAAGATAACACAAGTAAACACAAAATGCAGTTTTTAAATGAAGGTGTTTATTGTTAAGGGTTAAAAAAAATCCAAATCTACATGGCCCTGTGTGAAAAAGTGATTGCCCCCCATCCCCGTTAACACATAAATTAACTGTGGTTTATCACATCTTTGAAAAGCTGAGTTCAATTTCTCTAGCCACACCCAGGGGCCTGATTACTGCCACACCTGTTCTCAATCATGAAATCACTCAAATAGGCCCTGCCTGACAAAGTGAAGTAGACCACAAGATCCTCAAAAGCTAGACATCATGCTGCAATCTAAAGAAATTCAGGAACAAAGGAGAAACAAAGTAACTGAGATCTATGTCTGGAAAAGGTTATAAAGCCATTTCTAAAGCTTTGGGACTCCAGCAAACCACAGTGAGAGCCATTATCCACAAATGGCAAACACATGGAACAGTGGTGAACCTTCCCTGGAGTGGCCAACCAAAATTACCCCAAGAACGCAGCAACAACTCATCCAAGAGGTCACAAAAGACCCCACAACAACATCCAAAGAACTGCAGGCCTCACTTGCCTCAGTTAAGCTCAGTGTTCATGACTCCACCATAAGAAAGAGACTGGGCAAAAATGGCCTGCATGGCAGCGTTCCAAGACGAAAACAACTCCTGAGCAAAAAGAACATAAAGGCTTGTCTCAGTTTTGCCAGAAAACATCTTGATGATCCCCAAGACTTTCGGGAAATACTCTGTGGACTGACGAGACAAAAGTTGAACTTTTTAGAACGTGTGTGTCCTATTACATCCGGTGTAAAAGAAACACAGCATTTCAGAAAAGGAACATCATACCAACAGTAAAATATGACGGTGGTAGTGTGATGGTCTGGGGCTGTTTTGCTGCTTAAGGACCTGGGAGACTTGCTGTGGTAAATGGAACCATGAATTCTGCTGTCTACCAAAAAATCCTGAAGGAGAATGTCTGACCATCTGTTCGTGACCTCAAGCTGAAGCGCACTTGGGTTCTGCAGCAGGACAACGATCCAAAACACACCAGCAAGTCCACCTCTGAATGGCTTAAGAAAAACAAAATGAAGACTTTGGAATGGCCTAGTCAAAGTCCTGACCTGTATCCGAGTGAGATGCTGTGGCATGACCTTAAAAAGGTGGTTCATGCTCAAAAACCCTCCTATGTGGCTGAATTACAACAATTCTGCAAAGATGAGTGGGCCAAAATTCCTCCACAGTGCTGTAAAAGACTCATTGCCAGTTATCACAAACGCTTGATTGCAGTTGTTGTGCTGAGTAGCCCAACCATTTACTAGGTTTAGGGGCAATCACTTTTTCACACAGGGCCATGTAGGTTTGGATTTTTTCCCCTTAATAATAAATACCTTCATTTAAAAACTGAATTTTGTGTTTACTTGTGTTATCTTTGTCTAATATTTAAATTTGTTTGATGATCTGAAACATTTAAGTGTGACATACAATGTTTTATCGGGCTTTTATTGAATCTGTTTTATCCTTTTCTTTAGTGTCATGGTTTGGTCAGATAAAACTGAAACAGAGGAAATCCTTGAATCAGGTAGTTAGATGGTCCAGTCGTTTACTTGGTGAGTCACAGCTGAGCCTGACATCCTTGTACACCAGACAAGTACAGAGGATGGCTACCTCCATTTTAAATGATGACTCCCACCCTTTGCACTGCCACTTTCAGCTTCTTCCCTCAAGACGGAGGTTTGCTGTCCCAAAAAGTAAAACCCAGCGCTACAAAAACAGCTTTGTCTCTGCTGCTGTCAAAGAACTGAACAAGTTGTAACAATATATTGCACATAATTTAGTTACCTATTTATTAACTCCATTTTATATTTACTTATTTTCGTAGGATTTTTATTTGGGTTCTAAATCTTTTATTGGGTTTTAGACCTTTGAGTTTTTAACCTCTTTGACTAGTTTTTAACTTTTTAATATGACCCTTCTCTCGTATCTCTGGTTCTTCTCTCATCTCTTTGTCTTTATATCCTGATTGATGGAGCCTTGAGTATTTTTATCATGTTTATAGTCAGCTTCATGTGTGCCTGTGTTTGTTTATGTTAAATGTAACTGTGGTTTGTAAATATGGATGTCACCAGACTGCAAAACAAATCTACCTACGGGTACAAATAAAGGAACCTGAACCTGATACATACAAAAAAAATGAGAAATCAGGAAGGGGGCAAACACTTTTTCACACCACTGCATCTATCCATTGTTGCCATTTTAAGTGCAAGAAGTCATAATTTTGTAAGAAAGTATTTGGAAATTTATGAATAAAGTCACTAGTTTAAAGCAACACTGTATAAGATTTTCACCTTAAAATAATGTTCCCAATATATTTTCCTGGTACAGCAACCTTTGACTGGAGAATGTCACTTCTTCCATAGCCTGAGTGGACCTGTGTTGTCTGCATCAACTCTGTTCTTAATAGCACCATGCAACTTTCTTGTTCCGGGTAAAAACACTGAAAAGATACAACTATTGTGGCTATGACGTCAGTCCCAACAGCCATTCACAGGGCACAACTTTAGCCACCAACAACAATGCACCCTGTGATTGGCTGTTGGGACTGACCTTACCCAGAACAACAAAGTTACATGGTGCTCCTTTAAGAGAAAAAAAGCTGTATGTTTAAGAGTAAAAAATGCTCCTTTTGTCATTGCTGACAAACCAGTTTATACTTATAAATCAGCTATTTTATTTCCATTTTAAGGTTCAAACACATTTCACGCCTCCATACAGATCCTTTGGACATACAAATTCTGGCTCTTTCCTTGGAAGAGGTTCCCAACCCCTGTCCTAAGCATTAGCGTGCTAAAAACTTTAAAGTAGTTCCAACCTCCTGAGGACTTAGCCTGATGGCCTGTATCTGGACACCGGAGCAGAGGGAGTTGTAGTCGTAGAAGGAGAAGTGGGAGAGGTGTGGAACAGAAACTCAGAGCATCGGCTCATCCATCACTGTCCATACTACATGCCCAGAGAGGGCCAGGAAGACTTCTGAAATGATAATGGATCTACCGGTGGCAGAGGGACCAGGAGCAAAGGTCCTCATTTACACCCCTGGGGCCACATCAGCTATCAATCTAGCCACCAAGGCCACTGGGAGCCACAGTCAGGTGACACTTCAGTGACATACTGCTCTGCTCAGAGACAACAAAGACATCCACTGCCCAGCCCCCCGCCCCCCGCCCAAAGAATCAAGGCCCCTCACGTGTGACAGACAGCTATATTGCTGCACTCTTTTCATGTGTCACTAGTAATTGGGACATCACATATTAAACAATATCCTTGTCATACACAGACTAATTGACTGGTACAAATCAGCAGATCATAATGCCTCATGCTGCAGATTTGGCTTACAAGAGTCAGGGGAAAGTTACTAGATCATCAGGATGACAGCTTGGACACCAGTCTAACAGACTGCTCGAGTGTACAATAATCAAACAATTGCAATAGTGAGCAGCAAGTCAAAGTGCTGCGTTACAGAAGGACATTAAAATAATGTATTTTTGGAATGTAATGTACATCAATAGTCATCTTCTCATCTTGGTGGTGATTAGTAATCCAGCTACTAACAACACAGGACTGCACACTAATACACTGGTGTTGAGTTTGGGTGCTGAGTCATACCTGGCGACACAGTTTTTATTCGGATGGGATGGGGGCATGAGTTGAGGACTCCTCGAACATCTCCTAACGTCATCCCTAATACCGGTGTTCCCCCAATCTCTAGGATAATGTCGCCGACTGTGAAGCCGGCACCAGGAGCCAATGTGACAAACGGAAACTCTCCATAATCTGCTCCTCCACCAATGGCGATCCCCAGCTCACTTGACAAGCTCTGCAAGGGGACAATGGTGTCCTGCATCTTGGAACGCCAGTGCTGCTTCTTCACTGCCGTCTTCGACATGGCAAATGAGCTGAGAAGAAAGGAAGCAGGTTCAGAGGGTGAGAAGGTGTGAGAAAGGAAATGAAGGGAGAAAAGTGTTAGTTACATAAGATCCTGTATCTTCATGTTATTTAACCTTTGTCAGGTGTACGGGGAGGTGCAAAAGTCATGAATAATTCCAGATTCACCAGTCTAGATGGCAGCTTCAAAGTGAGGAAGATCATACCACGGGAACTTTTGTTTTATGCAAACATACCACAGCCCAGCAGAAACACGACTGTCCAACCAAATCAATGCAGCAGACTTTCCACATGCTCAATGTTTGCTGATGTTGTGTTTACATGACAACTAAGGCACTAACGTACATCCAAGCAGATCTAGTCACATACGTGGAGAAACTGAGTTTGTAGAGGAAGAAGCCAACAAATAAGCACACATTTTCATAGCCCATATTTTGAAGATGGAAACAGACACTGTCAAATAGCCGTCCAGATTTTCAGAGTCTGTCATATGATTTCATTTCATTTACATTTTGCTGTAAAGGTGACGAAAAGTCTTCAGGCAATGCTGTTCTGAAAATAATGTTTTGTTGCAACATACTTCCTGGAGAGCGTGTGTGTGTGTGTGTGTGTGTGCCACTGTGAAGATTTGTTTGAGTCATCAGTGATGTGACAGCTGTGCAGGACAGACAATGTCCCTCTGACATTATCAGAGCAGCACTGCCACCTTAGCACACAGGGCAACTATGCTGTAAAAGCTGGCATGTGAGAGCCAAAAGAAGATGAACACAACCTGCATAATAAAAGCTTTAGAGATGCAGTGCCCTTTTCCCCTCAATTCTTCTGTTTTGGTACTAAATTATTACCCTAGTTTTTAAAATTATGGTCCAATTTTTTTGGGGGGGTGTATTTGTATCAATTGTACCAATTCATCTAAAGATGGTTAAAGATTACACTTAAGTGTGCAGCTGCTTTAATTAACAGGTGATCTGATCAAGTCACTGCAGCTGCCTACAATCTGCTAGACTTCACCACATCAATATTAAGACACCAAACTGAATTCTTCAAGATCATGAATGATGTTAGGACGCTATGGATTATTTCTAATGTGATTAACTGAAAAATAACATGTTTTGTGACAAAATGGTAATTTTTTAATCCAATTAACTGAAAAACAAGATGTTTTGTAACATTAATTATACTAGCAGCATGACCATTAAGTCTCTGCTCCAGTTTTGGTGAGTTGTACATGTTTTTAAATAGGCTCCTTAGCCAGAATCTGTGAGATGAGATATGAACTTGTTAGCTCCCAGAGACTTTTTTTTCAAATGTACAAACTACACATTTGAAAATATGGTAATCTGTATTTTCCATAAAAAGTGGTCATCTGTGGAACAATTTACCAACCAAAATCATATTTTTACAAATAAAAGCAAACCGTATCTCTATACATTTACATTAATTACTGTACATTTGAGTTTGTGATAGATAGATAGATAGATAGATAGATAGATAGATACTGGAGTCAGTTTGTCTTGGCCTGTCCTTGCCACTGATAATGCCTCTATCTGCCAAGAATGTGTCACTAGTCCAGCAAAAGCTAGCGGTACTCAAATAATTTGCAAGCAGTTTCATGAAATGGTCAGTCAGAATGCAACTCATACCGGCTCGGACGTCACCTGGGTTAACAAGGCCAGGAGTTCCTGGCAGCGGAGTGTGAAGGACAGAGCTGCGTGGAGGAATCTGATCAGACCTAAATGAAACAGTCATTGTCGCCCCCGACAGACTGCTATGATGATGATGATGATGATGATATGTGTGTGTGTGTGTGTGTTTGTGTGTGTGTGTGTGTACTGTATGAGGGTGGGCTGAAAAGTTCATAGAGGTCAAATTTGACCAAATGTGGTTTATTTTTCAACATAGTCTCCCCTTCGGACCACACACTTCTTCCATCAGTGTTGCAGCGCTTGGATCCCTGCGGTTGAAAAATAAACCACATTTGGTCAAATTTGACTACTACGAACTTTTCAGTCTATGACCTTTTCAGCCCCCCCTCCTAGGTATGTATGTTATGTATGTATGTGTATTTAAATGCATGTACATTTTAAAGCTGCACTGTGCTAAACCTGACAAGGATTGAAAACTAAATTTAGTTAAAAGCTCTCCGTGCAGTAGATCAGTTTCACACTTTATAATGCAGCAATGTTAAACTCCATCCTTTCCAACAAATACAATTGAAATTGATTAAAAAAAACACAAGATATTTATGCTAAATAAATTTTGCAGAGTTCTGTCCATGTGTAACTGCAGACTTATCAATCCAAGAAAGTTTAAAAATGTACAGCAGAGGTTTCCCTGACTGACCAATTAACTGAGTGCTGAAGACATCACATCACATCTGTGCTAATGTCCCTAACAGCACCACAGTATGTGTGTTATAGTACAGCTGTGGACAAAATTGTTGGTACCCCTCTGTTAATGAAAGAAAAACCCACAATAGTCACAGAAATAACATGAATCTGACAAAAGTGGGAATAAATAAAAATTCTACGAAAATTAACCAATGAAAATCAGACAATGCTTTTGAATTGTGGTTCAACAGAATTACTTTAAAAAACAAACTCATGAAACAGGCCTGGACAAAAATGATGGTACCCCTATAAAAGATTGAAAATAATGTGACCATAGGGACATGTTCTACCAAGATGTGTCCTCTAATTAACATCACAGGTGTCTACAAACTTGTAATCAGTCAGTCGGCCTATTTAAAGGGTGACAAGTAGTCACTGTGCTGTTTGGTGACCACACTAAACATGGACCAGAAGAAGCAAAGGAGAGAGTTGTCTCAGGAGATTAGAAAGAAAATTATAGACAAGCATGTTAAAGGTAAACGCTATAAGACCATCTCCAAGCAGCTTGATGTTCCTGTGACTACAGTTGCACATATTATTCAGAAATTTAAGATCCACGGGACTGTAGCCAACCTCCCTGGACGTGGCCACAGGAGGAGACGGATAATGAGAATGGTAACAAAAGAGCCCAGAACAACCTCTAAACACATTCATGGTGAACTCCAAGGTCAAGGTACATCAGTGTCAGATCGCACCATCCGTCGTTGTTTGAGCCAAAGTGGACTTCATGGGAGATGACCAAGGAGGACACCACTGTTGAAAACAAATCATAAAAAAGCTAGACTGGAATTTACCAAACTGCATGTTGACAAGCCACAAAGCTTCTGGGAGAATGTCCTATGGACAGACGAGACAAAACTGCAACTTTTTGGCAAGGCACATCAGCTCTATGTTCACAGATGCAAAAATGAAGCATACCAAGAAAAGAACACTGTCCCTACTGTGAAACATGGAGGAGGTTCTGTTATGTTCTGGGGCTGCTTTGCTGCATCTGGCACAGGGTGTCTTGAATCTGTGCAGGGTACAATGAAATCTCAAGACTATCAAGGTATTCTAGAGAGAAATGTGCTGCCCAGTGTCAGACAGCTTGGTCTCAGTCGCAGGTCATGGGTCTTGCAACAGGATAATGACCCAAAACACACAGCTAAAAACACCCAAGAATGGCTAAGAGCCAAACATTGGACTATTCTAAAGTGGCCTTCTATGAGTCCTGATCTAAATCCTATTGAACATCTGTGGAAGGAGCTGAAACATGTCGTCTGGAGAAGGCACCCTTCAAACCTGAGACAACTGGAGCAGTTTGCTCATGAGGAGTGGGCCAAAATACCTGCTGAGAGG
Organism: Pholidichthys leucotaenia; assembly: GCA_020510985.1. Lineage (NCBI taxonomy): Eukaryota > Metazoa > Chordata > Actinopteri > Cichliformes > Pholidichthyidae > Pholidichthys > Pholidichthys leucotaenia. The sequence continues at coordinate 279,286,933 of CM035843.1, read as the reverse complement.
TTCAGAAGTCTCATTGACAGTTACAGAAATCGTTTGATTGCAGTGATTGCTTCAAACGGTTGTGCAACAAAATATTAAGTTAAGGGTACCATCATTTTTGCCCAGGCCTGTTTCATGAGTTTGTTTTTTAAAATAATTCTGTTGAACCACAATTCAAAAGCATTGTCTGATTTTCATTAGTTAATTTTCATAGAATTTTTATTTATTACCACTTTTGTCAGATTCAAGTTATTTCTGTGACCACTGTGGGTTTTTCTTTCATTAACAGAGGGGTACCAACAATTTTGTCCACATGTGCATGTGTGTTCCTCAAACACACATTAAATTTAAAGTGACTCCAGCAAAAATCAAGTTTTTTCTGTTAACATGTCTTTAACATATTTTTTTGTGACTTACAAGACATATCAAGAGCAAATTCACTCAAATGTCTCATATCTGTTTCATTTAAGCCCCCCTCCAAACGGGCGACTTTGGACAAAGTGTTTCTAGCTACGTAAGCATTCCTGCTTAGCCTCACTGGTTATAACATTAACCAATCATGTTAAGCACTGAGACCCCTACTTGACTCTCTCGGGGCAAGAGGGAGGAGCCGAGGAGCAAACAGAAGCAACAAACAGGAACAAACAGGAGCTCAGCTTTTCACAAGTTGGGAAAGACGGCAGATGATACGTGTTCAGTTTTTGGCTGTGTGAGCAAGAAATCCTCTTCTTTTAAATTACATGTCTGAAGCACAGACATGAAAATACAACAGCAACGATTAATTTTATTTGGAAAACCTCAGTGTCCCTGCTAAAATACCGGAGAGGACACAGGTTTTCAGCCTGCATTACCCTGCGTGTCGGGGGAGACGGCCCTGGTGTGTGTGGCGCAATGGCCGGGGCAAATATCGTCGCAGATGAACCTGCAGAAGGATCATTCTCGGTGGAGCGTTTAGTCACTGCCCGGTGTTATGACCACAAACGGCGCAGCTGGTTCACATGCCAAACTGAGCCGTCCGTCAGCTGGAAACATGCCGCTCTCAACTTCGCCACAGTCCTCAGCGGCGCCCGATGCTTCACCGGCTGTGGTCCAGCCGGTTGTCGGCCTGGTCTTTCATCAGCCTGAACCCAAACCCAGTCCATGACCTGGAGCGGAGACTTGCTTGGTCTGATGTGCTGCTGTGTATGCCGTAGCACCATGCACTCATGTCGTCTGGCCCTGTTGTTACTCTGTGGCGATGCAGCAGTCACCGTTGTTGTAGCAGACCCCCCACCCAACACGGGCACTGAAGGTGTCCGGTGCCTCCCTGGTGTCGCTCGTCAGAACGGGTGCTCCACCCGCCAACTTGGCTACCCCTACTACCTCCGGCCAAGCGTGGGCACTGAAGCCATCCCGTTCCTCCACTGAGCTAGAAGTGGGCGCCTTGGTACCGGTACTGTCCGAAAGCACCTTGTCCCAAACCACGACGTCGTCATCCACTGGAACCGGTGTGCTCCAACAACCACACCCAGACCATTCAGTCCCAGCCCTGTCTCTGATGGCGAAACAAGCTCCTCTCCTGTGGAACCAGCTGCCAATCTGGATTCGGGAGTTAGACTCGATCTCTGTTTTTAAGAATAGGGTTAAAACCTTCCTTTTTGATATAGCCTATAATTAGGGAGGGATCATGTGCTCCTGAACCCTTCCTTAGTTATGCTGCTAATAGGTTTTAACAGCCAGGGGACCTCCAACAATGCACTGGGCTTCACTCCTTTCTTCACTCTCAATGAAATATTTTTGCTGGTCATTAACATCTGTTTGTTCTCTCCCATAGACTGAGTCCCCGTCGTGCTGTTTGCTCTCTACATGTCTGTTCTTTTCATCTTCTCTATCACCCCCCAGCCAGTCGCAGCAGATGACTGCCCCTCCCTGAGCCTGGTTCTGCTGGAGGTTTCTTCCTGTTAAAAGGGAGTTTTTCCTCTCCACCATCGCCAAGCGCTTGCTCACAGGGGTTTACCTGATTGCTGGCGTCTTTCTGCAATTGTGGGGGTTTCCCCTATAGTTGAAAGTGCTATGAGATAACTGTTGTTGTGAAATGGCGCTATATAAATAAAGTTGAATTGTATAATAGTCCGTAGAACAGGTCACACCCCATGATGTTGTCACCATGCATCACCACCTGGAATGTGAAGTTGCACACCGCTTCAGTTTTGTAGCAAACCGTCAACTCCACAGTCCCGACATTAGTAGTAGATTAGTTTATTTGACAGGGACAGTGCAATAAACATAGACAATTAATCAAAGACAATCAATCTGATGTGTTGCACATAGAGTGTATAGCTATTAGCTAATTTGCAACTCTTGTCCCTGGATGGGCTTTAGAAAAAAGAATCAAGATAAAAAATATACACAATAACCACATACATCAATGCAGAAAAATTATAAATACACAATTATAAATATTATAAATATTATAAATACACAAATATAACAGCCTGACTCACATTTAACATAAATATTATAAATATTATAAATACACAAATATAACAGCCTGACTCACATTTAACACATATAACATAACTCACATTTGCCTATTTCAGGCCTTCCTCCCTCCGTCACTCACTATAAACAAACACATTTATTCCTTCCCTTCATTCACTCTCACTTTGCAGACAATTAATTCATACATGAGTACATTCTTGTTTATTTTTCAGCCAGTTTTTAACATTTTTAGTGAATGTTTTAAAGTCCGTTATTATTTTAATTTCATTTGGCATTGTGTTCCAGATGTGACTGCCCTTTATAGAGAAAGCTGTTTGTCCAAATGTGGTTCTGCGGTGGAATATTTTACAGTTATTGTTAACAGAACTCCTGGTGGCTCTGCTGCTGTCCTGTCTTTGGACGAAACCAGCAAGTGGCTCGGGTGCTGATTTATGGAAACATTTGAACGTTAATTTCAGAAGACAGAGGTCAATGAAGCTCTCAAAACTCAATAGGTTGTATTTTTTTAAAACATTACAGTGATAAGATAAGATAAGATAAGATAAGCCTTTATTAGTCCCACAACGGGGAAATTCCAGGATTGCAACAGCACAGGGATAGCAACACTCAGAGCAACAATCAGAAGGCAAGAAAAAAAAAAAAAAAAAAACAAGCAAGCAAGAGCAGCTAATATACATATGTACGTATTACTATAAAATATATATATATACACAGACACACAGACACACAGTGCAGAGCATTGTAGCTGGATGGAATAAATATATGAATATATGAACACACAGTGCAGAGCATTGTAGCTAGATGGAATAAATATGTAAATATATAAACACCCACAGTACGGAGCATTGCAGCTAGGTGGAATAAATATGCAAGTATATAAACACACACAGTGCGGAGCAATGTAGCTAGATGGAATAATATGTAGATATATAAATATATAAACACACCCAGTGCTGAGCATTGTAGCTAGATGGAATAAATATGTAAATATATAAACACACACAGTGCAGAGCATTGTTGCTAGATGGAATGAAACAGCATAACCGTCTACTTAGTTATCCTACATGGTATGATTATGTGCCCATACATATTCCCACCCTCCATAGCGACCGGTAAGTTCCTAGTTGTATGCCGGAGGGGACCATTGTGTAAGTCTATTGCACCTTTTGCATTCAAAAAACTATTAGTTTGTTACGTCTTTTTGCTATCTCTGCGAGCAGCCCTGCTTAGGTTGTACAGTCTGACAGCCGTTGGTAGGAAGGACCTACGAAACCTCTCGGTTGTGCACCTGGGATGATGTAGTCTGCTGCTAAATGAGCTCCTCAGTGCATTCAGTATGTCCTGCATAGGGTGGAACTCGGACTCCAGCAGAGATGACAGTTTAGCCACCGTCCTTCTCTCTCCTATCTCCTCCATCGGATCAAGGCGCTGCCCCAGGACAGAGCTAGCTTTCTTAATCAGTTTGTTCAGTCTCTTCCTATCGGCTGCAGTAATGCCACTGCCCCAGCAGACCACTCCAAAAGTGATGGCTGATGCCACCACCGTGTCATAGAATGACTTCAGCAGCGCCCCTTGTACACCAAAAGACCTGAGTCTCCTCAGCAGGAACAGCCTGCGCTGTCCCTTCTTGTAGAGTGCATCAGTATTGTGTGACCAGTCTAGTTTATTGTTCAGATGAATACCCAGGTACTTATAGGATGTCACCATCTCGATGTCTGTTCCCTGTATATTTACTGGTACTGTGAGGGGCTGCCCATGCCTGCGGCAGTCCACCACCAGCTCCTTAGTTTTCCTCGCGTTGATCTGGAGGCAGTTCCGATGGCACCAGTCCACGAAGTCCTGGATAAGCCCTCTGTACTCAGCTTCATCTCCATTGGAGATGAGGCCAACGATCGCAGAGTCATCAGAGAACTTCTGTAGATGGCAGTGTGTTGTGTTGTGTGAGAAGTCCGCAGTATAAAGAGTGAACAGGAAGGGAGCCAGCACCGTTCCCTGGGGGGGCCCCCGTGCTACTGATGATCGTGTCGGACACACAGTCCCGGGTTCTCACAAACTGAGGCCGGTTCGTGAGGTAGTCCAGGATCCATGATGACAGGTGCTGGTCCACCCCTGCGCGCAGCAGCTTGTCCTTCAGGATCATCGGTTGGATGGTGTTGAAAGCACTGGAGAAGTCAAAGAACATGATCCTCACCATATTCCCGGGCTAGAACGGTGAAGGAGGAAGATCACCGCATCCTCCACCCCAATGCCATGCTGGTAGGCGAACTGGAGTGGATCCATCGCTGGTTCCACCAGGGGGCGGAGGTGAGCAAGGAGCAGTCTCTCCAGGGTCTTCATCAAGTGGGACGTCAAGGCCACCGGTCTGTAGCTGTTCAGGTCTTTGGGGTGGGAAGTTTTTGGTACAGGTACCACACAAGATGTTTTCCACAGCTGTGGTACCCTCCCCAGTTTCAGGCTCATGTTGAAGATATACGTCACAATCCCACACAGCTGGTCTGCACAGGACTTGAGGAGCTTTGCGCTGATGCCGTCCGGTCCCGGCGCCTTCCTCGCCTTGATCTTCCTCAGCTCCGTCCTCACCTGGGTCCTGGTCAGGGTCAGGATGGGGGGCTGTGTGTTGGGAGTGGGGGGGTGTTGGTGGAGTGGGGAGTGGGCAGCAGGACTTGATTTCTTTAGAGGCAGCAGTGGTTGTTGTGCAGTCAGGGGGGAGGGCGGTTGGTCAAATCTATTGAAAAACAGATTCAGGTTGTTCGCCCACTCCCTGCCCCCTGTGGCCTGGGGGGAGGTATTCTGGAGCCCCGAGATGGTTTTGAGGTTTCTCCAGACCCCGCTGATGTCGCTCTGTTGCAGCTTGTCCTCCATCTTCTTCCTGAAGCTGTCCTTGCCTTCTCTGATCTTTCTCCTCAGCTCCCTCTGTACGGACTTCAGCATCTCCCTGTTCCCTGACCTGAAGATCCTCTTCTTCTCTCTCAGAAGTGTTTTTATCTCAGGGTTGATCCAGGGTTTGTTGTTTGAGTGACGCCGTATGGTCTTGGTGGGAACGGATTTGTCCACACAGAAGCTGAGGTAGCCCGTGAAGGTGTGAATGAGGCCATCGATGTCCTCACCATGTGGATCGCAGAGCTGCTTCCAGGCGGTGGCTTCAAAACAGCCCTTTAGGGTGTCCATTGTCTCCTCAGACCATAACTCCACAGTGTGCATGGCCGGAGGTTGTCTGTGCACTAGGGGTTTGTACACCGGCCGGAGATGAACCAAGTTGTGATCCGATCTCCCGAGTGGGGGGAGTTGTGATGAGGTGTACGCCTCCTTAGTGTTTGCGTAGAATAAATCCAGTGTTTTATTGTCTCTAGTGTGGCATGTGACATACTGGGTGAACGTGGGTAGAATGGGAGACAGTGAAACATGGTTGAAATCGCCTGAGATGAGGAGAAGAGCATCTGGGTGTTCTGTCTGCAGCCTGCTGGTTACTGAATGGATGACGTCACGTGCTGTCCCAGCGTTCGCCGTCGGATTTGCATAAACAACAATGCAGATCACGTGTGAGTGTTCTCTCGGGAGATATGTAGGCCTCATGCTAACAGCTAGCAACTCAATGTCTTTGCTGCAGTGTCGTTGTTTAACAGTGATATGTCCCGGTCTGCACCAGTTGTTGTTAACATACATTATCACTCCACCGCCCCTAGCCTTGCCACTGTCTGGTGTTCGGTCAGCTCGTATCATGTGAAAACCCTCCAGCTCAATGTTAGCATCTGCTGCTAGTTCAGTTAGCCACGTCTCAGTAAACAAAAGGAGAGAGCACTCCCGGTATGTGCTATCATAACGGGAGATAGCCGCTAGCTCATCTAACTTTCCCAGTATCGACCGTACATTTCCCATGACAACAGATGGAAGGGAGGGTCTGTACCTTATATTTTTTGTCCTCCGCCTTACTCCAGCCCGGCAGCCGCGGCGTTTTCGCCTCAGTTCTCTCGGTATGTCGAGTTTTTCCAATGGGACCGGGTGGCGGTTGAATGCTAGCAGCTGTTCTCTGCTGTATCGTATCCTGCTATAAACAGTGGCTCCGTCCACCGGCTCAGGAGACATTTAGGACGATCTGTGTGTCCGTGATATAAGTGGGGTGAAAAAAAAAGACGGATCAAAAGAGAGAGGAAGGGAAAAAGACTCGGAATCGAGCCGCTGTTGCAAAAGGCAGCCGACTGGTGTGGCGCCGAGAGAAAAAAAAAAAAAAAAAAAGCCCATTAGATGGCATCACCATTAGGTGATGCCACCTAATGGGCTTTTTGTCCAAGATTTTTAGGGTTTGATTATATAATGAACCTATATGTCTTATTGTGGAAGGGGCTGCTTGAGCCCAGACTGTCAAACAGTATGATATATGAGAAAAAAACCATAGAATGCATATACAGTGCAGCTGCTTCGTAAGGTATGTAATATCTAATTAATTTAAAGCAGTTCAGATTTTTTTTTACTGTTTTTGAAATTTTCTTTATATGAAGATTAAATTTGAGTTGAGGATCTAGTACAATGCCAAGGTATTTGAATTCTGTAGCTAAACTGATGTCATGATCATGTATATTAACTTTAAAATGTTGCAGGTTACATTTTTTGATTGAAAAGCACATTGAGACTGTTTTCTGAAGGTTCAGCAATAGATGGTTCTTGAGGAGCCACTCTTGGACATCAACCATACTTGTAGACAGTACATCTGCAGCCTGTGCTGGAGTCTTGGCAGCTGTGTAAATAACTGCATCATCTGCATAAAGTTGGCATGTTGCAGCTGAGCAGTGTAACGGCAAGTCATTAATAAAAATGCTGAAAAGTAAAGGACCAAGAATGGACCCTTGTGGGATACCCATGCAGTTGTTTAAAAATGAGGATTTATCCTGGTGAACTTTTACACACTGTTCTCTATTCTGGAGATAAGATGCAAACCATTCTAATGTATTTGGGGAGAAGTTAAAAGATACCATTTTGGATAAAAGCAAACTGTGGTTTACAGTATCGAAAGCCTTTTTGAGATCTAGAAAAACAGCTCCTACCACATTACCCCTGTCCAAGGACTGTTTGACGTTTTCAATAAGGCAACAATTTGCTGTTTCTGTTGAGTATCCTGGTCTAAAACCAAATTGATGTGGATGAAGAAGTTGACTGTCTTGTAAGTAGTCTATCAGCTGTGTAGCTACAACTTTTTCAAGAACCTTAGATAGGACTGGTAAAATAGAGATTGGGCGGTAATTGCATATATCGTCTTTACTGCCTGATTTATGAACTGGTATGACGACAGCTTTTTTCCAGCCAGATGGAAATGTACTAGACCTAATGGAGAGATTAATGAGATGAGTCAGTGGTTTGATTAATATTTTGCTGTGCATTTTGAGAAAGGAGGTGCTCATATTGTAGATATCATTAGTTTTTGAGTTTGACAGTGTTTTAACAATACCAGCAATTAACTTCTCATTTACCTCATCGATGTGAAAAGTATCTGTTGGAAGTATGGAATTTGTGTTGTTGAGCACATTTGGCAGCACAAAATTTTTTGTTAAGTCTTCCACAGAGCCCACAAAGTGTGAATTAAATTCATTTGCCAAAGTAGCCTTGTCACTGACGGTCTTGCCATTGATTCTAAGTTCCTTTACCCCCTTCTGATCGTTTTTTTTATTAGTTAAGTTATTTAAATGCCTCCATAGGGAACTGTTGTTACCCTTTGCATGATCTATCAGTTTATTGTAATAAGATATTTTTGATTTTCGCAGCTCATGTACCACTTTATTTCTTAAACTTTTGTACACAAGGTGATCATTTTGTAGTTTGGAGGTTAGAGATGTTTTCAGTGCATAGTCTCGCCTCTTCATAAGTTTTCTTATTTCATTATTTAACCATGGTAGGCTAATCTTCTGTTGTCTACTTTTAATTTGCTTTGAAAATTTTTCTATAGACTTTGTGATTGTTGCAGTTATAAAATTACAACAATCATCTACTTCACATGTTGACATGAGCTGCTCCCAATTTTGATTCTCTAAGTAATGTTCAAACTCCTCATTTTTTGATTTGGGGATAATAAAATTTGATTTGTCAATATCGACTCCCCCAAAATACTGTAGTCGCTTTTTAGTAAGTTTCCTGACAGCAAGAACCATGTTATGATCTGAGAGACCAGTTACAAGATTATAGGTTCTGGTTATTCGTTCTGGTTTATTAGTAAATACCATGTCAATAAGTGTTCTGGATTGTTTGGTTATCCTGGTGGGTCCTTTGATGATTTGCTGGTAATTAAATTTAGTCATGAGGCTTTTCAGTTTTTGTTTGTCTTTTTTATCAGACCAGTTGATATTAAAGTCACCATGAATTATCGTTTCTCTGTTCTTCTCAAGTTGTTTAACCAGATCACTTAATTCATTATAAAAGGAAGAGTTGTGTGACGGTGGGTTGTACACTACTGCAATGTTGAAATTCATTACCGGAGAGAGACATACATTAACAGCTAAACATTCAAGTGAAGTATTCAAATCAACCAGTTGACATTTATATTTCTCTTTGATGTAAATTAAAACACCTCCTCCCCTCCCTACCTGCCTGTCTTTTCTAAAACACTGGTAGCCCACAATATCGATCATATTAGTGTCTATGTTCCTGTGTAGCCAGCTTTCTGAGAGACAAAGGTAGTCCAGATTTGAGTCCAACAGCAACACCGAAATCTCATCTCTTTTGGGGATTATGCTCCGTATGTTTAAATGACCGCCGAGGATCCCCTTTGGTTTAGCCTTGGTGTCCCAAAGAACTCGTGCATGATTAACAGTTTGGAAAAATAAATGTTGTTTTTGCTTTTGTACAGCTCGGTTTTGTGCTAACCCAGTGGTCTGCTGTTTAATAGTGGCAGGTCCAGGGTTAAGGTGAATATCTCCTGCCAGAAGTAGCAGAACTAACAGAACTTTAATTGTATATCCTCTGCCATATTGTGATTTTTGCTTAACAGCCATGTTTGCCTTAATTTGGAAGTTTTTGCTCAGAGCTTTTAAAGACCACATAGAGTGTAGGGTGAGATGTCCAAGCCCAAATCCATACAGATAAAACTTTTTAACTTCACCTTTGGTTGAGTTTGTCGGAAAATCCTTCTTGTTGCAGGTCCAGACACACAAAGACAAAACGAAGAGGAAGTAGAGAAGGCTTATTAGTGGTGCCCATCAGCCCACTTTTTAATCCGGTGGCAGCCATCTTCAGTCTTTCTTGGAAAGAAGGAAAAAGAAAATCTGTGGATAGTAAAATAAATTCTGCTTATATCGCCAGAATCTGATCCGATCGTCCTCGAATCCAGCTGGGCCTCAGCTAGCCAACTAGCCCCTTCCGTTGCTGGTCTCGTTGCTCATAGTCGCCGTAACTGGTCTCCCGTCCCGCTCCTCCAACCGAGTCTCGTCACACACCGCCGCTGCCACCGAGCTCCGCTGAGGTCACGGTAAGTCCTCCGCTAGGCACCGCCACCTACCGTCGTCTGCCTGGGTGAAATCTCTGCTGAGCCCCGTCAACAAATAGCCGCTTGCCTGGTAGTATCTCCGCTGGGCCTCGCAGCTGGGCTTCGATTCAGGCTGGTGTAAGGTGGAATGACTGGCGCCAGCATTAAGCTAACTAGCGTTAGCTTAGCAATCGCTTCGGGTAGTCTCGTTGCACACCGCCGCTGCAGTCACGGTAAGTCCTCCGCTGGGCACCGCCGCCTACCGCCGTCTGCCTGGGTGAAATCTCTGCTGAGCCCCGTCAACAAATAGCCGCCTGCCTGGTAGTATCTCCGCTGGGCCTCGCAGCTGGGCTTTGATTCAGGCTGGTGTTAGGTGGAATGGCTGGCGCCAGCATTAAGCTAACTAGCGTTAGCTTAGCAATCGCTTCAGGTAGGGCACATCAGTGAATCACAAGGAAGCGCTGGAATCGCTGGTCAGTTTACTCACAGTGGCCGGATAAAAGCGATCAAAGGGGTAATCCACCGGAGGTATATCCGATCGCTGTAGGTTAGTTATTTAGAGACTGGCGCCAGCATTAAGCTAACTAGTGTTAGCTTAGCAATCGCTTCAGGTAGCATTAAGCTAACTAGTGTTAGCTTAGCAATCGCTTCAGGAAGGCGCAGGAAGTCGCTGGAGAAAGGCGATTAAAGGGCAATCCAGCGGAGGTGGCAATTCAGCCCGTGCGTGTTCGCCACGAGCGCCGATCGCTGCAGGCCAGCCACTTTTAATGGCAAAATCAGTGACTTTGTCTCAGCACTGAAAAAGTGTGACCATCCCGGTCGCCATCTTGAGTATGAGCTGCACAGTCTGTTACCGCCATAGCCGTACAACGGCGCTGGGTTACTCCTGATCATGTGGTATGGGAAAAACTTTTTCACCGTGGTCCAATTCAGCATCAACCACACCGCCGCCGTGTCGAGCAGTAATGGCAAAGAAACGCTGTCCAATTCCACCGTGCAATAAGAATACCCATTGGTGTTGGGACTCACTGAGTGGATGGTCATTGCAGGTGGGCGGACCGGCTTCTTCGCTGGGCTCCACAGCGTTGGAAATCGGCACACTCTGGCAAAATGATTCAAGCGCCAACACTTACTGCATTGCCTTAGCCAACGTCAAGTCATTAGGCGCTACACGTGTGCTCGGCTAATTGGTCCCACACCATCTCGTCCTCCAACGGCCCAAAATGGCACTCACTAGCTAACTGTCTTAGATCAGCGACGAACTGTTGAATTGGCTCACCAGCCCTTTGGCATCTTTGGCGAAAGCGAAACCGTTGTACCGCCACGTTGTCCGGTGTGGCAAAGTGGTTAGCTAGCAGCTCCATGACGTTCTCGTATGAGTCCGTCGTGCCGAGCGTCCGCAGAATCCTTTGGTCTTCAATACCCAGGTTGTGGACAAAGAACGCTTGCGTCCTCACCTTATCGAGCTTCCCGAGGTCCAAGGCCATAATGAAGGTCTCAAAGGCCTCTACCCAGCAAGGCCAAGATGCCGGTGGCTTGCCAGGAAGCTCCATGAAGGTGTGTGTGTAACGTACGCCTCCATGGTTTAATCCTCAGTCGCCAAATGTTATGTCCACAAACCTGGTATTAAAGGAGGCGGACGAGGAGGTTGCACTGGAACACAGCTTTAATATAAAGTAGGTTGCACTACAAGGAACGCACAATATGTGGAGTCGTCCTGGGCAAAGAGGAAGCCCGAATGGCGGACACCCCGTATTATAGGGCAGTGTGATGACATAACTTTAAGGCGGCGTCATCACACCGCACTTCACAATAAACGCCCATCACACCTGGCTGGAGGGCTCCCCTCACCTTGCTGGGAGCACCCGCAAGCTGGCAGGTGCTCCTGGGAGCACCTGCCAGCCAGCTCGCCTCCTTCAGAGCGCTCTCCCCAGCTCGCTCCAAAGGAGGTTAGGGAGACCCGGGGAGAGTGAGCTCTTGCCAGTCCCCAGCAAGGTGATCCGCGGTGAGTGGGAAACCAGAGACCGCTGCTTTGGGGGAAAAGAGAGGAGCCAAGGAGCACTGGGCTCCAGCCAGGGAGAGCGAGACCAGCCTCGAGACTGGCTCCAAGGCCGGGAAGAGCACTCCGAAGGAAGGAGCCAAGCACTCATGGCTCCTCCCTCTTCTCCCGAAGGAGCGGTCACTGATTACCCACTTACCACGGATTGCCTCACTGGGGGCCGGCGAGCAGTTCGCCTCAGAGCAGCTCGAGGCCCAGAGGTGAGCGGGCTGGGGGCGCACCGGACCGAGGCGAACTGCTTGCCGGGCCCCAGCAAGACGATCCGCAGTGAGTGGGTAACCAGAGACCGGCAGAGCCCTCCAGCCTCCACGCGGGGCCAGCTCCAGTGGCTCTCCACTCCACCGAGTATGATCCTTCAGCAGGTTCACCTATGGAAACTTTTACTTCCTCAAGTTGGATCACCTTCTCGGAGCCTTGTATAATGTCCTCATCTTCTTCCAGCTACTGGTGAGCAGGAGTATGGGTGGAGCTAATTAGAATATTCATAGATCCGTGCATACTTAAGTAGGTTGAAGATGTAAAAGCTCTTTCCAAGCCATTCTAGGGCAATGAAAGTTTTTTGAGTATAAAAAGCCACAATATACTATTTTGGGCAATACACATTGGTTTTTGAGGTGGTTTTAGAGCTGCCGGAGTGCATCATTAAATAAGATATTGGAACCCAGGTTAAATAACCAGGGTTAATAAAATAATCATGTGCATTATTAAATATGATTTCATGACTTCCGGTTATGGCGGCCGCCTAGAAGGACACGTATCACTCTGCTCTGCTCCTGGAAATAAAAATTCGGCAAATAACTCTCTCATTCGGAACAGAACTTTTCCCAGTGTTTGGGTGAGGATATGCCGGTGAAGACTAAGGCTGGGAAATCAGGAGGGGGAAAAACTGAATCGCCGAAGCAGTCCAAATTAACGGACTTTAAAGTTTGTGGCGCAGTAGAAAAAGCTGCGGATATGGCGGATGAAACTAGCGGTGATGCGGTAACTGCTGACGATGGCGGCACAGGTGCAGTGCTGGCTGCCATTAGCTCAATGAGAGCAGACTTTTCCGCTAAACTTGATGGGATTATGGCAGCGTTGGATGCAATGAGAAAGGAGTTGGGTGACTGCGTGGAGCGAGTGACGCAGGCGGAGCTTCGTGTTTCAAGTGCGGAGGATGAAATTAGCGGACTTCAAATAAAGGTGCGCACTTTGGAAAAAAAAATAAAGATCTGGGAAATAGCGTTTTGGATTTGGAATCTCGGTCCAGACGGAACAACCTGAGGCTGGTGGGTTTACCGGAGGGAGCCGAAGGTCGTGATTCATGCTCCTTTTTGGAGGGGTGGATCCCGGAGGCGCTGAACAACGCGGAGCTAAAATCATCAGTCGTCTTGGAAAGCTCCCACCGAATTGGCCCACCGAGAGGTAACAAGGCAGCACCGAGGACGTTAATTATGAAGTTTCTCAGCTACAGAGACAGGATGACGATCTCCAACGCGGTGCGGGCCAAAGGAGAAATTAAATATCAAGATCAGCAGGTGCGGTTCTACCCAGATTTGGCCTCAGGAATCCAACAATTAAGGAAGCAGTTTGACCCCATCCGCAAAGAACTGCGCAACCTTGAGATTCGTCATGGAGTGATTCACCCTGCAAGACTTCTGGTCACATATGAGGGCAGAACACACATCTTCAAGACCCCCGAGGAGGCGCAGGAGCTCATCAAGAAGATCCAGGAAGAGACTGGTGGGAGCTAAGCATGAACAGAATATAGGGTAGAATATTTGAGCATTTAACTGATTAGAAGCATATAACAAGATTACAAAATATAGATTGTATTACATATTAAAAAAAAAAAAAAGTACAAAATTGCTAAAAAAATTTTGGAGTTAAATTGGAAAATTACAGAAGAGAGTTAATGTTACGTTATTAAAAGCAGTAGAGTTAGGGTGATTGGGAGGATGAAGAAGGAGTGGCTTTGGCTGATCCTCGTGGGTGTGGAACGGTCGATGGCTATATCGGGAGACGGAATTTTTCTTTTGCTTTTGGGGGGATTGCCACAAATGTGGGAAGGGGGAATTTGTTTGTGTGGAGTTTGTAGGGTGAATGTTCAACCACTCATTTTTTTGCTTTTCTGTTTGAGCATGTTTACACTGCTAGGTAATCCCAAACTCCCTATTGATCATAAATCAAAGCGTTAATCTTAACTTAACTTCATGGAATTGCAGAGGTCTACAAAATTTAAAAAAACTTAAACAAGTTATGAATAAAATAAAAGACATGGGTTCAAAAATTGTGTTTTTACAAGAAACTCATCTAATAGAGGAAGATCTAAAAAGAATTAGGAGTAGATGGCAAGGAAATGTTTTCACCTCATCATTTTCATCCCGAGCCAGGGGAGTTATGACTCTCATACATAAATCAGTCCCATTTCAAGTGAAAATGTAATTGGAGACAAATTTGGAGGATATGTAATCATTCAAGGATCTTTGCTATTAGAAAACATAAATTTGGTGAACTTATATGGTCCCAATATAGATGATCAAAAGTTCTTTGCTAATTTATTTCTTATCTTATCATCACTTACAGGGCGACATATAATAGCAGGGGATTTTAATTGTACATTGAATCCCGGTATAGATAGATCAACAGGACTGGACTGTACACACAATGGATGTAGGATGACCATTAATCATTTTATGAAAGAATTGAAATTGATAGATATATGGAGAGAAATGAAACCACAAGTTAAAGCATACTCTTGTTATTCCAATACCTACAAGACATTCTCACGTATAGATTATTTTTTGATCTCCACAGAATTAAGGTCCAAGATTCAAAACTGTTTTTATGATAACATCGTGATCTCTGATCATGCACCCTGCTGTCTAATATATGTAGATAAGAAATTGACAAAGGAACCAGGTAGATGGCAATTTCAGCATAAATGGCTTCAGGGTGAGGAATTTGTTAAATACATAGAAAAACAGATAGATGAGTTCTTTGACATCAATACTACACAAACATCAGCATGTGTAAAGTGGGAGGCTTTCAAAGCTTTTATTAGGGGACACATTATTAGTTATACAGGTTCAAAATCTAAGAAGACTCGAGAGGAGAGAGTCCAACTGGAACATAAAATAAAAATTCTTCAAGAAAGAGTATATGCAGGAAGAGATCCAAGGTTGGAGAACGAATTACTGATTTTGAGAGCTGAATATGACAAAAAATCAGCAAATAGAGCTGCCTCGAGTCTTCTAAGATTGAAACAATCTTTTTATGAACAAGGTGAAAAATCAGGAAAGTTATTGGCATGGCAGATTAAACAATTAGAATCTAAAACACCAATTACCAGTATTATAAGTAACGGACAGGTAGTTATAGATCCTTTAGAAATTAATAGAGCCTTTAGAGATTACTATGAAAAATTATATGATACCAAAAATGAATCTGACTTAACAAAACTACATGGGTTTCTGAACGAACTATTTATACCGTGTATTCCAAATGAAAATAGGGAGATACTGGAGTCTAAAATTAGTCAAGAAGAAGTTGGACTAGCTATTGATAATATGAAATCAGGAAAAAGTGCAGGACCAGATGGTCTTCCAGTTGACCTTTATAAAAAATTTAAAAATAAATTAACAAAACCTTTTTTGGAAATGGTTTTAGAAGCATTTCAAAATAGTAATTTACCATCATATATGAATAATGCCTTAATTATACTGTTGCCAAAACCAGGTAAGCCCTCTAATAAATGTGAAAATATGAGACCAATAAGCCTATTAAATGCCGACCTTAAGATAATCTGTAAAATTTTAGCAAGACGAATACAAGAAATTTTACCAAATATTATTAATCGAGATCAGAATGGCTTTGTAAAGGGAAGACAAGGCTTCCATAATGTAAGAAGACTATTTAATATTATTTATTCTAATAAAGAAGCACCGGGACTTCCGGTTATGGCTGCCACGTAGGACGGACGTGTCTCGCTCTGCTCTGCTCCTGGAGAAAAAAAATCGGCAAATAACTCTCTCATTTGGGACAGAACGTATCCCAGCATTTGGGCGAGGATATGTCGGCGAAGCCTAAGGCTGGAAAACCAGGAAAAGGAAAAAGCGAGCCGCCGAAACAGTCCAAATTAACGGACTTTCAGGTCTGTGACGCAGCAAACAAGGCTCCATATATGGCGGAGGAGGCTGGCGGCGGTGCGATTTCTGCGGGGAATGGCGCAGATGCGCTGATGGCTGCCATGAGTTCAATGAGAGCGGACTTTTCCTCTAGATTTGATGGGATTATGACAGCGCTGGAAGGAATAAGAAAGGAATTGGGTGACTGTGTAGAACGAACGGCGCAGATGGAGCTCCGTCTCGCTAGTGCTGAAGATGACGTCACCCGTCTTCAATTAAAGGTGCGCACTTTGGAAAAAAAAAATAAATCTCTGGAAGATAATATTTTGGATTTGGAATCTCGGTCGAGACAGAATAATTTGAGGCTGGTGGGTCTTCCAGAGGAATCAGAAGGTCGGGACGTATGTTCCTTTCTGGAAAAGTGGATTCCGGAGGTGCTGGGCAGCGAGGAGTTGCAATCAGCAGTGGTTCTGGAAAAAGCACATCGTATTGGCCCACGGAGAGATAAGGGACCGCCGAGGACCTTAATTATGAAGTTTCTTAGCAACAGAGACAGGATGAAGATCTTCAACGCTGCACGTGCTAAAGGAGAGATTAAACACCAGGACCAGCAGGTGCGGTTCTACCCAGATTTGGCCACAGGAATCCAGCAATTGAGGAAGCAGTTTGATCCCGTACGTAAGGAGCTGCGCAACCTTGGGATTCGTCATGGTGTAATCTATCCTGCGAGACTGCTGACCACGTATGAGGGCAGAACCCACATCTTCAAGACCCCAGAGGAGGCGCAGGAGTTCATCAAGAAGATCAAAGAAGAAGAAGAGACTGGTGGGAGCTAAGCATGAACAAAATATAAGGTAGAATAATTAAGCATTTGCACAGGCATCTGACTGACTTGAAGTAAATAGTAAGTTTACAAAATATAGATTGTATTATATATTAAAAAAACAAAACAAAAACAAAACAAACACAAAAAAAAAAAAAAACTATGATGTACAAAGTTGTTAAAAATTTTGGAGTTAAGTTGGAAAACTACAGAGGAGAGTTAATGTTACGTCATTAAAAGCAGTAGAGTTAGGGTGATTGGGAGGATGAAGAAGGAGTGGCTTAGGCTGTTCCCCGTGGGTGTGGAACGGTCGATGGCTATATCGGGAGACAGAATTTTTCTTTTGATTTTGGGGGGTTTGCCACAAGTGTGGGAAGGGGAAATTTGTTTGTGTGTAGTTTGTAGGATGAATGTTCAACCACTCATGTTTTTGCTTCTCTGTATGAGCATGTTTACACTGCAAGGTAATCCCAAACTCTCTATTGATCATGGACCAAAGTGTTAACCTTAATTTAACTTCATGGAATTGCAGAGGTCTACAAAATTTAAAAAAAACTTAAACAAGTTATGAATAAAATAAAGGACATGGGTTCAAGAATTGTGTTTTTACAAGAAACTCATCTGATAGAGGAGGATGTTAAAAGAATTAGGAGTAGATGGCAGGGAAGTGTATTCACCTCTTCATTTTCATCCCGAGCCAGGGGAGTTATGACTCTCATACATAAATCAGTTCCTTTTCAAGTGAAAAATGTAATTGGAGACAAATTTGGAAGATATGTAATCATTCAAGGTTCTTTGCTATTAGAAAATATAAATCTTGTGAACTTATATGGTCCCAATATAGATGATCAGAAGTTCTTTGCTAATTTATTTCTCATCTTATCATCACTTACAGGGCAACATATAATAGCAGGGGATTTTAATTGTACATTGAATCCAGGTGTGGATAGATCAACAGGACTGGATTGTACGCACATTGGATGTAGGATGACTATTAATCATTTTATGAAAGAATTGAGATTGTTAGATATATGGAGAGAAATGAAACCACAAGTTAAAGCCTATTCTTGTTATTCCAGTACCTACAAGACATTCTCACGTATTGATTATTTTTTGATTTCCACAGAATTAAGGTCCAAGATTCAAAACTGCTTTTATGATAACATCGTGATCTCTGATCATGCACCCTGTTGTCTAATATATGTAGATAAAAAATTGACAAAGGAATCAGGTAGATGGCAATTTCAGCATAAATGGCTTCAGGATGAGGAATTTGTCAAGTATATAGAAAAACAGATAGACGAGTTCTTTGACATCAATACTACACAAACATCAGCATGTGTAAAGTGGGAGGCTTTCAAAGCTTTTATTAGGGGACATATTATTAGTTATACAGGATCAAAATCTAAGAAGACTCGAGAGGAGAGAGCTAAATTGGAACATAAAATAAAAAATCTTCAGGAAAAAGTGTATGCAGGAAGTGACCCAAGGTTGGAGAATGAATTACTGATTTTGAGAGCTGAATACGACAAAAAATCAGCGAATAGAGCTGCCTCGAGTCTTCTAAGATTGAAACAATCTTTTTATGAACAAGGTGAAAAATCGGGAAAATTATTAGCATGGCAGATTAAACAATTGGAAATTAAAACACCAATTACCAGTATTATAAGTAAAGGACAGGTAGTTATAGATCCTTTAGAAATTAATAGAGCCTTTAGAGATTACTATGAAAAATTATATGATACCAAAAATGAACCTGATTTAACAAAACTAAATGGGTTTTTGAACGAACTATCTATACCGTGTATTCCAAATGAAAACAGGGAGATATTGGATTCTAAAATTAGTCAAGAAGAAGTTGGGCTAGCCATTGATAATATGAAATCAGGAAAAAGTGCAGGACCAGATGGTCTTCCAGTTGACCTTTATAAAAAATTTAAGAATAAATTAATAAAACCTTTTTTGGAAATGGTTTTAGAAGCATTTCAAAATAATAATTTACCATCATACATAAATAATGCCTTAATTATACTGCTGCCAAAACCAGGTAAGCCCTCTAATAAATGTGAAAATATGAGACCAATAAGCCTATTAAACGCCGACCTTAAGATAATCTGTAAAATTTTAGCAAGACGAATACAAGAAATTTTACCAAATATTATTAATCGAGATCAGAATGGCTTTATAAAGGGAAGACAAGGCTTCCATAATGTAAGAAGACTATTTAATATTATTTATTCTAATAAAGAAGCACCGGGACTTCCGGTTATGGCTGCCACGTAGGACGGACGTGTCTCGCTCTGCTCTGCTCCTGGAGAAAAAAAATCGGCAAATAACTCTCTCATTTGGGACAGAACGTATCCCAGCATTTGGGCGAGGATATGTCGGCGAAGCCTAAGGCTGGAAAACCAGGAAAAGGAAAAAGCGAGCCGCCGAAACAGTCCAAATTAACGGACTTTCAGGTCTGTGACGCAGCAAACAAGGCTCCATATATGGCGGAGGAGGCTGGCGGCGGTGCGATTTCTGCGGGGAATGGCGCAGATGCGCTGATGGCTGCCATGAGTTCAATGAGAGCGGACTTTTCCTCTAGATTTGATGGGATTATGACAGCGCTGGAAGGAATAAGAAAGGAATTGGGTGACTGTGTAGAACGAACGGCGCAGATGGAGCTCCGTCTCGCTAGTGCTGAAGATGACGTCACCCGTCTTCAATTAAAGGTGCGCACTTTGGAAAAAAAAAATAAATCTCTGGAAGATAATATTTTGGATTTGGAATCTCGGTCGAGACAGAATAATTTGAGGCTGGTGGGTCTTCCAGAGGAATCAGAAGGTCGGGACGTATGTTCCTTTCTGGAAAAGTGGATTCCGGAGGTGCTGGGCAGCGAGGAGTTGCAATCAGCAGTGGTTCTGGAAAAAGCACATCGTATTGGCCCACGGAGAGATAAGGGACCGCCGAGGACCTTAATTATGAAGTTTCTTAGCAACAGAGACAGGATGAAGATCTTCAACGCTGCACGTGCTAAAGGAGAGATTAAACACCAGGACCAGCAGGTGCGGTTCTACCCAGATTTGGCCACAGGAATCCAGCAATTGAGGAAGCAGTTTGATCCCGTACGTAAGGAGCTGCGCAACCTTGGGATTCGTCATGGTGTAATCTATCCTGCGAGACTGCTGACCACGTATGAGGGCAGAACCCACATCTTCAAGACCCCAGAGGAGGCGCAGGAGTTCATCAAGAAGATCAAAGAAGAAGAAGAGACTGGTGGGAGCTAAGCATGAACAAAATATAAGGTAGAATAATTAAGCATTTGCACAGGCATCTGACTGACTTGAAGTAAATAGTAAGTTTACAAAATATAGATTGTATTATATATTAAAAAAACAAAACAAAAACAAAACAAACACAAAAAAAAAAAAAAACTATGATGTACAAAGTTGTTAAAAATTTTGGAGTTAAGTTGGAAAACTACAGAGGAGAGTTAATGTTACGTCATTAAAAGCAGTAGAGTTAGGGTGATTGGGAGGATGAAGAAGGAGTGGCTTAGGCTGTTCCCCGTGGGTGTGGAACGGTCGATGGCTATATCGGGAGACAGAATTTTTCTTTTGATTTTGGGGGGTTTGCCACAAGTGTGGGAAGGGGAAATTTGTTTGTGTGTAGTTTGTAGGATGAATGTTCAACCACTCATGTTTTTGCTTCTCTGTATGAGCATGTTTACACTGCAAGGTAATCCCAAACTCTCTATTGATCATGGACCAAAGTGTTAACCTTAATTTAACTTCATGGAATTGCAGAGGTCTACAAAATTTAAAAAAAACTTAAACAAGTTATGAATAAAATAAAGGACATGGGTTCAAGAATTGTGTTTTTACAAGAAACTCATCTGATAGAGGAGGATGTTAAAAGAATTAGGAGTAGATGGCAGGGAAGTGTATTCACCTCTTCATTTTCATCCCGAGCCAGGGGAGTTATGACTCTCATACATAAATCAGTTCCTTTTCAAGTGAAAAATGTAATTGGAGACAAATTTGGAAGATATGTAATCATTCAAGGTTCTTTGCTATTAGAAAATATAAATCTTGTGAACTTATATGGTCCCAATATAGATGATCAGAAGTTCTTTGCTAATTTATTTCTCATCTTATCATCACTTACAGGGCAACATATAATAGCAGGGGATTTTAATTGTACATTGAATCCAGGTGTGGATAGATCAACAGGACTGGATTGTACGCACATTGGATGTAGGATGACTATTAATCATTTATGAAAGAATTGAGATTGTTAGATATATGGAGAGAAATGAAACCACAAGTTAAAGCCTATTCTTGTTATTCCAGTACCTACAAGACATTCTCACGTATTGATTATTTTTTGATTTCCACAGAATTAAGGTCCAAGATTCAAAACTGCCGATTATGATAACATCGTGATCTCTGATCATGCACCCTGTTGTCTAATATATGTAGATAAAAAATTGACAAAAGGAATCAGGTAGATGGCAATTTCAGCATAAATGGCTTCAGATGAGGAATTTGTCAAGTATATAGAAAAACCAGATAGACGAGTTCTTTGACATCAATACTACACAAACATCAGCATGTGTAAAGTGGGAGGCTTTCAAAGCTTTTATTAGGGGACATATTATTAGTTATACAGGATCAAAATCTAAGAAGACTCGAGAGGAGAGAGCTAAATTGGAACATAAAATAAAAAATCTTCAAGAAAAAGTGTATGCAGGAAGTGACCCAAGGTTGGAGAATGAATTACTGATTTTGAGAGCTGAATACGACAAAAAATCAGCGAATAGAGCTGCCTCGAGTCTTCTAAGATTGAAACAATCTTTTTATGAACAAGGTGAAAAATCGGGAAAATTATTAGCATGGCAGATTAAACAATTGGAAATTAAAACACCAATTACCAGTATTATAAGTAAAGGACAGGTAGTTATAGATCCTTTAGAAATTAATAGAGCCTTTAGAGATTACTATGAAAAATTATATGATACCAAAAATGAACCTGATTTAACAAAACTAAATGGGTTTTTGAACGAACTATCTATACCGTGTATTCCAAATGAAAACAGGGAGATATTGGATTCTAAAATTAGTCAAGAAGAAGTTGGGCTAGCCATTGATAATATGAAATCAGGAAAAAGTGCAGGACCAGATGGTCTTCCAGTTGACCTTTATAAAAAATTTAAGAATAAATTAATAAAACCTTTTTTGGAAATGGTTTTAGAAGCATTTCAAAATAATAATTTACCATCATACATAAATAATGCCTTAATTATACTGCTGCCAAAACCAGGTAAGCCCTCTAATAAATGTGAAAATATGAGACCAATAAGCCTATTAAACGCCGACCTTAAGATAATCTGTAAAATTTTAGCAAGACGAATACAAGAAATTTTACCAAATATTATTAATCGAGATCAGAATGGCTTTATAAAGGGAAGACAAGGCTTCCATAATGTAAGAAGACTATTTAATATTATTTATTCTAATAAAGAAGCACCGGGACTTCCGGTTATGGCTGCCACGTAGGACGGACGTGTCTCGCTCTGCTCTGCTCCTGGAGAAAAAAAATCGGCAAATAACTCTCTCATTTGGGACAGAACGTATCCCAGCATTTGGGCGAGGATATGTCGGCGAAGCCTAAGGCTGGAAAACCAGGAAAAGGAAAAAGCGAGCCGCCGAAACAGTCCAAATTAACGGACTTTCAGGTCTGTGACGCAGCAAACAAGGCTCCATATATGGCGGAGGAGGCTGGCGGCGGTGCGATTTCTGCGGGGAATGGCGCAGATGCGCTGATGGCTGCCATGAGTTCAATGAGAGCGGACTTTTCCTCTAGATTTGATGGGATTATGACAGCGCTGGAAGGAATAAGAAAGGAATTGGGTGACTGTGTAGAACGAACGGCGCAGATGGAGCTCCGTCTCGCTAGTGCTGAAGATGACGTCACCCGTCTTCAATTAAAGGTGCGCACTTTGGAAAAAAAAAATAAATCTCTGGAAGATAATATTTTGGATTTGGAATCTCGGTCGAGACAGAATAATTTGAGGCTGGTGGGTCTTCCAGAGGAATCAGAAGGTCGGGACGTATGTTCCTTTCTGGAAAAGTGGATTCCGGAGGTGCTGGGCAGCGAGGAGTTGCAATCAGCAGTGGTTCTGGAAAAAGCACATCGTATTGGCCCACGGAGAGATAAGGGACCGCCGAGGACCTTAATTATGAAGTTTCTTAGCAACAGAGACAGGATGAAGATCTTCAACGCTGCACGTGCTAAAGGAGAGATTAAACACCAGGACCAGCAGGTGCGGTTCTACCCAGATTTGGCCACAGGAATCCAGCAATTGAGGAAGCAGTTTGATCCCGTACGTAAGGAGCTGCGCAACCTTGGGATTCGTCATGGTGTAATCTATCCTGCGAGACTGCTGACCACGTATGAGGGCAGAACCCACATCTTCAAGACCCCAGAGGAGGCGCAGGAGTTCATCAAGAAGATCAAAGAAGAAGAAGAGACTGGTGGGAGCTAAGCATGAACAAAATATAAGGTAGAATAATTAAGCATTTGCACAGGCATCTGACTGACTTGAAGTAAATAGTAAGTTTACAAAATATAGATTGTATTATATATTAAAAAAACAAAACAAAAACAAAACAAACACAAAAAAAAAAAAAAAATATGATGTACAAAGTTGTTAAAAATTTTGGAGTTAAGTTGGAAAACTACAGAGGAGAGTTAATGTTACGTCATTAAAAGCAGTAGAGTTAGGGTGATTGGGAGGATGAAGAAGGAGTGGCTTAGGCTGTTCCCCGTGGGTGTGGAACGGTCGATGGCTATATCGGGAGACAGAATTTTTCTTTTGATTTTGGGGGGTTTGCCACAAGTGTGGGAAGGGGAAATTTGTTTGTGTGTAGTTTGTAGGATGAATGTTCAACCACTCATGTTTTTGCTTCTCTGTATGAGCATGTTTACACTGCAAGGTAATCCCAAACTCTCTATTGATCATGGACCAAAGTGTTAACCTTAATTTAACTTCATGGAATTGCAGAGGTCTACAAAATTTAAAAAAAACTTAAACAAGTTATGAATAAAATAAAGGACATGGGTTCAAGAATTGTGTTTTTACAAGAAACTCATCTGATAGAGGAGGATGTTAAAAGAATTAGGAGTAGATGGCAGGGAAGTGTATTCACCTCTTCATTTTCATCCCGAGCCAGGGGAGTTATGACTCTCATACATAAATCAGTTCCTTTTCAAGTGAAAAATGTAATTGGAGACAAATTTGGAAGATATGTAATCATTCAAGGTTCTTTGCTATTAGAAAATATAAATCTTGTGAACTTATATGGTCCCAATATAGATGATCAGAAGTTCTTTGCTAATTTATTTCTCATCTTATCATCACTTACAGGGCAACATATAATAGCAGGGGATTTTAATTGTACATTGAATCCAGGTGTGGATAGATCAACAGGACTGGATTGTACGCACATTGGATGTAGGATGACTATTAATCATTTTATGAAAGAATTGAGATTGTTAGATATATGGAGAGAAATGAAACCACAAGTTAAAGCCTATTCTTGTTATTCCAGTACCTACAAGACATTCTCACGTATTGATTATTTTTTGATTTCCACAGAATTAAGGTCCAAGATTCAAAACTGCTTTTATGATAACATCGTGATCTCTGATCATGCACCCTGTTGTCTAATATATGTAGATAAAAAATTGACAAAGGAATCAGGTAGATGGCAATTTCAGCATAAATGGCTTCAGGATGAGGAATTTGTCAAGTATATAGAAAAACAGATAGACGAGTTCTTTGACATCAATACTACACAAACATCAGCATGTGTAAAGTGGGAGGCTTTCAAAGCTTTTATTAGGGGACATATTATTAGTTATACAGGATCAAAATCTAAGAAGACTCGAGAGGAGAGAGCTAAATTGGAACATAAAATAAAAAATCTTCAGGAAAAAGTGTATGCAGGAAGTGACCCAAGGTTGGAGAATGAATTACTGATTTTGAGAGCTGAATACGACAAAAAATCAGCGAATAGAGCTGCCTCGAGTCTTCTAAGATTGAAACAATCTTTTTATGAACAAGGTGAAAAATCGGGAAAATTATTAGCATGGCAGATTAAACAATTGGAAATTAAAACACCAATTACCAGTATTATAAGTAAAGGACAGGTAGTTATAGATCCTTTAGAAATTAATAGAGCCTTTAGAGATTACTATGAAAAATTATATGATACCAAAAATGAACCTGATTTAACAAAACTAAATGGGTTTTTGAACGAACTATCTATACCGTGTATTCCAAATGAAAACAGGGAGATATTGGATTCTAAAATTAGTCAAGAAGAAGTTGGGCTAGCCATTGATAATATGAAATCAGGAAAAAGTGCAGGACCAGATGGTCTTCCAGTTGACCTTTATAAAAAATTTAAGAATAAATTAATAAAACCTTTTTTGGAAATGGTTTTAGAAGCATTTCAAAATAATAATTTACCATCATACATAAATAATGCCTTAATTATACTGCTGCCAAAACCAGGTAAGCCCTCTAATAAATGTGAAAATATGAGACCAATAAGCCTATTAAACGCCGACCTTAAGATAATCTGTAAAATTTTAGCAAGACGAATACAAGAAATTTTACCAAATATTATTAATCGAGATCAGAATGGCTTTATAAAGGGTAGACAAGGCTTCCATAATGTAAGAAGACTATTTAATATTATTTATTTTAATAAAGAAGCACCGGATACAGCTCTCCTATCATTGGACGCCGAAAAGGCCTTTGATAGAGTTGAATGGCCCTTTCTTTTTGAAGTCCTACAAAGGTTTGGACTTGGAAATAATTTCATAAAATGGGTTCAAATAATATACAATAATGCTACAGCAGAAATCCTAACAAATAACAATATTTCAAAACCAATAAAAATCAATAGAGGATGTCGACAAGGCTGTCCACTTTCACCTTTACTGTTTACTATGGCAATTGAACCTTTAGCGATAGCGATACGTTTACATTCACAAATATATGGAATTAAAGTTGGACCAACAGAACATAAAATCTCCCTGTACGCCGATGACATAATTTTGTTTATGTCGAATCTAAAAAAATCAATTCCAACCTTGTTGAATTTAATAAAGAATTTTGGGGAAATATCAGGATATAAAATAAATAAAACTAAATCTTCAATATTAATGCTAAATGAGACCCAGAGAAATTACCCAGCCCCTGAGGTAAATCAATTCAATGTTGTAAATCAGTTTAAATATTTAGGAATCCAAATTATGCCTAAGCTAGAATCAGTCGCCAGTGTCAACTATGAAGCCTTAATGTCAGATATCAATGAGTTAACTCAGAGATGGATGTCACTACCAATGTCGATGATCGGGAGAATCAATATACTTAAAAGTAATATTTTACCTAAAATACTTTATTTATTTCAATACATTCCCTTATCACCACCTTTAGATCTATTCTCAAGAATAAAAAAAAGTTAGTGGAATTTATATGGAACAACAGGAGGGCTAGATTACGTTTGTCTTTATTATATTTACCATTTGATCGTGGAGGTCTGAAATGTCCAAATTTTATGTTGTATTATTGGTCGGCACAACTGAGGTCTATGACATATTATTTTTCATCAAATGATCTCCCTCACTGGACTGAAATGGAATCATACAATTTACCTTTACCTCTTCCCATATTCATATACTCAGATTCGGCAAAAAAATTACAAAAACAAGTTAAAAATCCATTTGTAAAGCATATGATCAAAATATGGTGTGAAGCTAAAAACTATTTAAAAGAACCACAGTTATTGTCACAATTTAGTCCAATATGGGGTAATCAATATTTTAAACCAGGGAGAGCGGACGCTGTATTTAAAGTATGGAATTTAAAAGGGATACAAAAGATTCAGGATTTATATTTGCCATGTGCAGACAACATAATGTCTTTTGAAGAGCTGAGGATCAAATTTAATCTCAATAGAACACATTTTTTTAAATATCTTCAACTTAGAAACTTTATTCGATCAAATCAAAATAAAGCTCTCACTCGACCTATTTATTCATCCTTGGAAAAAATGATGATGAAAGATAGTAAAAGAAAGGGTATTATTTCAGAGTTTTATAACTCACTGACACTATCTTCAAGTGAAAATTCACTGAAAAGATTAAACTACTGGAAAGAAGATCTGCAAATTGAAATTTCAGAGGAACAATGGGAATTGGCTTGTACAGAAGCTCAAACCAAATCAATAAATGCACGCCTTAAATTGATACATTTCAAATGGTTAATGCGGATGTATGTTACACCGGAGGAGTTAAATAGATATAACAAAAATATACCAGATACATGCACAAAATGCATGGAAAGTAAAGGAACCCTATTTCATTGTTTATGGGAATGTAGATTAATAAGAATGTTTTGGGAAGAGGTGAGGGTAACAATTGAAAAAATAATCTCAAAACAAATCATATTGAATCCTAAACTGTTTTTGTTGGGTCTGTACCCAGAAAAGCATAATTTTAATAAAAGTGAAAGAACATTCATAGACCTCAGTTTGCTTAATGCCAAAAAATGTATTGCACTATTATGGAAAAAGACTCATAGACCAGATGTGACTCAGTGGTTAAGACAGATGTTAACAAACCTTCCATTAGAAAGAATAACATATATACTAAAATCAAAGGAAATTGTGTTTGAGAATATATGGAGACCTTTTATTGATTATGTAAAAAATTTAAACATAACTCTTGAAGAAGAAGGTGAATGATGTGTGTGGACCTTGTAAATTCCAAACTGGTGAACATAATATGTATACTTATGTATTGGATTGTCTAGACTAAACAGAGGAGCATTGTTGAAGACTTGATTTTGTTGGTGGTTGTTGGTGTTTTTAGTGCATTTTTTTTTTTTGTAGTACTTTAGTGTTAGTGTTTGATTGTTTGTATCATGTTTGTTAAAAAAAAAAAAAAAAGGTTCAATAAAGATATTGTGGAAAAAAAAATAAAGAAGCACCGGATACAGCTCTCTTATCACTGGATGCCGAAAAAGCCTTTGATAGAGTTGAATGGCCCTTTCTTTTTGAAGTCTTACAAAGGTTTGGACTTGGAAATAATTTCATAAAATGGGTTCAGATAATATATAATAATGCTACTGCAGAAATCCTAACAAATAACAATATTTCAAAATCAATAAAAATCAATAGAGGATGTCGACAAGGCTGTCCACTTTCACCTTTACTGTTTACTATGGCAATTGAACCTTTAGCGATGGCGATACGTCTACAGTCACAAATATATGGAATTAAAGTTGGACCAAAAGAACATAAAATCTCCCTGTATGCCGATGACATAATTTTGTTTATGTCGAATCTTAAAAAATCAATTCCGACCTTGTTGAATTTAATAAAGAATTTTGGGGAAATATCAGGATATAAAATAAATAAAACTAAATCTTCAATATTAATGCTAAATGAGACCCAGAGAAATTACCCAGCCCCTGAGGTAAATCAATTCAATGTTGTAAATCAGTTTAAATATTTAGGAATCCAAATTGTGCCTAAGCTAGAATCAATCGCCAGTGTCAATTATGAAGCCTTAATGACAGATATTGATGAGTTACTTCAGAGATGGATGTCACTACCAATGTCGATGATCGGGAGAATTAATATACTTAAAAGTAATATTTTACCTAAAATACTTTATTTATTTCAATACATTCCCTTACCACCACCTTTAGATTTATTCTCAAGAATTAAAAAAAAGTTAGTGGAATTTATATGGAACAACAGGAGGGCTAGATTACGTCTGTCTTTATTATATTTACCATTTGATCGTGGAGGTCTGAAATGTCCAAATTTTATGTTGTATTATTGGTCGGCACAACTGAGGTCTATGACATATTATTTTTCATCAAATGATCTCCCTCACTGGACTGAAATGGAATCATACAATTTGCCTTTACCTCTTCCCATATTCATTTACTCAGATTCTGCAAAAAAATTACAAAAACAAGTTAAAAATCCATTTGTAAAGCATATGATCAAAATATGGTGTGAAGCTAAAAACTATTTAAAAGAACCACAGTTATTGTCACAATTTAGTCCAATATGGGGTAATCAATATTTTAAACCAGGGAGAGCGGACGCTGTATTTAAAGTATGGAATTTAAAAGGGATACAAAAGATTCAGGATTTATATTTGCCATGTGCAGAAAACATAATGTCTTTTGAAGAGCTGAGGATCAAATTTAATCTCAATAGAACACATTTTTTTAAATATCTTCAACTTAGAAACTTTATTCGATCAAATCAAAATAAAGCTCTCACTCGACCTATCTATTCATCCTTGGAAAAAATGTTGATGAAAGATAGTAAAAGAAAGGGTATTATTTCAGAGTTTTATAACTCATTGACACTATTTTCAAGTGAAAATTCACTGAAAAGATTAAACTACTGGAAAGAAGATCTGCAAACTGAAATTTCAGAGGAACAATGGGAATTGGCTTGTACAGAAGCTCAAACCAAATCAATAAATGTACGCCTTAAATTGATACATTTCAAATGGTTAATGCGGATGTATGTTACACCGGAGGAGTTAAATAGATATAATAAAAATATACCAGATACATGCACAAAATGCATGGAAAGTAAAGGAACTCTATTTCATTGTGTATGGGAATGTAGATTAATAAGAATGTTTTGGGAAGAGGTGAGGGTAACAATTGAAAAAATAATCTCAAAACAAATCATATTGAATCCTAAACTGTTTTTGTTGGGTCTGTACCCAGAAAAGCATAATTTTAATAAAAGTGAAAGAACATTCATAGACCTCAGTTTGCTTAATGCCAAAAAATGTATTGCACTATTATGGAAAAAGACTCATAGACCAGATGTGACTCAGTGGTTAAGACAGATGTTAACAAACCTTCCATTAGAAAGAATAACATATATACTGAAATCAAAGGAAATTGTGTTTGAGAATATATGGAGACCTTTTATTGATTATGTAAAAAATTTAAACATAACTCTTGAAGAAGAAGGTGAATGATGTGTGTGGACCTTGTAAATTCCAAACTGGTGAACATAATATGTATACTTATGTATTGGATTGTCTAGACTAAACAGAGGAGCATTGTTGAAGATTTGATTTTGTTGGTGGTTGTTGGTGTTTTTTAGTGCATTTTTTTTTTTTTGTAGTACTTTAGTGTTAGTGTTTGATTGTTTGTATCATGTTTGTTAAAAAAAAAAAGGTTCAATAAAGATATTGTGGGGAAAAAAAATATGATTTCATATTTAGAGAATAAATAAACAAATATTTGTTGTGTAAAAAGTAGACAATTGAGGTGAATATACATTTACAACATTAAGAAAGAGAAATGTTTTAGTAAAACCATTTAATTACTTTATTTCCTTGTTAATTTAATTTATCTTTTGTTTTCAATGTGGATGCTTTTAATTTGAAGGGATAATCACGCAGACTAACCATAGTTAAAGTAAACCAGAAATACCCTTACACTTCCTTTTCCTGTCTGTTGGTGCCTCGTAAAGCTACGGAGCACGACTGGAGCCACCATTAAGAAGAGAAAAAAGTTACTAAAATTACTATCAAAGTTGTTAAAGTGCTTATAAGTCCATTGGAGGAAGTGGAAGAGTCCAGTGAGCCGCTGCTCTTTCTGTCAGGCGTTAAGGAATCATTGCATTGGTCAGGGTTTGGTTTTTTTTTTTGTAACTTAGATTTTTATTCATTTTTCATCATATATAATGCATTCAGATCACATTCTACATTTAAAAAACAAAGGGGTTAGGGTAGGGAAAAATAAAAAAAAAAAAACAAAATAAAAATAAAAAAAAAAATAAATAAATAAAAAATAAAAGGGGGGGGGACAAATGTTGGAGCATCAAGTTTTTAGTTTCAATCTCTTAATTCTTCTGGTTTTTTCAGTGTCTTTGGTTATTCTTTCAATTTCTGCCTCGTTGTTGCACTTTGTAGTGTGTCCATTTCCGCCATTTTTTCTCCCATATTCCTTCTTGCATTCTTCGTCGATATGTTAGTTTTTCCATCATACGTATGTCCTCAACAATGTCAGTCCATTGTTCTTGGTCAGGAAGAACTTCTGATCGCCATTTTTTTGTGATAGTTTTTTTACATGCAATCAACAAGATTTTAACTAGATATCTGTCCTCAGCCTGTATAACATTGTCTTTTTTAAGATCACATAAGTACATCAGGTTACAGTTCATTGGTATATTATATCCTAATATCCTCTGTATTGTCACATGCATAGATTTCCAAAATGATATTTTGTAGCATTTCCAAAACATATGTGAGTGGTCTGCATTTTGAGCCCCACATCCCCTCCAGCATAGAGATTGGGTATTTGTATATTTTCCTTGAATCTGTGGTGTAATGAAAAAGCGAATCAGGTTTTTCCATCCAAATTCCCTCCATGCCCTTGAATTTGTTGATGTGTGTTGTGTTTTCCATATTTCCTGCCAGCTTTCTTCTGTTATGTTTAAATTGAGCTCTTTCTCCCATTTCTCCTTTATATAGTTACTTGTATGATTGTTTGTCATAAGTTTCTGATATAGTTTTGAAATAATTCTTATTTTATTTCCTGCATATGAGCTTAAAATAAGTTGTATAATCTCGTTCACATCTGTTTGGAGGTTATGCCTAATCTTCTTCATATAGTAATCTCTCATCTGCAGATATCTGAAAAATTCCGATCTTTCTAATTTAAATTTTCTCCTGATATTTACAAAGCTCCCGAGATCTTTTTTTCCGATATTGCCCCATGCTGTGATTCCCTTGTTCACCAGATTTTTGTATCCCCTATCTTGTTTTGCCGGTTCAAACTGACTGTCAAATGCTACCCATTTCAATAGTTTTATGTCTTCCTTTATATTATATTTTTGTACTATTTTATACCACAGTTCTAAAGTAAATTTAGTGATTGGGTCTATTTGTTTGATTTGCTTATATGCATCTTTATCCCCTATTATGCTTTGTACTGGGAGTCCCTCAATTTCCTTTTCCATTTCTTTCCATTTTGCCTCATATCCCTCGTCGCACCAACATATGATATATCTTATTTGTGCTGAGTAGTAATATTCCTTTAGACTCGGTAGGCCCATGCCTCCTTTCTCTTTTGGTAATTGGAGGGTTTTATATTTCACTCTTGGTTTTTTACCTCCCCAAACAAATCTCGATATCATCCTGTCCCACTTTGAGAATTGGGCATCTGGAATCTCTGTTGGTATAGCCTGGAAGAGGTAAAGTAATCTAGGTTGTATGCTGATTTTGACTGTCTCAATTTTTGAATTCAGATCCATATTTAAGATTGACCATCTATCAATATCTTTTTTTATTTCTTGTTCCAACCTATCATAGTTTGCTTTATATATTTTGCTTAGGTCTTTAGGTATGTTCACTCCAAGGTATTTTATTTCTTTTTGCTTCCAGTTTAGTTTGATCTTATCAGTTATCTGGTTTAGAGGGTTATAGTGGAATGTCAGTATTTGTGTTTTTGTTATGTTTATCTTGTATCCTGATAATTTTCCAAAATTTTCTATCAAGTTCATCATTTCCATTATTGATTTATCTGGTTGTTCAAGGTAAACTATAATATCGTCTGCAAATAGCCCAATCTTGTGTTCCGCCCCCTTTATTGTTACACCTTTTAATTTCTTATTTTGTCGTATCGCTTGAGCCAATGGTTCTATGAACAGAGCAAACAAGGTGGGCGATAAGCAGCATCCCTGCCTAGTTGATCTTTGTATATTTACTTTGTCTGTTAAGCTACCGTTTATCTTGATTCTTGCCACAGGTTCTTGATATAGCGTCCTTATGCATTGTACTGATTTTTCGTTAAATCCAAAGCGCTCCAGTACACTATATAGGAATTTCCAGTTAACCCTGTCAAATGCTTTTTCTGCGTCTAAACTCATTATTACTGCGCTTTTCTTTTCTTTATGTATTTGGTTAATTATATGTATTGTTCTCCTGATATTGTCATGTGTTTGGCGTCCCTCTATGAATCCAGTTTGATCATCTTCTATCAATTCCGTCAAGAATGTCTTTATTCGTTTACATATAATTGTTGTGTATATTTTATAATCTACATTTAATAAAGAGATTGGTCTATAGTTTCCGCATTGTTCTTTATCTTTCCCTGGTTTTAAAATAACTGAAATGATTGCTTCGTTCCATGTTGGAGGTATTTTGTTGTTGTTCAGCGTCCAATTAAATGACTTTAGGAGTTGTGGCATGAGTTCTTCTATAAACAGTTTATAAAACTCAGATGGGTATCCATCACTACCTGGTGATTTACCATTTTTAAGTGACTTAATCACATCTCTGATCTCTTGTGTTGTTATTTCTGCTGTTAGTTTTTCATTTTGTTGATTTCCTATTGATGGCAAGTCCAATGTGTCTAGAAATTTTTTGATATCTTTAGTATTTGTTTCTTCAGGTTGCGAGTATAGTTCTTGGTAGAAATTATGGAAAATTTCTTCGATGTTTTCTGGGTTAACTGTGGTTTTATTTGTGGTGGGGTCTTTAATCTTGTATACATTATTCATTGTTTGTTGTTTTCTTAACCGTTTTGCCAGCAGTTTTGTGGCTTTTGGCCCCGTTTCATAATATTTTTGCTTTAGATATCTATTTTTCCTTTCAATTTCATCCATTTGTGTTTCTTTTATCTTTGTTTTTTCTTCTTTAATTTCTTGATATATTTTTGGATCATTTGTGCTTTGATGTTTACGTTCTAATTCCCTTAGTCTCTCACATCTTTGTTCATACGCTTCCAGTTTAGTCTTATTTGCTTTTCCTGTTTCAACAATTAATTTACCCCTTAACACGGCTTTTAGTGCGTCCCATAGTATTGTTGGGTCCACTTCTTCATTGTCATTCTCTTGGATATATTCGTTTATGTTTATTTTTATTCTTTCTTTCATTTTCTCATCATTTAACAGTCCTACGTTAAGTTTCCATGTTGTTTGTCGTTTTCTATTGTTTAAATATATTTCCATGTATATAGGATTATGATCTGATATTTCTGCCCCTCCAATCCAACAATTTCTCACCCTGTGTCTGTCACCTTCATTCATAAGGAAGTAATCTATTCTAGAGTGTACTTTATGGACTGCTGAATAATGTGTATAGTCTTTTTCGAGTGGGTGTAGCTCCCTCCATATGTCTACCATACCCATTTCTGCCAGTGAGGTTCTTATGAACTTTGTTACATGTTTTTTTGTCTTCTTAACACTTGTTGTGTCAACTTCATGATCCATGACAGCATTTAAGTCTCCTCCACAAATTAGGACTCCTTCACTGTGTGTTGCTATGAGATCAAACAGATGTTGAAAAAAACCCTTGTCACTTTCTGGTGGGGCATAGATGTTCACTAATGTGATCTGCATACCATCTATTCTTCCCTTTATTATTACATACCTGCCTTCTTTATCCTGGATTTCCTGTTCACTTTCAAATTGTATTTTGTTTGAGATTAGTATCATAACCCCCCTTTTTGCTCCTCCCTTAAATGAACTGTAGTAGGAGTTCTTATAGCCAAATCTCTTTAGTTTCACATGTTCTGCCTTGCTCAAATGTGTCTCTTGCATAAATATAATTTCAGCTTTTTCCTTCTTGAATTTTCTTATTATTCTTTCCCTTTTAACAGGTGAGTTCAGACCATTCACGTTTAGTGTCATTATCTTAAGATTTTTACCCATATTCATGTTTTTCCATTTTTTTAACTTGTGCTCCTAGCCCCTTTAACAACAAAAATAACACATATTTATATAAAAACACATTAAAAAAACTCGACCTCCGTACTTTGGGCCTTTCTTCTGCCCACTGGTCCCTGTTGGTGGGTGGGGGGTTTGTCTTCACAGAGTGAAGGGCCCTCCCTAGACTTCTAATTACTATCAAAGTAATAGTCATAAGTCTAGAAATGTCCAACAAATATCACTTAAACCTCTCCTAGCCGTCTGTTTCTCTTTTACCTTGTCTTCTTGGCCTTCATTTCTTCTGTGCCTTTCTTAATCTTTGTTATGATCTAGGCTTTCAGTTGAAAGCCTTGTAGCTTGTCCTGGGCCCGCTGCTCTACGTCTCTCCCCCTTCTTCCGCCGTTCACTCGTCTCCACTCCGTCTGTCGTGGTGCGTTCAGGGCCGCCGCTGCTCCAGCCGTCTCCTTCGGCACGCTCACCTCAAGGCCCCGCTCCATCATATCCCGCGCTGCCTCTTCGGCCGTGTTGTAGGTTCTTGTGCCTTCCTCCCAATGAATCCTCATTTTCGTTAGCGGCGTTTGGAATCTAATTTTTTTCTCTTTCAGCGTTTTTTTAATATTGGCATATTTCTTCCGCTGCTGCACGATTTCTGTCGGGTAGTCATGGTCAAAAAATACCTGTTTGTCGCCGATTCGTATCTTTTTTTTCCATGCTTGCGTCAGGATTCTTTCCTTTATGTCATATTTCAGGTCAGGGTTTGTTTTAATGGAGATGTGGTCTACACATTCGCTCACAGACCAAATGAAGTCTGAAGCTACTCAATGCATTGGATCCATGTGATGGCGCCGATCCCAAAGATGCTGATTGTAATGGAAAATTAAGCCCAGAGATGTTGATCGTGATGGCGAGTCGAGCCCAGAGACATAGATCGTGATGGCGAGTCGAGCCCAGATCGTGAATGCATGCAGAAGATTCCAGATTCCCCCTTGTCTTGCATTGCCTGAGTGTGGTCGGACAAACCCAAACAGTTCACACACAGAGCGGAGCTGGACCTCACGGACAGGAACATTTGGTTTGAAAACCTTTCAACTTGGAACAACAGAATGAAGAACACATGAACTAGAACACTGAAACAGGAATACTTGACTTAAAACACGACTGACTTGAACCAAAACCTAGAAATTTATTTCTAGGTCATTTATTTCTCATGGCGGTTGTTTTTGTTGAATATGTTGATATCTTGTAAAAACTTTATTTCTTTTATTTTTTTTACAAATTTAACGAAAAATAATTTTCATTCTTACATTGTTGTGTTTTGTGTCATTTCTGGGTGTAAGATGGTCCCTTCGTTCTGTAGCCAATCCTAGAACTTCTGACAGATTGGCCCCATCTAACACTTAACTTATTACACCTTCATAACTGATTTACTTTGTACACCCTTGTAAAGAGGAGTTACAATAAGATAAGTTAGAAGTTACAAGATATTAGTTCGACAATGGGGAAACTACAGGATTGCAGCATCAAAGGGATAGCTGCACTCAGAGCAATAGTAAATAAAATAAGATAACAACTGGTTAGCCAAAGCAGGAAATAAATATACATACACTACCGTTCAAAAGTTTGGGGTCACCCAGACAATTATTTTGTGTTTTCCGTGAAAAGACACACTTATTTACCACCATGAGTTGTAAAATGAATAGAAAATATAGTCAAGACATTGACAAGGTTAGAAATAATGATTTGTATTTGAAATAATAATTTTTTCCAGATACCCAACCTGCTCAAAGGAAGGTCAGTTTTATAGCTTCTCTAACCAGCTAAACTGTTTTCAGCTGTGCTAACATGATTGCACAAGGGTTTTCTAATCATCCATTAGCCTTCTGACGCAATGAGCAAACACATTGTATCATTAGAACACTGGAGTGATAGTTGTTGGAAATGAGCCTCTATACACCTATGTAGATATTACACCAAAAACCAGACATTTGCAGCTAGAATAGTCATTTACCACATTAGCAATGTATAGAGTGTATTTCTGATTAGTTTAAAGTTATCTTCATTGAAAAAAACAGTGCTTTTCTTTCAAAAATAAGGAAATTTCTAAGTGACCCCAAACTTTTGAACGGTAGTGTACACTACTCACAAAAAGTTAGGGATATTTGGCTTTCAGGTGAAATTTATGGAAAATCTAAAATGTTCACACTACAGTGATATTACATCATGAAAGTAGGGCATTTAAGTAGAAGGATGCAATGGTGATTTCCTCATCTCAAACAATTTATTGAAACAAAAGCCAATAACAGTGGTGGGTATACCACAACAAAAAGTGTCAATGTCTCAATAACTTGTCATGTGCCCTTGAGCATCAATTATAGCTTGACAACGACGTCTCATGCTGTTCACAATTCGACTTATTGTCTGCTGAGGCATGGCATTCCACTCTTCTTGAAGGGCGGCCCTCAGGTCATTGAGGTTGTGTTGTGCAGGGTTACGAGCCTCTACATGGCGACTCAGCTGATCCCATAGATTTTCTATGGGATTCAGGTCTGGAGAAAGTGCAGGCCTCTCCATTTGAGGTATCCCAGCCTCCAACAGTCATTCCCTAATGATGCTACCTCGATGAGCTTTAGCATTGTCGTCCATGAAGATTAAATTAGGCCTGTGTTGTTCATGCAGGGGCACAATGACTGGATTAATGATGTTATTCAGGTAGTATCGGCTTGTCACTGTACCATTCACAAGGTGTAGGACATTTCTGTATTGACTAGACACACCTGCCCAGACTGTAACACCACCACCACCACCAAAGGCTCATCTGGTGACAACAGTGGCTGATGCATAGCGCGTTCCTTGACGTTTCCAACATCATTGGTGGCCATCATTTCTGCTCACCGTGAATCAATTTCCAAAGAACAGTACTGAGGCGCACTGGTCCCTTGCCCAGTGTAAATGCTCCCTGGCCCATGAAAGATGATGATGCCTGTGCCTGGTGGTGTGGTCAGATACCCTTGCAGGTCATCTAGCACGCAGACCATGCTGATGTAAATGGTTTTTGAATGGTCTGACATGACACTTGGGTGCCTCTCACCTCCCTTAAGTGTGCCTGGAGTTGAGTGGCATTCATTATCCGGTTCTGCAGGGCACTATTCACAATGAAGCAGTCATCAGCATGGAATGTGGCTTCAGGACACCCACTTCGATGGCTTTCTGTGACTCTTCCAGTCTCTCTGTATCTCTGTTGCAACCTGCTGATGACACTCTGTGACACTAAGCTCAGTGGCCACTTCCCTCTGAGAACATCCTGTTTGAAGCCTTGCAATGGCGAGGTACTGTTGATCAATTGTTAGGTGTCATCTTGGTCTAATGATGTCAAAATGTGAACAGAATGATGAAGAGGACTGTTCAAATATCAATTCTAATTGAACCCAAAAATTTATTGGCAGATTCATGGATCAAACACCTGTTGTGAATTTTGCCGTTAAGCACCTTGTTAGAGAACAGCAAGTTATGCAAAAAGCACTGAAACACTGAACAGCTGGACATGTGCATTCAAAAGGCTAGAGAAAGTCAAATTAAGTTCACCTGTAAAGGTTATAGTGCATTTTAGATGCATCCTGAAATTTCACCCGAAAGCCAAATATCCCTAACTTTTTGTAAGTAGTGTATGTACACAGATATATACACAGTGCAGAAGCAGTGCAATTAGATGGCACTAACAGCGTTACAGTTATTACATTATCTGCAATACAGACAGTATATTTCACATTTGAATGAACAGTGTTGTTGCTACTCTCAATAATAATTGTAATTGTATAAGTTGTGCATTGGACGGGACAATCTATTGATTACTTAGGATGACGCAGCCTACCGCTAAATGAGCTCCTCAGTGCATTCAACGTGTCCAGCATGGGGTGGGACTCGGACTCCAGCAGAGAGGACAACTTAGCTACCATCCCCCTCTCTCCTATCTCCTTCACTGGGTCGAGGCATCGCCCCACAACATAGCTGGCTTTTTAGATCAGTCTCTTCAGTCTCTTCCTGTCAGCTGCCGTGATGCTGCTGCCCCAGCATACCACTCCAAACGTGATGGCTGATGCCAACCCTGAATTGTAGAAGGTCTTCAGGAGCACCCCCTGCACTCCAAAATACCTGAGTCTCCTCAGGAGGAACAACCTGCACTGCCCCTTTTTGTAGAGTGCATTGGTGTTGTGCGACCAGTCCAGTTTATTGTTCAGGTGAACACCCAGGTACTTGTAAAATGTCACTATCTCAATGTCTGTTCCCTGGATGTTTACTGGTGCTGCGGGGGGTTGTCCATGCCTGCGGCAGTCCACCACCAGTTCCTTGGTTTTCCTCGTATTGGTCTAGAGGCAGTTCTGCAGGCACCAGTCCATTGAAGTCCTGGAGAAGTCCTCTGTACTCTGCGTCATCCCTATCGGAGATGAGGCCAACGATCACAGTCATCAGAGAACTTCTGTAGATGGCAGTGTGGTGTGTTGTGTGAGAAGTCAGCAGTGTAGAGGGT
Organism: Pholidichthys leucotaenia; assembly: GCA_020510985.1. Taxonomy (NCBI): domain Eukaryota; kingdom Metazoa; phylum Chordata; class Actinopteri; order Cichliformes; family Pholidichthyidae; genus Pholidichthys; species Pholidichthys leucotaenia. The sequence continues at coordinate 279,247,748 of CM035843.1, read as the reverse complement.
GAACAGAAAGGGAGCCAGAACTGTTCCCTGAGGGGGTCCCCGTACTGCAGATGATGGCGTCAGAGACACAGTCTTGGGTTCTCACAAACTGTGGTTGGTCTGTGAAGTAGTCCAGGATCCACAAACACAGGTGCTGGTCCACCCCTGCACACAGCAGCTTGTCCCTCAGCATCACTGGTTGGATGGTGCTGAAAGCACCGGAGAAATCAAAGAAAATGATTCTGGTGGGACAGGGAATGAAGTAGGAGGACGATCACTACATCCTCCACCCTGATGCCATTCTGGTAGGCAAACTGAAGTGGGTCAATCGATGGTCCCACCAAGGGGCGGAGGTGGGTGAGGAGCAGGCTCTCCAGGGTCTTCATCAGGTGTGACGTGAGGGCCACTGGTCTGTAGCTGTTCAGGTCCTTGGGGTGTGGAAGCACCGGTACAGGTACCACACAGGATGTTTTCCAGAGCTGTGGTACCCTCCCTAGCTTCAGGCTCAGGCTGAAAATGTGCTTGACGATCCCACACAGCTCGTCTGCACAGGACTTGAAGAGCCTCAAGCTGATACCCTCCGGACCTGCAGCTTTCTTCGCCTTGATCTTCTTCAGCTCAGCTCTCACCTGAGTCTTAGTGAGAGTCAGGTTGGGGCAGGGGGGCTGTGTGCTTGGGGGGGGGGGGGGGTCTGTGAGGAGAAAAACAGCTGGGAGGTGTGCAATGAAAGCTGGATGTAAGAGGGAGTGAAGGGAGGGCAGTGGACAGTGGGACTAGATGAAGGTGGAGACAGCAGGGATTGGTGGGCAGGCAGAGAAGAGGGCAGTTGGTTATTGAAGAACAGGTTCAGGTCGTACATCCACTCCCTACCCCCCACGGCCTGGGAGAAGGTATCCTGGTGCCCAGAGATAGTTTTGAGGCCTCTTCAGACACCGCTGATGTCACTCTGCTTCAGCTTGTCCTCCATCTTCTTCCTGTAGCTGTCCTTCCCCTCTCTGATCTTCCTCTGTATTGACTTTAGCTCCTCGTTTCCTGACTTGAAGATCCTTTTTTTCTCCTTCAGCAATGACTTTATCTCAGGGTTAGTTATAGTTTAAAGGTTTATTTGTCAGGGACCATGTACAGAAAAAAAACCCAAAACATTAAACACAGGGTAAAGATGCTCTGTACCAGATTATAGTATTCTTACTAATCTTCATCTGTAGTCCCTGAGGCAGGCAAGAAGATTTTAAAATAAAAATGGCACATATAGAAAGCAATTCAGGTCGGATTTCAGAATCTGTTGTCCCTGAAACAAGTAGGGAGTAAGTTTAAAAGGTCAAAAGATAACAGAACAGCACACATGAAAACAATTTAAGAGTACAATTTCAAATCCCCTTTAAGGGGAGACAGTCAATGCTGGCAGGGTTGATTATTTAAAATCCATTTTAAGTCTCTGTGGAAAGGTCTCTGTAATTTGTTCTGGTCTTCAGAGCAGTGGGGAACTTGTTCCATTCTGTTATAACTTTGTATGAGAAGGCTGATGGTCCAAAAGCAGTTTCACGTAGGGGGCTGCAACAATGCCACCTAGAGGAAGTCCTTGTTATTCTGGTATTTTGTTCAGAAGTTAAGTACACAAAAGTCTTTAGAGGTGGGGGTGCAGAACCATGGATAATTTTAAAAACCAACTGTATATTTGCATTGGTTAGTTAATTCCCTTCCACAGCATCTGGGACACCAGGTGGTGTATAGGGGTGGCGCCAATCCCTGTTTCTCTGACCCTAGGCCACACAGTTACTGTAAGTAGTGAAAGCTACAGTTGGGGGAGGGGGGTCAGTCCTCTGGTAGCTCTGTGCATTAACTTTCCTTTCCCCATTCCATTATGCTGAGCACAAAGCTAGAAGGCGGAAAGTACCATTTTTAGATGATCTTTGATATGGCCCGGCTGGGATTTGAACCCTGGTCTCCGCGTTGTGGGGTGGATGCTCTACCAACTAGGCCACCACTCTGGTGTATATTTGCATACATGATCATATTTTCAAAACTTAGCATCTTGTGTTTGACAAGTATACCACAATGGTGACAGTGTTGTGTCTTCTTATCCAGAATTTTGATGGATTGTTTAAATAGAGATTCCAACTTACATGTGAGTTTCTAATGCATCGAAAGTTTGCAAGGTTATATTTCAAAGTGTGTCTCATCCATTTTATATGCGTTTTAAAGCTAAGCGTGGGATCTAATGTGACGCCCAAATAAACTCTGTTACATTTTCTATATTTGCTCAATTTACAGTTATGTTTGGATAGTGCGCGTGATTTTGTTTGTTGGTAAAATACATGGTAGCCGTCTTCCCTACGTTCAGAGTGAGGCATGATTGATTAAGCCATTTTGACACTTTCTCTATTGCTATCATTAACTTGTCAGCTACTAGTTTGGCATCCTTCCCATGTGTGTAAATGACCGTGTCATCTGCATACATCTGAATTTTTATGTCATCTTCACATACTGATGGCAAATCTTAAATATACAAATAAAAAGCAGTGGGCCTAAAATTGAACCTTGTGGTACTCCCATGGTGCATGCCTTTGATTGGGATACAGTATTGTTTATGTGCACATACTGGGAGCAACCAGATAGATATGATTTTACCCAGCTAAGGATATTCATGGACAGTTTATATCCTGATAGTTTAGAAAGAAGGACTGAGTGACTGACCCTATCAAAGGCTTTACACAAGTCTAAAAAGATGGCTCCTACCCCCACCCCGCCGGTCCAGATTTTCTTTAATCGCTTCAGTGAAGTAGCCTGAAACCAAACTGCATGGGATGCAGCTGGGCAGATTCGAGATATTTCTACCAGTTGATCTACTACCGCCTTTTCAATGGTTTTTGATAAACAGGAAGTATAGTTATTGGCCTATAATTACTAATTTCCTATTTGTCTCCGGCTTTGTGTATGGGGGTTACAATGGCAGGTTTCAATGCATCAGGAAAGATATGCATTTTCATGTATTGATTGATTTATTAGTTCTGTAATTGGAATTATTAAAGTATCTATGTTTTTTCAAGAATACAGTGTCTAGTCGGAGTGGTGGCGGAGTGGTGGCTCAGTTGGTAGAGCATCCGCCCCACACCCGGGAGGCAGGGGTTCAAATCCCGGCCGGGTCATGCCGAAGACCATATAAAAGTGGAACTTCCTGCCATCCCGCTTGGTGCTCAGCAATAATGGAATGGAGGAGGGAAATTTGTGGCGGCGCCTTGCATGGCAGCGGCCCTCTGATTCTGCACTTGGGGTGTGTGTGATTAACACAGTAGATCGGTAAAACACAATCTCGTTCTACTGTACATGATTGGTTGTACAGTTGAATGACAATAAAGGGTGATTTAAATTTAGTCCATGAATATCCTTCGCTCTGGAACTTGATAGAGATGATAAAATTTTGTTAAGCTTTACCGTAACATTGGCTACCAGTGGAGTTTAGGATTTGTTTTAAAGTTCTTACATACAGAGCACTACATGGACAAGCCCCATCTTATTTATCTGATTTCCTTCTCAAACATACTCCTGCTCGCACTCTTAGATCTGAAGCCCAGGACTTGTTAGTTGTTCCTTGTACAAGACTCAAGAGCAGGTGGGACAGAGCATTTCAATCTGTAGCTCTGAGGCTTTGGAATAATCTCCCACTCCAGCTACGTTTAGCTGACTCTGTGGACTCTTTTAAAAGCAGCTGAAAACTTTTTTGTTTAACAAGGCTTTCCACTGAATTTCAATTCAACTGCTTTTTAATGGTATGTCTGATATTTTTTAAATATTGTGTTTTAATTTGTTCTCTTTATTTTTCTTTTCTTTTTTTAATGGTGTCTGTCAAGTTAGGGTTTTTTTATTCTATTTTATTGCACAGCGCTTTGTGACTTTATGTCTGTGAAATGCCCTTTATAAATAAACTTTATTTACTTACTTACCTCATTGGTGGGTTTAAGGTTTAGATCAGTTTCATGATTTATTTTAATTTGGTGTGGGTATGTTTGGGTAAAATTCAGACCCAGTTCTTGTACCGATTTGATAAAATACTCATTAAAATTGCTGACTATAACTAAGCTATCTGAGTGAAGTTTTCTATTCAAACTGAGTTGTATGATTTCACTTTTTTTTTGCATATTTTCCTGTGAGTTTATCAGTACATTTCCAGAGTTCTTTGTTGTTCCCCTTTGCATTTTTGATTATGTCCAAGAAGAAATTTGCTTTTGCTTTACAGAGCTGCATGGTGACTTCATTTCTGAGGCTTGATTTCTGAGGGTTGATCCAGGGTTTGTTGTTTGAGAAACACTGTATGGTTTTGGTGAGTACGGTGTTCTCCAAACAGAGGTTGAGGTAATCTATGCTGGTGTGTGTGAGGCCGTCGATGTCCTCACCATGTGGATCCCAGAGCTGCTCCCACGCAGTGGATTCAAAACAGTCCTTCAGAGCATCATCCGCCTCCTCGGACCATATCTTCATTGTGCGGGTAAGAGGAGGTTGTCTGTGTACCAGGGGTTTGTACACTGGCAGGAACTGAACCAGATTGTGATCAGATCTTCCGGGGGGAAGGGGAGGGGTGATGAGGTGTATGCCTCCTTGGTGTTTGCATAAAATAAGTCCAGTGTTTTATTGTCTCTGGTGTGGCACATGACATACTGAGTCAAAGTGGGCAGAGTGGAGGACAGGGAAGCATGGTTAAAATCACCAGGAAGTGTCGCTGTCCATCATCGGGTGTTGTCAAAGTCAGGTGAAAAAGTCCCAAAATTTCTGATGAGCTAGTTTTATTCAGTTGGGGTTGTGAGATGTGGCAGCATCACCATGAAGCTGTTCGGGGATTATATCACACTACACTGCTGTTCGCTGAACCTGATGTTCATAATTGAATCACATTATATGATGGTTTTCTGTAACAAATTCAGTTCTTTATCTGGCTGAGTTTGTGCAGCCTTAATTTTTCCTTATTGTATATGTACTATATTCTACAGTGGCATGGTGGTAGTACCAATTTACTTCACATTTGAAGCTATTTTGTACATTTTCAGCCACTTATCTATATGAACATGCTCAAGTACAATATTCCACATGGTCAACACTGATTACCAGTTCACATGTGATCAGGAGCACTCTAATGGCACATCACTTTAAAACGATGCAGTCCTTTTAAATGACTTGGTAACTTTCATGAACCTTCAGCTTCACAACTTTAAACCCAAACCTAGCACGGGACCCTTGGGTCCTCCAGCCGGGTAGGTCTAATAAGGCTACTTCAAAGAGCAAGACAAGGACAGGGTAGATTAATCCTTTCTACATGACTGGCCGTTCAACTAGCAGTGCTGACAGAGATCCTCTTCCATCCTTTTTCCTGCCACTCAGTGAAAGAAGGTAGTGTTTTTACTTGTAGTAAAGAAATTGACAAATGAGGAGCGAGTGCTGCAGGGCGATTGAATTATAAAAAGCAGAACCACATTACAAAGAAATAAAGATGGATTGTTTGTGTTTTTGTACTGCACTCAGAGTAATAGGAGAGGAGAGATAAAAAGGGAAGCAGAGAGGTCAGATGGAGCTCATGAGGCACCACACAGCCTGAGGTTGGCATAGGATTCACTTGTTTGACCTTGCAGGACTTCAGCTCAGGCGGGATGAGTCAAAACTCTAAAAACGGTTGTGCACAGAAAACCCCCAAAATAAACAACTTCTGCATTCCAGGCTTAAATCAAAAGCAATGGCTGTCACTGTTATTCTAACATATTTGATCAAACCACAATCAAACAAGTAGTGTTGTTTACGCTGACATACTTCACCCTAAAATTATGCTTATCACTTCATTCTTGCCAAACAGTGCCCCGGGTCCCTATCTTTCTCTCTCCCTCCACCCCACTGTGAGGCCGTCTGCAGCAACATTGTCAATCTGCTTCCCCAAAGCCAGCCAGCCAGCCACCCCACATACAAAACATAGTAATACAACGTGCATTAAGCATGCCTGCCGTAAGTAGCGAGTTAATACAAAACAACTTTTTCTGTCCAATCGTGCCATACACAGCATGCCCACAGTCCTGATTAATAATTCCATAAGCCATTGGTCTTTCCATGCTTTATCTAAAGATTTCTGGGAACTTCTCAACAATAAAGATTAAAATACTAAAAATAAAACAACTGAGAGGTTTGGAGTATTATCCGATTAGAAGTACACAGCTGCAATGTGTTTCTGCACAGAATGCACTGCCTGAGATGTTGCCGCTGTCTTGACCTCCTGTGTGTGATGGCGGTTTAATGAGCCACAGCCTGTCAGGTCCACTGAAGCTTTGACTCGTCCCGCCGCAGACGTACACCCTGACACTGCTTCGCACTCTCTCCCCGCGGGTGGTGTTGACACTACAAACTGGCCCTGCACACTCATCTTACCTGATTTTATCTTACAAAGCCAAGTTCCCATAAAGACTGGATGGGTGGGGGTTATGGTCTCCACCCTGTGCGAAGTGATCTCATCATATGACACAGTTGTGTAATTTATCAGTTAGCAATGGTAATTTGTATTAAAATGTTTCAATTTTAATTTCCTCTGCAGTGCAAACAGAATCAATCTGGCAATTTGGTCTCTGGGGCCAATGGCTTCTCTGAGCTTCCAGACAACCCTGCTGATCTCCAAGCCAAAACTTCTGTTTCTGTCTGCTCTCAACTTTACAAAATCAGGAAAAAAAGATTGCAATAGCTAATGGTTATCTGATGCAATTTGGTGTAAAGCCCCCACTTTTTTGCCCTTTCCAATGTTTGCCTGGATGCAAACAAAGCTAACTCAAACATTTGGTCAATGGCATTAATGCTATAAAAAGACAGTCACCAAAAATCCTCATATTTACTGTATATGTAGACTCTGGGGGGTATTTCATGAAACAGGAAAAGTCTGGCTTTTTTGAAAGGTCTGGCTCACTGAAGAAAGAGTTCAGTTCCATTAATGTGGACTATATGAATCTCCATTGAGTTACCATAGTAACTTATGCCAGGGAACCTTCATTATATTGCAAAAGTCTCACATTAAATATAGCTATTAGTGAGAACAGAAAAAAGGCAAAAAAAATGATTACATAAAATAGCCCGACCACATTTACCTTTTACAGTTCACAAAGACCCATCTGGATAATAGTAAAGAAGCCAAAATTTTTAACTCAAGTAATGGTTCCTTGCAGTGGCTTTAGAAAAGAATGACCCCTCTTCAAAATAATTTTATTTATTGCAAGGTGGACAAAGGTTTTGTTCCGTATAGCTATATTTACTCAATGCAACCTATGACATCCAAGTGAAAGATATAAAAGTAACAGGTAAGAAAAAAAAATGCATCTAGTGATTTAAATGAAATCAGTATGATTATTCTTTCTGGCTCAGCAAATACTTAACTTATTAGTTATTTGGTTCTTTATATGATTTGAATTACATTAGATGGAATACATGTAAAGTTTATATTTTATTTTCCTCAGTTTGGAGCTTATTTATTATCAAAAATAATAACTTTTTGATGCTTCCTTATTACTCCTGTTTGTTTCCGTGACGATTCTTTTTTTTTTGTCTTTTGGCTGCTCCCTTTCGGGGTCACCACAGCATATCATCACCTTATATTGTGATGATCCGCATGTCCATTTGGCAAGGGTTTTTATGCCGGATGCCCTTCCTGACATAACCCTGCCCATTTTATCCTAGCTTGGGACCGGCACAGGGAGTACACTGGCTTGTGCACCCCCTGTGGCTGGGTAACCATTTCCCTCCTCCGTTCCATTTTTGCTGAGCACCAAGCTGGACGGCAGGAAGTTCCATTTTTATATGGTCCTTGGCATGACCTGGCCGGGACTTGAACCCCGGTTGTAGGGCGGATGCTCTACCTCTAGGCCACCACTCCGGTGTTTCTGTGACTATTCTAATGTTTGCATAATTAATAACATGAGGAAGAGCAAATTTTACATTCTTACAATTTCTGGCTATTCTACCCAACTCTTCACATGGCGGGCCGGTTAGTGGGCTGTATGTTTGTTCAGGTTCAGGTTCCTTTATTTGTACCCGTAGGTAGATTTGTTCTACTCTGAGCCTCTCCCGGATGACTGAGCTCCTCACCCTATCTCTGAGGGTGAGTCCAGCAATCCTACGGAGAAAGCTCATTTCAGCCGCTTGTATCCGCGATCTCGTTCTTTCGGTCATTACCCAAAGCTCGTGACCATAGGTGAGAGTAGGAACGTAGATTGACTGGTAAATCGACAGCTTTGCCTTAGAACTAAGCTCCCTCTTCACCACAACAGACCGGTACAACGTCCGCATCACTGCAGATGCTGCTCCAATCCGTCTGTCGATCTCTCGCTCCATTTTCCCCTCACTCGTGAACAAGACCCCAAGATACTTAAACTCCTCCACTTGGGGCAGGAGCCTGTCCCCAACCCGGAGAGGACAATCCACCTTTTTCCGGCTGAGGACCATGGACTCGGACTTGGAGGTGCTGATTCTCATCCCAGCCGCTTCACACTCAGCGGCAAACCGTCCCAGCAAGAGCTGTAGGTCATTGCTGGATGAAGCCAACAGGACAACATCATCTGCAAACAACAGAGATGAGATCCTGTGGTCACCAAGCATGACACCCTCCATTCCCTGGCTGCGCCTAGAAATCCTGTCCATAAAAATTATGAACAGGACCGGTGACAAAGGGCAGCCCTGGCGGAGTCCAACTCTCACTGGGAATGACTCCGACCGAGTGTTGGCAATGCGAACTAAACTCTCACAACGGTCGTACAGAGACCGAATAGCTCGTAACAACAAGCCCGATACCCCATACTCCCGAAGCACCCCCCACAAAAATCCACGAGGGACGCGGTCAAATGCCTTCTCCAAGTCCACAAAACACATGTAAACTGGTTGGGCAAACTCCCACGAACCCTCAAGAATTCTCGAGAGGGTAAAGAGCTGGTCCGATGTGCCACGGCCAGGACGAAAACCACATTGCTCCTCCTGAATCCGAGGTTCGACCAACGGCCGGACTCTCCTCTCCGCTGCTCCTCCACATTGAAAGGAGTCAGTTGAGGTGGTATGGGCATCTGATTAGGATGCCTCCTGGACGCCTCCCACTTGAGGTGTTTCAGGCACGTCCCACTGGGAGGAGACCCCGGGGCAGACCCAGGACTCGGTGGAGAGACTATGTCTCCCAGCTAGTCTGGGAACGCCTTGGTATCCCCTCTGAAGAGCTGGAGCAGGTGGCTGGGGAGAGGGAAGTCTGGGCTTCTCTGCTTGAACTGCTGCCTCCGCGACCCGGACCTCCGGAAAAGCGGTAGAAGATGGATGGATGGATGGATGGAGGTAGATTTGTTTTGCAGTCTGGTGACATCCATATTTACAAGCCACAATTACATTCAACATAAACACAAACACAGGCACACATGAAGCTGACTATATACATGATAAAAAATACTCAAGGCTCCATCAATCAGGATATAAAGACAAAGAGATGAGAGAAAAACCAGAGATAAGAGAGAAGGGTCATATTAAAAAGTTAAAGACTAGTCAAAGAGGTTAAAAACTCAAAGGTCTAAAACCCAATAAAAGATTTAGAACCCAAATAAAATCCTACAAAAATAAGTAAATATAAAATGGAGTTAATAAATAGGTACCTAAATTATGCGCAATATATTATTACAACTTGTTCAACTTGTTGTTTGTGTTATGATCCGAGCGCCGATCTCGTCCGCACTCGGGTCATACGTCATCTCCTGTGAGCTTGACAGCGGTGATAACCTTCTGGCTCCCCGAGCTCTTATTGTGACAGCGCTCAGGGGAGCTTCCTGCTGTCAAAGCCTGCCAGCTGTGCTGCATTCAGGGCTCATTAGCGGCCGGCATTTAAAGCGGACGCTGAATGCAGCCCGATGCAGCAGTCTCCGTCGAATTTCCCTGTGTTTTGACGTCGAGCGAGCGTTCCTCGTCTCGGACGTCAATATTCCTCTTTGATTCCTCATCTCCGATCATCCCTCGTCCTTATCGGGTATTGTAAGTGTGCTTGCTCAGCCTTACAGTCTCTGTCCCTAGTCGTAGTGTGTTTTAGCCCACCGTGGCTTATTACTTTGTCACTTTGTGTTATCCTTATGTGCCTTAATAAACATCATTGCAAACTCACCGGTGACTTGTTGGCGTCTTATGGTGGCTCACGAGGGCCACCGTGACAGTTTGACACCGCTGTTTTATAACATTTTAGATTGAACAAACTCCCACAGCACCCTACCAATGTAAAAAAGGTCCCCTGGCTCAAAAATATTGAAAAACATTGAGTTATCCTTTTAGTGCATCAGCATTTTTCTGCCATGCCTTCGGCATTATCAATGGCAGCAATATTTCCATTTCTAGTAATAATATTTTTGCAATCATCACAAGATTCATCTGCAGTGCCTTTTAAGCTCTCTAAATAAAACAGCACCTTGGTTTTCTCCTCTTGTTGACTCATTTGATCATCTTTTTCTTCATCCATTAATTTGGGCTGCTTAGACAAGTGTGTGAGTTAGCCTTTATCAAGTAAGGCAGGACTGCATTAGTGGAATGACTTGAGGCTTACCAGCTTTTTCAGGTGAGCCTGGCTTTCATTAACTATTTTGATGGAACAGGCCCCTCAATTTAACTTTCAGGTGGAAAGTTTTTGCTTTACCTAATTAAAAATGTCAATATTAATCTGGCAAGTAAGACAAAGAAGTTTGAAACAAGAATAAGAATCTACAGCTATGCTAAATGGTCCTATGTGTATGCTTTGGAGAGAGGTAAGCATCATCGACCTTGTGCAACTGTATTATGAGAGGAACTGTGATCCCTCATGTGCTCTCTGGGTATTTTCAAGTTCTGGATGAATTACACAGAGTCCACAATACAGAGCAAAAAAACTGGGATTCAGGGATATCTAAGCCTATAAAAAGAATGCTCTATTGAGATTTCTGACCTTTAGGTCAGGAAAGAGCTGACCGATACATATCCTGTTTCACTTCCTCTCCACAGTCTACCTGCTCAGAATCTCTACGCCTTGCAAGCGCAGCCTTCCAGTGTAATTTCAAACCACAGCAATCCTTCAGTGGTGAAACACACATCCACTTCATTTGGGAGATATTCTTGGAGGTCACATTTTTTCATTATTTCTCACTGCGTCTGTTTATTCAGAAAGGATAGTACACATGCTACAGGCTACTATGATTCAGTGTATAGTAACAGCTGTGCCACACAGTTACTTAAACTCATCCAGAGGACATTCATCGGGCAGTTAATTAACCACAATAATTATTTTTCTGCTCAGCCAAAGTCACAAATGTATTTTAAGCTTTACTTTAGCACGCTCAACATTCAACTGCTGCACAGAAATAACATGTTATTCTACAACAGTGCTAATGCTCAAATTTCATACCTTAGGCAACCAAATTCTTATTGGATTTTACAAAAAAGGTACATCTTACCCCTGGCAGTTCATAGTCATTTCCAGAATATTATTTATTAAAGGAAAAATTAATTAAGCAGTTATTTCAGGTTGGATCTCGAGGGTGTTAATTTATTAAAGTTACAAAGATGAGTTTTGCCATGGAGCTCAATAATTCAAAGTCAACTTGAAGCAACGAAAAGAGGATAAGAGGGAATAGTGCTCGACATTGGGCCAGAGAATGTCTTCAAAGACCTTCAGAGGAAAAAAAGGTGCACGCAAAACACATCAGTTAAGATGAGTGAATAATTCAATTTCTCAGTGTAAGGAAGCTCTGATGAGACTAAAAATAAAACAACAACAGCTTGACAGATTTATCCAGCAGGGTGAGGTTCCATGTTCACACACTTCCATTTAAAACAGCACTTAAAACAGTTTATCAACCACAGCTGTTAGCAAAGAATTTAACCTTCATTTTGGCAGTTCAACCCTTAGTTTAACATTTTGCCCATATCAATGATAAAAAGCCGGCTTTATGGTGAAACTGTCAGCTCTCCCGGTTCTCCCCAAGTTCCGGATGTCTGTCTACATGCCGGCCTTCATCCCCATCAAAGCCGTCTCTCAGCTTCTAGACTGCTCTCTGACATAATCGACTTTGACCATGGCAGAGTTTGTTCAACTCTGGCAAAGACAAAAAAAACTTTTAATACAATCAGCTTTCACAGTGATATGCTGCTCTAATCAGACACTGCCTCCCTTAGTCTAATTGTCCAATTCTAAATATTCATGTCTCTGAATTGTTTTCTACATGAGCAGCAGAGCTTTCACTCAATCATAAAAGCTTCTCTTAGTTTGATATGGTGGAGCCAGATTCTGTTTCTGCTCCATTTCACACAAAACTATAATGAAATTAGTGTGTTCAATTACCTCAGCAAAAACGCTCTACAAATTTATGTAAGCTTATTTTGTATTTTAAGCATGCTCACTGAATTTCAAGTCGACGAATAGCTGCCTCTCTTTAATGTAAATTTATTGGATATTGATGAACTAACTGTGGGTTTTGTCAGCTACAGTGTGACCAGCACACCTGTGAGCTCAGTTTGAGTTTTGCCAGTGCTGGCAGTGAAGAAATAATACCAATGTATGTGCAAAAAAAACTTTGCGGGTCAACAAGTGCACAGTTAGCAACAGGGCAACATAGTAGTGTAGTGGTTAGCACTACTGCCTCACAGTAAGGAGGTCATGGGTTCAAACTGACCAGCCAGCAAGGCCCATCTGTGTTGAGTTTGCATGTTCTCCATAGGCTCTTTTTCACGAGCTTTGGTTTTCTCCCACATGTTGTGTACTTCTAGTATTTACTCGGATTAGTCTCTATTGGTTGAGCCAAACAAATGCACCTACTGAAGCACCACTTGAAAATGCTAGGGGTGCTGGACCAGGAAAAGCTACAGTCATGTGAAAAAATTAAGACGCCGTCTATAAGCCTGTGTATTTTTTTTTAACATATTTGGACATATGGATATTTAACATCAATGTTTAAAATACTGGGAGATTCATGTAATACAACTAAACAATTAAAAATGAATTAAAGACTTTTTTCAAATTTTCTGTAAAATGTAATTCTAAGCAAACAGTGAGGAATAAATTAGGACAACCCCATCTTTTTTAGGACACCCCCACATTCATTCCCACTTAAAATGGCTAAAATAAATGTTAAAAAAATGCAAATAAAAATAAAAACAAGGTTAGACATGGACATGTGTTCATTTCTTAATAAAGAACTGAATATTTAAAGGGGTGTCCAATTTTTTTTACATGACTGTATCTGTAGTCCCTTTAATTATTTTTTTTAAATCTATAATTAATTAATAAATAAAAAACATTACAACTTTAAACCCCACCAGTAAGGAGTACAAAAGCCTTGTTTCCATCCAAAAGTCCATTACCAAGGTGGTCACCATATATCCAATATGAACAGTTTGGAGCAGTCAAGCCTTTTGAAATCTAGAGAAGACAAATGAAAGTCTGTAAAAGCAAGACAGAATACATGAGTGTGAATGAGAGGGAGGCAAGTGAAACGGTGAAGATGGAAGGAGTAGTGGTAGTGAAGGGAGATGAGTTTAAATACCCGGAGTCAACCATCCACAGCAATGGAAAATGCACAAGAGAGGTGAAGAAGAAAGCGCAGGCAGGGTGGAGTGGGTGGAGACAAGTGTTAGGGGTGATTTGTGACAGAAGGATAGAAGCTAGAGTGAAAGGGAAGATGTACAAATGAGACCTGCTATGATGTATGGTTTGGAGATGGTGGCACTGACAAAAAGGCAGGAGGTGGAGCTGGAGGTGGCACAGTTGAAGATGCTAAGATTTTCATTGGGGGTGAGTAGGAAGGACAGGATTAGAAATGAGTATATCGTTCAGGTTTAGTGGTTTGGAGACAAAGTAAAAGAGGCAAGGCTGAGATGGTCTGGACATGTACAGAGGAGGGATAATGGATATACTGGACAAAGGATGTTGAAGATGCAGGTGTCAGGCAGGAAGAAAAGATTAAGACCACAATGAAGATTCATGGATGTAGTGAGGGAGGACAGGAGAGGGTTGGTGTTACAGAGGAAGATGCAGATGACAGAAGAAGAAGAAGAAGAAGAAGAAGAAGAAGAAGAAGAAGAAGAAGAAGAAGAAGAAGAAGAAGAAGAAGAAGAAGAAGAAGAAGATTAGAGTGATAATGAAACACAATCCATTAAAATGTATATCATCCGTTTAGTGCTTTGGTGATGGTGTGAGACATCATCATCAATGCAAGCTGGTTCAAAATCTCTCGTGTTTAATTAGATCTGGTGAGTGCAAAAATCACAGCATTTCATTCACACAACTTTTATATCAATCACACCATTCAGTGAACCTTAGTGGCACCTGGATGAGGACTGATTTGCAGTGGCCCTTCAGTGTGAGGGGACAAGTAGTCTGAGCACCCATGGCACAGATTTGTGCCGGATGCCCATTCATTGTGAATGAGGCCAAAAAATCTGGGGGCTCTAAGAGTTAAAGCATGTCAGCAAAATGTTCCTAAGCAGCGCAACAGAACTCAGGATCCACATCACTGTGGGGGTCAAGAGTTCAAGGTTTGTGACACCTGATTGTCAATTACTTTTCTGTTCATTGACCTATTGATCAGTTAAGTATTCATTTCAACAATAAATCAAACAGAATGACTGACCTGCTGATTTAGGGAACAGCACTGCTGAGGATGCATATCTGCCAATATCTAGGTTTTAAAAATGGAAGGTTTTCACCAGGGTGGTGGGGAGTTTAGACAGAAAAACTTAGATAATATAACAGAAAGGACTGTATCATTGGTCATTTTAACTAATTTCATAAATTTTGTTTTATTTTATTCATTTATTCGTTTTGAGATTCAGGTTTGTTCTATTCTAGTTCTGCAAATTAAGTTTAAGATAGACTATATGTGGAAAAAGTCACAGTTTTACAACAAGTTTTCAGATTTGTTAGGAAAAACATAGTAAACTGATTTTAAAATAGATATAAATTTTGTGGAAAAAATCCACAGATTGATTTGGGAAAAAGTAATAAATTTACAAGAAATTTATGAGAAAACCCCTTACAAATTTATGAGAACAAATCGCAGATGTACAATAGTCCTAAATTTACAGCGGAAAAACAAAAATAATGAGGAAAAAGGCTCACAATTTAAGTGACAAAAATCTTTCAAATTTATAACAGAAAAGTCTTTAATTTACAAGAAAACTGTCATAAATTTAAAAACTGTCAAGAATAAAATGACATCACAACTAAGTTAAGTACATGCTTTCTTGCTCTTACTCATCTAAAAAATTATGTAAATTTGCAATGAAAATTAATATATAAAATGATATATTATTTAGGACACAATAGCAATTTTATTTTATTTTACGAGACCATCTGGCCCTTGGACAAACGTAGCTGATGACCCCTGGTCTTGTAGGTCGACTAGATTTTACAGAGAAGAGCTATAGTAAGTCTAGTCAGGGTTGTAAGCTAACTCAGTAGTAGCACCGTCGGTGGGTGGGCTTAGACCATGGTTCAGACACTCACAAGGAAACTCCCACCACCTCACGTGCACTTCCTGGAAAATATGATCAATGAAAAAAATTCAGAAACTAGGACATTGTAGTTTTACGTTTCATTAAAAAAAACTTTTGCAAACATAAGTATTCATTCATCTTCTTGTTAGCCATTTAATCCTTTTCATGTAGTGAACACCTTGAACACTAAACTCATCCCTTCACTTTAACCTATAGTGAAGCACACTGCTCTTAATCTTACAACGGTCTCCCGGGAGGTGTTGGAGCTCAGCCAAGTAAAGCATCTTTAATAACCAGTGACCTTAAATTCATCTGAACTGGTGGACTGACAGGCAGAAAATATCAAAAAGGGAAAATTCTCATAGCTTCGATCCCCCCGTCTTTTCTCTTATCCACGTGGCAACTTCTCCTGTCGCACATTCACACCAAACAGCGTGAGCAACACTGGGTGTTTAAACCTCCCTGATGCTCACTCACTTTTAAATCTAGGGCACGGGAGTGCTCAACACAAAACAGACAGCAGTGGCAGATTTAAAAATAAAAGATTAAATGCTTGTGGGTTCAAAATGTCATGCGCAGCAGCATACACGTGCATTGGAGCATTTTCCTCTCTTGCACACTCGGTGTAAACTTAATACGCAACCAGTCGACGAGGGCGCATGAAAAATAAATTCTCTAGATGGAAATCAGATGATACAAAACTGAATCACTGAGCCATCAATTAGGGCAAACTACAAAAAGAGATGCGACATGAGGGGAAAATGTTCATGAGAATCCAAGTGACAGGCACCTGTTCACACACCTGACAGGTTAACAGTGGCGCTCCCCTTGGAAATGATGTAGAGCTAGGGTTCCATTAGCAGAAACACCGTGTTGTGTTTCTTCTCTTTCTTATGAGGAATGGCACTGTGACGACAGGTCCCATTTTACTGTGAACCCAGATTAGCTCTCATCAAGAAGGGGGGGCAGTTTAATTAAACACAGCAGATCAGCTCCTCTACAGTGATGACGGATAAGAGAGAGCCGTAAGGGAAGTGCAGGAAGAAATTAGGAAAAATCAAACGTGAATGATAATGCAGAAGATGGAGCCAGCGTGACTCGAGAAAGAAAAGAATAAAATGGAGTCCACAGTGAGGAAGGGTGTGGTAACCTTATGAAAGAAAGGCTGAAATCACAACAAAATGAATAATTCAAGGATTGGAGGGAAGGTTTGGTTCACTGTAATGAGCATTTTTGTGAGGTCACAGTTTGGTAACCTAAGCAGGCCTTCGAGCATGTGCGTGTGTGCGTGTGCGTGGGAGCGATACTGCTGATTCAGTAGGGATGGGTGAAGGTGACCCCCGGCTGCTCCTGCTGCCAGTCTCACCACCTGATATTGATCCCATTTGTCCAACTCAGATCTGACTCAAGGATACAAGGATTCATTCCATTCTTGACATTTCAAATACGGCACTGTGTAAACTGTAAGTCCACATGCTGTTATTGATTAGCCATTGATTGGCTACCTCAGTCAGGGTAAACCACTTAACAACAGCTTGGCTGATCCAAACTCCAGGTATGGCCTCGAGCCGTGGTTCCAGCATGAGCATGCATGGCTGCTGTTTCACGTCAAACTGCACACAAACTGTTGGGAACTAAGAATAGAGCAGACTACAACCACAGAATTCAAATGCTGTGGCTGGGAGCAAAGGTTTGGACCACAGATGGGAGAATGTGCCTGCGTAGCCCTGCCCTGTCAAGGGTAAACTGCCCTGCAAACGCACACATGCACACTTTATTTTCACCACACCTTAAAACAGCTGCATGAATATGCATGATGCCGAAGGACACTGGAGGTACATAATTAGACAATCACCAACTCCCTGATGACACGCATTACTACGACAGGGGAGAAAAGCACCTCGCATCATCCTCCCCTTCTTGTTAGCAGTGAAGGGGGTGGGCGGACGTGCGTTCCCACTTACTGGTGGTTAAAACTTGAGACGCTTGAAACAAAAGAAGGGCAAAGGCAGAATAAAATCCAAAAGGCTCTGCCTACTTGTGCAAAAGCAGACGCTGGGCTTGAAAGGCGAGACTGAGACAAAACAAACGGTGTGAGGAGTGAAGAGCATGTGTCGGCAGCGCAACACCGCATGGATCTCCTCCTCGTCCAACACATCAATGATTCAACCTTGACTGCTGTCCAAACCAGAGCAACACACACACACTATTATCTCAGGGTCACGCATCACTTTAAAACAAGCACTCTAAAATGGAAGCAGGACACACCCTTACAAAAACACAACAGAGAGAGAGAGAGAGCTGCGAGGCACTTGCTCACATGCACGCACACACACACACACCTTGCTGTGAGCTGCAAATAAGTCTATTTCTGCAGGCAAATTGGGTGCAGGTGCACTGAACGTGGGCTTCTGTTTACATTTCATTAAAGCAATTTCCGAAGCAGGAGATTGAAAAGTGGTGGGTGGGTGGGACACAAAAAAGGTCTCAACAAACTTTCCAAACCCAATCATGAGTTTGGGAACACACATGCAAGCAACACGCATAATCACCAGCTGTTAACGGGGGAAAACTTCTGCAACCACATGCTCAAACCCACATCCACCCTCCTCTCTCTCCCTCTCTCTCTCTCTCTCACACACACACACACACACAAGCTGACCACTTTACATGCACACACTCTCTCAGCCACCCCCCCACCCCCCACAACAAGACACACTTGGATTACACAAAACAAATTCTCAGATTTCTCAGATTTAGGGAAATACTAACCTGCCTTGCCGCTGACATACACACATTCTCTTCAGGCAGTTGAGCCTTTCAAAGAGGATCCGTTTGAACGCGTCTATATACATTGACCCGGCCGGCGTTAAATAATGAGCCAGGATAGTTAAATAAAGGGAGTTGCTTGATTTATAAATATCTGTATATAACAGTAGCAGCAGCTGCTGCAGCCCGGTGGACGATAGCTCTCGGCGTGGGGACGCAGTGATGAGTAAATGCCGCCACCGTATCCCAGCCAAAGTCAGACAGGATGTGCACGGCTGACGGGATATATTTGGACACGAGTGATGCTCTGTGCTGATCTTAGAGGGAGAGAGAGAGAGGAGAGAGAGCGCAAGATGGAGCTGGGGATGGGGAGAGGGAGAACAACACATGCACAGCTGCACACACATCGGATAAATCGGACAACGACTGCGCGCAATTTTTGGAGCTGCTTCTCGGTTTTAAGCGAAAAGCTGCAAATAGAACTTGTGCAGAAGAGTCAAGTGCGTTCTCCTGTTGAGAACTGCGGGACTCACCTTCCATGGTAGGGTTCCCCTCCCCAGTCAAACCATTCCTTGTCTTCTTCCTTTCTTCATGTTGGGACTTTTTACGCATACAAAGATAACACAGTCAGTGACAGTGAGCAGAAAAAGAGAGAAACGTGGATAACCTAATGACGCTGAGAGCGATTAGCGGCGTAGTTGAGTGCTAGCAGACTGGATTAGACCAAGCTTCGCTGTCCCGACTCAAAGTAGCTACAGTCGGGTTAACGCTACTAAAAGAGACCAAACAATGGCGCGACATAAAGTGGTAAATGCCAAGGTTATGCTGAGAAGTTACTGAGTGCTGGAGGGGGGGGGGGGGGTTAAAAGAACCGCCCACACCTGCAGCAGCAGCACTTCACCCTTACCAGCTCCTAGTGGGAATGAAAGGCGTGAGAACTGCATGAAAAAGAGGTTTGAACTGGGCTTTAACTGAATTTGAGCACGCCTTTTGCTGAAATATTGTCATTTTTAATGTTTTATTATTATTATTATTATTATTAGTAGTAGTAGTAGTAGTAGTAGTAGTAGTAGTAGTAGTAGTAACTGTTTATGACTACATATTTTTAAGTTCTAAGTAAAGGTAAAAGCATTCGGGGCTCAGGCAGTAGTTCACATGGAATTATTTTACAAAATATAGCCTAGTTATGGGACATTAAAACACATTTTCTCGGCAATTGGTGTCTCCCTGAGGGAAAACTAAAATCTATAATAACTCTGAAAAAAAAAGCTCTTCAAAAGGACACCTTTGGGGGCAAAGGTCAAACGTTGAGCTGCAGTTCCCGGCGTCCTGCGCACACTTTGGTATGCCACAACTGCATACCACTTGGGCCTTCATGTGTTACGCTTCCATGTATTTGCATTTATGCATCATAACTTCTACTCATCTGCATCACTTATGTATCACAGGTGAATATTGCTATGCAGTCTGTGTGACTTGGCAGTATAAGACTTCTTGCAGTGCCAACAATTCAGAACTCTTCTTCTCACCTACAACATTCAAAATGATCTGCCCCCAAGTTGTCCTAAATAGCATCTCATAGTACCATATCATACTAACTGACATACCGGAGTGGTGGCCTAGTGGTAAGAGTGTCGGCTCCATAGCCGGGAGGCTGTGGACTCACGCAGCAGTCAGAGATCAAAGACCATAAAAATGGCACTTTCCACATCATAGCTTGGTGCTCAGCATAAATAGAATGGGGAAAGGAAAATTGGTTACCGCGCCAAAGGGGGAAGCACAGAGCCAGTGTACTCCTAGTGCCAATCCCAAGCCCGGGTAAATAGGGAGGGTTGTGTCAGGAAGGGCATCCAGCATATAAAATATTTGCCAAATCAAATATGTGGACCCATGATCCACTGTGGCGACCCCAAATAGGGAGCAGCCGAAAATGTGTTTGCATGTGTGTGATATCATCCTACTTGACCACTACAAAACTGCAGGATTACTTGTAACAGAATCTCCAAAAATATAATGGGAGCTTTGGGAGGTGTGATTTTTAGTTCTCTCCTATGGAACCAGTTGCCAATTTAGATCTGAGAGACAGACTCTCTGTTTTAAAGAACTCATTTTGGATAAAGCTTGTGAGGGTTGGATCAGGTGTCCCCAAACCTTCCTTTAGTTATGCTGCTATAGGCTTAGACAGGTCATCTCATGATGCACTGGGTTTTTACTTCCTTTTAGTCCTCCTCAACACATTTCTGCAAGTTTTTTTCTTCTTCTTCAATGATATTTATCTGGTCTCTCCTTTAGATTGTAATTGCCTGGCATATTGTTTCTTTTCTGTTCTTCTTCTTCTCTATCCCATCACCCCAACCAGTCACAGCAAATGACTGTCCCTCCCTTGGCCTGGTTCTGCTGGAGGTTTCTTCCTGTCAAAGCAACACTTCAGATGTAAGATTTTCACCTCAAAATAATGTTTCCAAAATTGTTGTGATGATACATCAACCTTTAATCAGGTGAATGTCACTTCCCCCATAGCCTGAGTGGGCCTGCATTGTCTGCAATAGCTCTTTTATTGGTAGAATTACAGTATGACCTCAGTCTCAACAGCCAATCACAGGGCATAACTATACAGCTACCAACAACAAAGCAACCTATTGGTTATGGTTGGGACTGAGGTCATAGTCACCTTAGCTGTAGTCTTTTCAGTGTTCCTACCGGATAAAGAAAATAGAAAACAGGCCTTGCTCTCAACTGGGTCTGCTCATGTGGGATCACTTGATTGTTGGGGTCTTTTCTGAGATTGTAGGGTCTTACAATTAAAATTGCTATGAGACAACTGTTGTTGTGAATTGACACAAAATAAATGAAAAGTTGATAATGCATATTTATATCCATTGCCGAGTAGCCTACCTTCTTAAAGTCCAAGTTGGTGAGCACTTCTCATTTTGCAAAATAATACATCCTTCTGATCAGTGACATGCACAGACTTTTCGAGGGACTGTTGCTCTAACCTGAAAGGGTAAAATTAATGGAAAAATATGTGAATTTATTACACAAAAGTCAGAAAGTCATGAGAAAAATTGCAAATTTATTTGGAAAAAAGACACAAAAGAACAATAATTGTTCAATATTGCAGCCACCGTGCAGCCCAATAATGGGCTGCACGGTGGCGCAGTGGTTTAGCACTGTGGCAGCACAGTTTTACCCTTGGCCGGGGGATCGCGGGGATCATGAGGTCGTGGGTTCGATCCCAGCCCCCGACCAACAGTGAGCTGTGTGGAGTTTGCATGTTCTCCCCGTGTTGCGTGGGTTTACTCCGGGATTTCTCCGGTTTCCTCCCGCATACCAAAAACATGTAGGTTTAGGGCGCTCGCGCACGCAGCGACCAGCAGCCGGTGGCTTGTCACCAGACTGCAAACCAAGTCTACCTACGGGTACAAATAAGTAACAAAAAAAAAAAAATAAAAAAAAAAAAATAATTGAAAACGTATAAGAAAGCAGCAAATGTACTAAAAAGAGGCACTAAATTTGTGAGAAAAAGATGTACATATTTGAGAAAATGCCCCCAAAAGAAAAGTAATACATTTATGAGAGAAAAAAATTAAGAAAAAAATGCCATCAAAAAGACATGTCAAGTCAAACAACATTCATGAAAAGTCACAAAGTTGTATTTAAAAAGCAATGAAAATGCAATGAAAATAGCTAAAGTAATTCCGATATACAAGACGGGTGACAGAGGGGAATTTTCAAACTATAGACCAATTTCACTATTGCCGCAGTTTTCCAAGATACTTGAAAAAATATTCTGTGAGAGAATTGACAACTTCATAATGAAGAATAATTTATTGTGTGAGCAGCAATATGGGTTCAGACACAGGGAGGACAACTGCATTTGCTCTAATGGAATTTTTAGAAAAAATATCAACTGCCGTTGAAAATAAAGAGTATTCAGTTGGGGTATTCCTGGATCTTAAAAAAGCATTTGATACAGTGGATCACAATTTATTATTAAAGAAACTACAAAATTGTGGTATTAGGGGGTAGCACTGTCCTGGTTAAGTAGTTACTTAAACAATAGATATCAGTATGTATGTGTTGGTAACAAAAACTCACAGTTACTAAAGGTTACTTGTGGAGTCCCACAGGGTTCAGTTTTGGGGCCATTGTTATTCAATATGTATATAAATGATATATGTAAAGTCTCGTAAAAAATGGATTTAATATTGTTTGCCGATGACACTAATCTATTATGCAGTGGAAGCAATTTGGAACAACTTTTGGATACACTCGGAAAGGAATTAGGAAAGCTTAAACTGTGGTTTGATTCAAACAAATTAACGCTCAATTTAAGTAAGACAAAATTTATAGTTTTTAACAACCATCACAACAACTTAGTATCTAAACTCAGTGTAAATGGTGTAGAGATTGAAAGGGTATCTGAAACTAAATTTCTTGGAGTAATAATTGATAATAAACTGTGTTGGAAGTCACATATTAATTATGTTAAAGGTAAAATATCTAAATCAATTGCAATACTACATAGAGCGAAATATTTGCTGAATCAACCAACATTATATACTTTGTATCATTCATTAATACTCCCATACATGACATATTGTACTGAAGTATGGGGAAATACATATAAAACAAACATATATCCAGTCTTTATGCTTCAGAAGAGAGCTATTAGAATAATAAACATAGCTGCTTACAGGGAACCAACAAACCCACTTTTTCTTAAATTAAAAGCTCTCAAGTTGAAAGATCTGGTTGACTTTAAAACTGCAGTAATAATGTTTAAAGTGAAGAATCTATCACTGCCCGCAAATATCCAAAAGTTGCTCCAAACAAGGGAGAAACAATACCATTTCAGAGGAACATGTATATTTCAAAAACCTTCAGTGAGAACTACCACTAAGCAACACTGTGTTTCAGTGCAAGGAGTCAGATTATGGAACGATTTTGGACCTGAATTAAAATCATGTACAACGCTTGGACAATTTAAACAAAAACTAAAGGAAGAAATACTCCAAACATATATACAAGATGACATGTAAAATCACATAAGGATTGTCATATCCAGTCTGTGTTCTGTTGTTACTTAGTTTTGTTTTTTTTGTCACATTTTGTTTTAGCTTTGTTCCGAATTGTAATCGCTCTTGTTTTTTTTTTTGTTTTTTTTTAATTCTTAGATGGAACATGGGTGGGCAACATAAGCTGCGGCTTCAGCCATCACCCATTTCGGATAACTTATGTTGAACTGTATAATCAGAGGAGTTATTGTTTAATTTGACCTTGTTGGATTTTTTCCCCTTTGTTATATTATTCGGTTTCTTTTTAATCTTTACTTTTAATCTATCCGAAATAAAGATTCATTCATTCATTCATTCAAAAAAGCTGTAAATTTATGACAGAATTCACAAATTTGTGAATGAAAAACTACTTGAATTTTCATGCAGTCCAAAATTTTGTGAAAAAGTCTAATTACAAGAAAATGAAAAAAGAAAAAAATATTAAAACATGTATTTCAGAGAAAAAAAAATCAATTTATGATTAAAAAGTTCCAGATTTACAATAATACAGTGCAAATATAATAAAAATTTCTTAAAATTACATGAAAAAGGTTAAGAAAGAATAAAGAAAAAAATGCTAATTTACAAGTAAAAGTGACATATTTACAAGAAACAAGTTACATATTTTAGAAAAAAAAATGCCACAAATTTTACAAGGAAAAGTTGCAAACTAACAAATTAACAAGGGAAAAAAAACTATTTTAGCTCTCACTCCCATATCCTAGTGTGTCCTAGAAGCATCCCTTATATATTAAAAAAGTAGACCTAAAAGTTGGGGGTTATGTGACGATTTACAATGGTTTAATATCAGCAATTATATATGACAACAATAAGGTACAACAATTGTTTTTTAAATTATCATTTATTTCCGGAGGGGCATTTCAGGTAAAAGGGCTTTTGCCCAGGCAACAATAGCCCATACTTGTGCAAGTCTTTGCTTCTGATAGGTGACCCATTTCAAGATTAAACAGCTTTTGTCATGAGCCGAGAGCTGGAGATTTCCACCAGGCTCAGTCTTGTGGCCTTTTCATTATATTTACTTATTTTATGCCTTTTGGGTTTCTGTATTCATGTACTGTTTGCCATCTTCCTGTTTGTGTTCTAGTTTTGTTACACTTTTATTTTGTATTAATTTATATTTTATTTTTCTACTTGGGTTGATATTTTACTTTTGTCTCCACTGTTGTTCTTTTTCTGGTTGACAGCTGTCAGTGGTGTGGTGCTCTGTGTGGGCATTGTCCTGTCAGCTGTCAGCTTTGGTTCGCTCCTCTCTCACTGCCCCAGCTAGCTCTAATTATGTTTCATTTGCTTTCTCCTGCCTGCTCAGATGCCCACACCTGTCATCGATTGTAAATGGTTTTTGTTCCTACTTAAGGGCTGTAATTTTATTTTTTCTTCACCACAGTCTTGTTTGGACCTTTCTTGTCTCCACCAGAGCCCTGCCCTGCTCTAGGTGTGTTTTCTATAAGTTTTTTCCCTCGTTTGTATTTTGTGTTTAGTGCACCGTGTTGAACTTTATGTTTGTTGCCTTTTTGTTCAATAAATTGCCCAGACTCACAGTTCAGCACATGGGTCTCAGTTCTCTGCCCTGAGAGGTAATTCATGACAGAAGACTGCAGCCAGTAGAGACCCAGCTGCTGTGAGTTTGAGGATTTTTTGTTTTTCGTTCACCTCAGCGGCGGCGATAGCTTGTTGGTTTCTTTATTTTTTCCCCACTGGTTTTCTTTTCACCGGGATTTACCATGTCTGTCACCCCGGAGGTGTCCACCCTTAGACTGGACGAAGTGGAGCGGTGGCCAGTGTGTGTCCTGAAGGATATTCTGTCACAGACTCAAGCATCCTGTACTCCTGAGGCAGCCCAAGAGTGTCTGGGGGGCACGGCGCAGGTGTTTGAGGCATTGAGGCATGCCCCAGCCTGTGGGATCACCTGGAGCTCAAAAACCTACTCCTCTCCATATTTCTTCCTCAGTCAACAAGTGATAAGCCGGGGGAGTCAGCTCCGATGCCTGCGCCTGCGCCAACAAAGAGCAAGCGCTCGCGCAAACGGAAACTCCAGCCTCTCACTGCTCTCTGGCGGCAGCTCCACCTCCTCCTCCCGAGCTTTGGCCCGCTCCATCAGCCGAGGAGCTGGAGGAGCGCAGGCAGGCTTCACTAGCAGAGACTTCACTCAGCAGAGACTGAGCTCCCCTGGAAAGTCAAGCCATGGATCCTCCTGGATCTTGCTCAGGAACTGGAGGAGATTTCGCCGAGGGACCTGGAGTTTGAGCCGATGAATGAGTGTCACCTGACTCCGGAACCTCTCCCTCTTCATCTTGAGCACACGCCTCCCGCTCCTCGCCATCATTCCAGGAAATCCTGTCAGAGGAATGCTCCCACCTCTCAGTTCGCAACTACTCCTACGCCAAGAGAGAAGCCTCCCTCAGCAGTGCACCCTCCAAGTTTTTCTCCGGCAGAATTGTCAGCCTCTTCTCTCTCTGCTGCTGCGGTTCCTTGCTTCTCCTCAACACCTCCTTCTGCTGCTGCTGAGAGCAGAGCTGTTTTTCCCCCCGCTCTGCCCGAAACCGTGTCGACAGGGGTGGCTCCTCCATGTTCCTCAGAGGGGCCTATGAGCATTGAAGTCACAGAGAGGGCCGAATTCCAATCAGCTGCAGCAGAAAACATCATGCCCCGGGAATACAGGCAAGTGGCTTTTCATTCCCTATTACCTATGTATCTTGCCTGATTCCCGGTGATGAGGCTCAGTCCTCGCAGCCCTGTGAGCTCTCACCACCTGCTGCAGCTAAAGACTTGTCACCTGCTCTCTCCGTGTCTCCTCCTCTGCCCCCTGAGTGTACGCCGGCCCCAGGATTGAGCCGCCGGACGTTGGAGGAGCCTGCAGCCCTGGAGGACCTGGTTCCAACCCCGCAGCCATGCTCTGGATGGAGGGTGAGCGCTAAAACTGAGCTGACGCCTGTGCCGACAAGGGAGCGTCCCCGGGCCTCAGCTGAACCAAATCCAGCACCAGCAGGAAATTGACTTCTTGAATCCATGCCGGACGAGCCATCAGCATGGGGGTCGCCTCATTGGGGGGTCCCCGGGCTGCTCTGACCACCATGCCTGCTGCAGGCACTGCTGCAGCAGAGCCGGAGCTGGACCTTCAGAGGGCTGGGCCCGAAGAACCATCGCTGGGATCGACGGAGTCCTGGACAGCGGTGGAGCTCGAGCTCAGGCAAGTGCTCTCCTTTGTTTCCATTGCATCTGTTTTGGAGAGATCTTGTCTGGCTCTTGGTGAGGAGAGCCAGGTGCAGCCGCACCTGAGCTAATCTCACCGGGCTCCACTGCTGCCGGTGACCCTGACCCTGTTTCTACGCCTGCTTTGTCTGAGCTCTCCCCCAGGGTTGCTGAAGTTATTCCAGATCTGCCAGATGTGTCCGTAGGTCCAGGTTCTCCGCCAGACATCATCATGGGTCCAGCTCCTCCCGCTGAGGTCATCGTGGGCGCTCTGCCCCAGCCCGGGACCTCTGTGGGTGCTGCTCCCCCTCTGGCTGAGGTCTTTGAGGGTGCTGCTTCATTTTCTGTGAAGGTCATCATGGGTGCTCCATTCCAGCCCAGACCCACCGCGGGTGCAGCTATGTCCCAGCCTGTAGCCACCACGGGTGTAGCTTTGCTCCAGACCGGAGCCATCACGGGTGCTACTACGTCCCAGTCCGGGACCACCAAGGGTGCTGCTGGCCAGTCCGAGGGCATCGTGGTTCCCCTCTCTTCTGCCAGACTCCGTCAGGGTCCCCTCTCTTCTGCCAGACGCCCTCGTGGTTCCCCCTCCTGTGCTGGGCACCGTTGTGGTTCCCTTCCCTCCGTCTGAGGTCATTGTGGTTCTCACTCCTCCACCTGAGGTCGTCATTGTTTCCCCGACTCCCCTATCATCCTCACCACTCGCCCTTCCTGCCGGGCAGCCACCTTGTGGACCACCTCTTCCATTCAGGTGGTTGAAAACTCTGGCAGACCACCCGACGGACTGTGCCGCAGAGTTGGGTGGCCAACATTCTCTGGGAGGCCACCCGACCCATTTCATCTTGTAATCTGGTGGGTGTGGGACTCTGGTCTCCTGCCTGAACTCTCTAGCCCCTTGGTCCAGGGGGCTTAGGGTGGTTGAGGTTCTCCTGGTGTGGGCCCTGAGTAGGGTTTGTTTCTTTCCCTCCGGACCGTGTACCGTGGCGCACGGACTGGACACGGTTCGTGCGCCGCGTCCGGGCCGTGAACGCCCCCTCCCCCTCCCGCCCCGCTACTCTTCTGTAGCAGATTGCAGATATTATTGCAGATATTTTAGTACAACTGTGCGTAGTAGACCGCGGTCATGTGTCGATGGGTGATGTCCGTCCTCTGTAGTGTGGTGGGGGGGGGAGTTGTTATCTTCTACATTACAGATATTTTAGTATAATTTTTAGTGCACTGTAGGTAATTTTTTCTTGTAAAAAAAAGCCACACATTTTTTATGTGGCATACTTCTTTGTGTGTGGGGGCTTGTTTGTTCATTCATTCATTCATGAATGAATAAACAACCCCCCCCCCCACACACACACAGCCCTTTACCTTTCATTAGAGCCCAAGATGAACCTTCTATATTGAATCATTCAGAAATTACAGACGTTTTTCCAAACTGTGCCATTTGGTACAATTTGGCACAGTTCAAAAACGCCTGGGAACAACCTAAGAAAAAAGCTGTGTAATATATTCATTTTTTGTGGTATTGTTACAAAATTTTGACCTCAGCTGGATAACACTTGGTTCTACATTTCTGTTCCATTTTCCAGCCCGGACCTGACAGCTGTGTGTTAGTTGCAAGCATTTGTATCCAAAAAAACACCCAGGCGAAATTTATTTTCTTCAAGTTCAGTATGTTTAGATGACTGTTACTCAGTGGCAGGAGCACTTAGAGATGACTGTTATGCCAAAAAATTCAAAGTGTTTTCTTTTAAATGAGACCAACCCCATGAAGATGCTGCAAAGGGTTGAAGAACAGCTTTTGATTTACTTTGGGTACGTTATTTTTTGGCGTTTTTAGGGAAATTGACCAGAGTGCAAGGGGTTAAGCAAACCAAGGTCTATGGATGCTCTTTCACTCTTATTAAAGTTATGTTTTTCTGGATACAGACCCAAAAAAACCAGTTTAGGGTTCAATGTGAATTGTTTTGATATTATTTTTTCAATTGTTACCCTCACCTCTTCCCTAAACATTCTGATTTTTCTACATTCCCATAAACAGTGAAATAGGGTTTCTTTACTTTCCATACATTTTGTGCATGTATCTGGTATGTTTTTGTTATATCTATTTAATTCCACTGGTGTAACATACATCCGAATAAACCATTTAAAATGTATCAGTTTAAGACGTACATTTATTGATTTGGTTTGAGCTCCTGCACAAGCCATTTCCCATTGTTCCTCTGAAATTTCAATTTGCAGGTCTTCTTTCCAATAATTCAGTCTTTTCTGTGAGTTTTCACTTGAGAATAGTGTCAATGAGTTATAAAACTCTGAAATAATACCCTTTCTCTTACTATCTTTTGTCAAAATTTTTTCCAAAGATGAATAAGTAGGTCGAGCGAGAGCATTATTTTGATTTGATCGAATAAAATTTCTAAGCTGAAGATATTTAAAAAAAAAAAATGTGTTCTATTAAGATTGAATTTAATCCTCAGTTCTTCAAAAGACATTATGTTATCTGAGCATGACAAATATAAGTCTTGAATCTTTTGAATCCCTTTTAAATTCCATACTTTAAATACAGCATCCGCTCTCCCTGGTGTAAAATATTGATTATCCCATATTGGGCTGAATTGTGACAGTAAGTGTGGTTCTTTTAAATATTTTTTGGTTTCACACCATATTTTGATCATGTGCTTTACAATTGGATTTTTAACTTGTTTCTGTAGTTTTTTTAGCCGAGTCTGAGTATATGAATAAGGGAAGAGGTAAAGGTAAATTGTATGATTCCATTTCAGTCCAGTGAGGAAGATCATTTGATGAAAAATAATATGTCATAGACCTCAGTTGTGCTGACCAGTAATACAACATAAAGTTTGGACATTTCAGACCTCCACGATCAAATGGTAAATATAGTAAGGACAGACGTAATCTAGCCTTCCTATTGTTCCATATAAATTCCACTAACTTTTTTTTAATTCTTGAGAATAGATCTGAAGGTGGTGGTAAAGGAATGTTTTGAAATAAATAAAGTATTTTTGGTAAGATGTTACTTTTAAGTATATTAATTCTCCCGATCATCGACATTGGTAGTGACATCCATCTCTGAAGTGACTCATTAATATTTGTCATTAAGGCTTCATAGTTGGCACTGGCGACTGATTCTAGCTTAGGCACAATTTGAATTCCTAAATATTTAAAGTGATTTACAAAATTGAATTGATTTACCTCAGGAGCTGGATGATTTCTCTGGGTCTCATTTAGCATTAATATTGAAGATTTTGTTTTTTTTTATTTTATATCCTTTTAAAATTCGACATAAACAAAATTATGTCATCGGCATACAGGGAGATTTTATGTTCTGTTGGTCCTACTTTAATTCCATATATTTGTGGATGTAAACGTACTGCCATCGCTAAAGGTTCAATTGCTATAGTAAACGGTAAAGGTGAAAGTGGACAGCCTTGTCGACATCCTCTATTGATTTTTATTGATTTTGAGATATTGCTGTTTGTTAGGATTTCTGCTGTAGCATTATTGTATATTATCTGGACCCATTTTATGAAATTATTTCAAAGTCCAAACCTTTGTAGGACTTTAAAAAGATAGGGCCATTCGACCCTATCAAAGGCCTTTTCGGCGTCCAATGATAAGAGAGCTGTATCCGGTGCTTCTTTATTGGAATAAATAATATTAAATAGTCTTCTTACATTATGGAAGCCTTGTCTTCCCATTATAAAGCCATTCTGATCTTGGTTAATAATATTTGGTAATATTTCTTGTAGTCGTTTTGCTAAAATTTTACAGATTATTTTAAGATCAGCATTTAATAGGCTTATTGGTCTCATGTTTTCACATTTATTAGGGGGTTTGCCTGGTTTTGGCAACAGTGTAATTAAGGCATTATTCATGTATGGTGGTAAATTACCATTTTGAAATGCTTCTAAAACCATTTCCAAAAGTGGTTTTATTAATTTATTATTTTTTTTATAGAGGTCAACTGGAAGACCATCTGGTCCTGCTCTTTTTCCAGATTTCATATTATCAATGGCTTGCCCAACTTCTTCTTGATTAATTTTAGACTCCAGTATCTCCCTGTTTTCATTTAGAATACACGGTATAGATAATCCACCCAAAAACCCATTTAGTTTTGTTAAGTCAGTTTCATTTTTTATATCATATAGTTTTTCATAATAATCTCTAAAGGCACTATTAATTTCTAAAGGATCTATAACTACCTGTCCGTTATTTATAATACTGGAATTGGTGTTTTAAATTCTAATTGTTTAATCTGCCATGCCAATAATTTTGATGATTTTTCACCTTGTTCATAAAAAGTTTGCTTCAATCTTAGAAGACTCGAGGCAGCTCTATTCGCTGATTTTTTGTCATATTCTGCTCTCAGAATCAGTAATTCGTTCTCTAACTGTGGGTTGCTTCCTGCATACACCTTTTCTTGAAGAATTTTTATTTTACGTTCCAAATGGACTCTCTCCTCTCGGGTCTTCTTAGATTTTGAAGCTGTATAACTAATAATATGCCCCCTAATAAAAGCTTTGAAAGCCTCCCACTTTATACATGCCGTTGTTTGTGTAGTATTAATATCAAAGATATTCAGGGTTCCAAGGTTCCAAGGTTGTCATAGCCAGGAGCGGCACTGGGGTTAAGCTCCCAGTGCTCATAAAATGCTCCTTATGGCGTGCGTCTCGAAAAGCCTCTGACAACTAAGTCCAACTCCTAGCCTGCCTGTGTGGTTTAGTCTCTAAGCCCGGCGGAACTGCTTTTACTAATAGGAGAAGGGGCGAGGGCGGATCTCTGGCGCCTTAAAACCAGATGCTTCGGGTAGATGGTGACTCGTCAACCTGGGTAGGTAGCCCATCTAGGGGAAGGTAAACCCTGATTTCAAACCTCCGCTGCCTTGCGGCACACCCGGTCACGGGAAAGGCTTCGGGAGTCAACCCTGAGGAAAAATCCGGAGTCGGAGCCCCTAAGGCAGTTCTATGTTGTGCTCAACATTGTTCTGGCAGCTCCTGCAACTGCGCTGGTGCCAAACTGTAGCAGCCCTGCTGTTCCTTTGGATTCATCAGTGACGTGGAGAGGGGGGACATGCTGCATGGGCAACATCTTGTCCTCCATATCTTCCTGCCCAGGCTTGAATCCTACCAATGCCCAACGCTGGAAGGTAGAACACCGGATCACTGGAGAGGACACTCCAGCTTCGCCTTTGGTGTAGAAAAAACACGGGGAATGACAGTTACCGGTTATAAGCCACCGCTCAATTGGCGTAGAGCGCGGCGCCAGGGGTTGTTCCAGATGGTGGGAGGGATCATCGGATCTCACTGGACAGCTACCGCCCACCTCAAGCTGGGCAGCCCCCAGGCAATAAGGTGTTGTCCCGCCACAGCTTGCTTTCCTCATTGGGTGCATGGGGATGAGGAGAAGTCCGAACAGCAGGCTGAGAACCTTCGCACCAGGCAAGACAATAAAACAAAAGAGACCAACTCTAAAACTGGGAACTTGGAACGTCCGCACTATGATGACAGGACTCACTGCTAACCTCAAGGACATCAACGACACCAGGAAGAGTGCCATCATCAATAATGAGCTGAAGAGACTGGGAATGGATATCGTCACTCTCCAGGAAACACGGTTGGCTGACGCAGGCACACTGAGAGAGAAGGACTACACGTTCTACTGGCAGGGAAAGGTCAGCGAAGAACACAGAGAACACGGAGTGGGCTTCGCAGTGAAGAACACCTTGCTGAAGATGGTGGAACTGGGCAGCACTGGCTCTGCACGACTCCTCACCCTCCGCCTGAACACCACTCAAGGCCCAGTCACCCTCGTCAGTGTGTATGCCCCAACACTGACAGCCACACCAGAGGCAAAAGACGAGTTCTACGAGAATCTCGCAACAACTGTCAGGACCATCCCCAACTCTGAACAACTCATTCTCCTTGGAGACTTCAATGCCAGAGTGGGTGCTGACCACGACTCCTGGCCCTCCTGTCTTGGACCTTTTGGCGTGGGCAGAATGAATGACTACGGACAGTGGCTGCTCGAGTTCTGCACATATCACGATCTGTGCATCACAAACTCGTTCTTCAAGACCAAGCCCCAACACAAGGTTTCCTGGCAACATCCACACACAAAGCACTGGCACCAGCTGGACTTGATCCTGACCAGGCGCACCTCACTGAAGAACGTGCTAATCACCCGTTCGTTCCAGAGTGCAGATTGTGACACAGACCATTCATTGGTGTGTTACAAGGTCAAGCTGCAGCTGAAGAAATTCCATCGTGCTAGACAGCCTGGAAAGGCACGGATTGACACCAGCAAGATGGCTTAACCAGAACTTGTTGAGCAGTTTGCCTCCACCTTTGAGAAGGAACTTGGTGTACCACAAGAAGGAGAATCTGCAAAGCAGAAGTGGGAAGTGCTGCAAAACACCATCCACCGCACAGCCTTGGCTACCTTTGGGAGGAAGACCTCGAAGTCACAGGACTGGTTTGATGCCAAGTTGACCGAGATGACCCCCGTCATTGAAGCCAAGCGCTCAGCACTTGCTGAGTACAAGAAGTACCCAAACGAGAAGAATCTCCAGATTCTCAGGGCTGCGAGAAGCAAAGTTCAGCAGACTGCTCGGCGCTGTGCCAAC
Organism: Pholidichthys leucotaenia; assembly: GCA_020510985.1. Classification (NCBI taxonomy): domain Eukaryota; kingdom Metazoa; phylum Chordata; class Actinopteri; order Cichliformes; family Pholidichthyidae; genus Pholidichthys; species Pholidichthys leucotaenia. Next base: position 279,214,616 of record CM035843.1, on the reverse strand, counting down.
GAGTACTGGACTCAGCTCAGCCAAGACATTCAAACCGCTGCCATAACAGGGAACATCCGTGGTATGTACGATGGCATCAAGAAAGCACTTGGTCCGGCTCAGAGCAAGACAGCCCCCCTCAAATCCTCCACTGGGGTGATGATCACAGAAAAGAACAAGCAGATGGAGAGATGGGTGGAACACTACTCCGACCTCTACTCCAGAGAGAACACCGTGAAACCGTCAGCCCTTGATGCCACTGACTGCCTGCCATTTGTGGACGAACTTGACGCCGAGCCAACCATCGACGAACTCAGCAAGGCCATTGATAGCTTGGCCGCTGGCAAGGCACCCGGCAACGACGGCATACCCCCTGACCTGATCAAGCACTGCAAGACCGCCCTACTGCTGCCATTGCATGACGTCCTCTGCCAGTGTTGGAAGGAAGGTGCCGTACCACAGGACATGAGGGACGCCAAGATCATCACCCTCTACAAAAACAAAGGGGAGAGAAGCGACTGCAACAACTACAGGGGCATCTCCCTCCTCAGCGTTGTTGGCAAAGTCTACGCACGAGTTGTTCCCGTTTGTCTACAGAAGCTTGCCGAACGTGTCTACCCCGAGTCTCAGTGTGGCTTCCGCGCTGAGCGATCGACGGTAGACATGATATTCTCCATCCGCCAACTCCAGGAGAAATGCAGAGAACAGAACATGCCCCTGTACGTCGCCTTCATCGACCTCACCAAAGCGTTCGATTTGGTCAGCAGAGAGGGCCTTTTCAAGATCCTGCCAAAGATAGGATGCCCACCAAAGTTGCAAAGCCTCATCGAATCGTTTCACACCAACTTGCAGGGGATAGTGCAGCACGATGGCAACGTCTCAGAGCCTTTCAACATACGCAGCGGAGTGAAACAGGGCTGTGTACTTGCGCCAACCCTCTTTGGGATTTTCTTTGCTATGCTCCTGAGGCATGCCTTCAGCACAGCAACAGAGGGAATCTACCTGCACACAAGATCTGACGGTAGGCTTTTCAACCTCACCCGCCTGAAAGCCAGAACCAAAGTACGCGAGGCTCTAATCAGAGACATGCTGTTCGCAGATGACGCTGCAGTCGCAACCCACACACAGCAGGAGCTTCAGACCCTGATGGACCGCTTCTCCCAGGCATGCAAGGACTCCGGGCTTACCATCAGCCTGAAGAAGACTAACGTCTTGGCGCAAGGCACGGAAGCACCACCAACCATCACCATCGACGACTACGAGCTGGAGGTCGTGAATCAGTTCACGTACCTGGAGTCCACGATCAGCAACAACCTCTCCCTTGATACAGAGATCAACAAGAGGATTGGAAAATCAGCCTTCACGCTCGCTCGCCTCACCACACGAGTGTGGGAGAATCCCAAACTCTCTGTCAAGACGAAGATGGCAATGTACAACGCCTGCGTCATCAGCACACTGCTCTATGGGAGTGAGACGTGGACAACATATGCCCGGCAGGAAAAGAGACTGAACTCCTTCCACTTGCGCTGCATTCGCCACATCCTGGACATATCCTGGCAGGACAAAGTGCCCAACACAGAAGTTCTGTCCCGCGCCGGCCTTCCCTCCATGTTCACTCTACTCTGGCAGCGCAGGCTCCGCTGGCTAGGCCACGTTCACCGTATGGAGGATGGCAGAATCCCAAAAGACGTCCTCTACGGAGAACTGGCAACTGGCAGGAGAGACGTTGGCCGCCCACAGCTACGCCCACAGCTACGCTTTAGAGACGTCTGCAAGAGAAACATGAAGGCCCTGGAGATCAACACAGATCGCTGGGAGGACCTTGCAACGGACCGCTCCAAATGGAGAGGCACCCTGACCAGACAGCTCAAGGCGGGTGAAGAGAGACCGACTGCTGCAGCAGTTGAAAAAAGGACCCGTAGGAAGAACCGCCACAGACCCAGCAGCACGGAGACCACCCACAAGTGCGACCTGTGTGACAAGGACTGCCATTCGCGCATCGGCCTGTTCAGCCACAGGCGGTGCTGTTCCAGCAGAGTAGACGTTTAGGATTCTCTTCCATGGTCATCATAGACCGACGGAGGCCGACGAATATCAAAGAACTCATCTGTTTTTCTATGTACTTAACAAATTCCTCATCCTGAAGCCATTTATGCTGAAAATGTCACCTACCTGGATCCTTTGTCAGTTTCTTATCTACATATATTAGACAGCAGGGTGCATGATCAGAGATCACAATGTTATCATAGAAACAGTTTTGAATCTTGGACCTTAATTCTGTAGAGATCAAAAAGCAGTCAATACGTGAGAATGTCTTATAGGTATTAGAATAACAAGAATAGGCTTTGACTTGTGGTTTCATTTCTCTCCATATGTCTAGCAATCTCAATTCTTTCATAAAATGATTAATGGTCATCCTACATCCATTGTGCGTACAGTCCAGTCCTGTTGATCTATCTATACTGGGATTCAATGTACAATTAAAATGTACAATTAAAATCCCCTGCTATTATATGTTGCCCTGTAAGTGATGATAAAGTGAGGAATAAATTAACAAAGAAGTTTTGATCATCAATATAGATTTATATTTTCTAATAACAAAGATCCTTGGATGAATAGATATCTTCCAAATTTGTCTCCAATTACATTTTTCACTTGAAATGGGACTATTTTGTGTATGAGAATCATAACTCCCCTAGCTCGAGATGAAAATGATGAGGTGAACACGTTACCTTGCCATCTTCTCCTAATTCTTTTTACATCCTCCTCTATTAGATGAGTTTCTTGTAAAAATACAATTTTTGAATCTATGTCTTTTATTTTATTCATGACTTGTTTAAGTTTTTTAAGATTTTGTAGACCTCTGCAATTCCATGAAGTTAAATTAAGATTAACGCTTTGATCTATGATCAGTAAAGAGTTTGAGATTACCTTGCAATATGAACATACTCCTACAGAGAAGCGAAAACATGGATGATAGAACATTCATCCTACAAATTAAACAAAAACAAATTCCCTTTCCCCACATTCGTGGTAATCCCCCCCAAATCAAAAAAATTCTGTCTCCCGTTATAGCTAGTGACTGTTCCACACCTGCGAGGATCAGTCAAACCACTCTCTCTTTCTCCTCTCAATCACCCTGACTCTGTTTCGTCGGCCTCCGTCAGTCTATGATGACCATGGAAGAGAATCCTAAACGTCTACTCTGCTGGAACAGCACCGCCTGTGGCTGAACAGGCCGATGCGCGAATGGCAGTCCCTGTCACACAGGTCGCACTTGTGGGTGGTCTCCGTGCTGCTGGGTCTGTGGCGATTCTTCCTGCGGGTCCTTTTTTCATCTGCAGCAGCAGTCAGTCTCTCTTCACCCGCCTTGAGCTGTCTGGTCAGGGTGCCTCTCCATTTGGAGCGGTCCGTTGCAAGGTCCTCCCAGCGCTCTGTGTTGATCTCCAGGGCCTTCATGTCTCTCTTGCAGACGTCTCTAAAACGCAGCTGTGGGCGGCCAACGTCTCTCTTGCCAGTTGCCAGTTCTCCATAGAGGACGTCTTTGGGGATTCTGCGGTGAACGTGGCCTAGCCAGCGGAGCCTGCGCTGTCTGAGTAGAGTGAACATGGAGGGAAGGCCGGCGTGGGACAGAACTTCTGTGTTGGGCACTTTGTCCTGCCAGGATATGTCCAGGATGTGGCGAATGCAGCGCAAGTGGAAGGAGTTCAGTCTCTTTTCCTGCCGGGCATATGTTGTCCACGTCTCACTCCCATAGAGCAGTGTGCTGATGACGCAGGCGTTGTACACTGCCATCTTCGTCTTGACAGAGAGTTTGGGATTCTCCCACACTCGTGTGGTGAGGCGAGCGAGTGTGAAGGCTGATTTTCCAATCCTCTTGTTGATCTCTGTATCAAGGGAGAGGTTGTTGCTGATCGTGGACCCGAGGTACGTGAACTGATTCACGACCTCCAGCTCGTAGTCGTCAATGGTGATGGTTGGTGGTGCTTCCGTGCCTTGCGCCAAGACGTTAGTCTTCTTCAGGCTGATGGTAAGCCCGAAGTCCTTGCATGCCTGGGAGAAGCGGTCCATAAGGGTCTGAAGCTCCTGCTGTGTGTGGGTTGCGACTGCAGCATCATCTGCGAACAGCATGTCTCTGATTAGAGCCTCGCGTACTTTGGTTCTGGCTTTCAGGCGGGCGAGGTTGAAAAGCCTGCCGTCAGATCTTGTGTGCAGGTAGATTCCCTCTGTTGCTGTGCTGAAGGCATGCCTCAGGAGCATAGCAAAGAAAATCCCAAAGAGGGTTGGCGCAAGTACACAGCCCTGTTTCACTCCGCTGCGTATGTTGAAAGGCTCTGAGACGTTGCCATCGTGCTGCACTATCCCCTGCATGTTGGTGTGAAACGATTCAATGAGGCTTTGCAACTTTGGTGGGCATCCTATCTTTGGCAGGATCTTGAAAAGGCCCTCTCTGCTGACCAGATCGAACGCTTTGGTGAGGTTGATGAAGGCGACGTACAGGGGCATGTTCTGTTCTCTGCATTTCTCCTGGAGTTGGCGGATGGAGAATATCATGTCTACCGTCGATCGCTCAGCGCAGAAGCCACACTGAGACTCGGGGTAGACACGTTCGGCAAGCTTCTGTAGATGAACGAGAACAACTCGTGCGTAGACTTTGCCAACAACGCTGAGGAGGGAGATGCCCCTGTAGTTGTTGCAGTCGCTTCTCTCCCCTTTGTTTTTGTAGAGGGTGATGATCTTGGCGTCCCTCATGTCCTGTGGTACGGCACCTTCCTTCCAACACTGGCAGAGGACGTCATGCAATGGCAGCAGTAGGGCGGTCTTGCAGTGCTTGATCAGGTCGGGGGGTATGCTGTCGTTGCCGGGTGCCTTGCCAGCGGCCAGCTATCAATGGCCTTGCTGAGTTCGTCGATGGTTGGCTCGGCGTCAAGTTCGTCCATGGATGGCAGGCAGTCGATGGCATCAAGGGCTGACGGTGTCACGATGTTCTGTCTGGAGTAGAGGTCGGAGTAGTGTTCCACCCATTTCTCCATCTGCTTGTTCTTTTCTGTGATCATCTCCCCAGTGGAGGATTTGAGGGGGGCCGTTTTGCTCTGAGCCGGACCAAGTGCTTTCTTGATGCCATCGTACATACCACGGATGTTCCCTGTTATGGCAGCGGTTTGAATGTCTTGGCTGAGCTGAGTCCAGTACTCGTTGGCACAGCGCCGAGCAGTCTGCTGAACTTTGCTTCTCGCAGCCCTGAGAATCTGGAGATTCTTCTCGTTTGGGTACTTCTTGTACTCAGCAAGTGCTGAGCGCTTGGCTTCAATGACGGGGGTCATCTCGGTCAACTTGGCATCAAACCAGTCCTGTGACTTCGAGGTCTTCCTCCCAAAGGTAGCCAAGGCTGTGCGGTGGATGGTGTTTCGCAGCTCTTCCCACTTCTGCTTTGCAGATTCTCCTTCTTGTGGTACACCAAGTTCCTTCTCAAAGGTGGAGGCAAACTGCTCAACAAGTTCTGGTTGAGCCATCTTGCTGGTGTCAATCCGTGCCTTTCCAGGTTGTCTAGCACGATGGAATTTCTTCAGCTGCAGCTTGACCTTGCAACACACCAATGAATGGTCTGTGTCGCAATCTGCACTCTGGAACGAACGGGTGATTAGCACGTTCTTCAGTGAGGTGCGCCTGGTCAGGATCAAGTCCAGCTGGTGCCAGTGCTTTGAGTGTGGATGTTGCCAGGAAACCTTGTGTTGGGGCTTGGTCTTGAAGAACGAGTTTGTGATGCACAGATCGTGATATGTGCAGAACTCGAGCAGCCACTGTCCGTAGTCATTCATTCTGCCCACGCCAAAAGGTCCAAGACAGGAGGGCCAGGAGTCGTGGTCAGCACCCACTCTGGCATTGAAGTCTCCAAGGAGAATGAGTTGTTCAGAGTTGGGGACGATCCTGACAGTTGTTGCGAGATTCTCGTAGAACTCGTCTTTTGCCTCTGGTGTGGCTGTCAGTGTTGGGGCATACACACTGACAAGGGTGACTGGGCCTTGAGTGGTGTTCAGGCGGAGGGTGAGGAGTCGAGCAGAGCCAGTGCTGCTCGGTTCCACCATCTTCAGCAAGGTGTTCTTCACTGCAAAGCCCACTCCGTGTTCCCTGTGTTCGTCACTGCCCTTTCCCTGCCAGTAGAACGTGTAGTCCTTCTCTCTCAGTGTGCCTGCGTCAGCCAACCGTGTTTCCTGGAGAGTGGCGATATCCACTCCCAGTCTCTTCAGCTCATTATTGATGATGGCAGTCTTCCTGGTGTCGTTGATGTCCTTGAGGTTAGTAGCGAGTCCTGTCATCACAGTGCGGACGTTCCAAGTTCCCAGTTTTAGAGTTGGTCTCTTTTGTTTTATTGTCTTGCCTGGTGCGAAAGTTCTCAGCCTGCTGTTCGGATTTCTCCTCATCCCCATGCACCCAATGAGGAAAGCAAGCTGTGGCGGGACATCACCTTATTGGCTGGGGGCTGCCCAGCTTGAGGCGGGCGGTAGCTGTCCAGTGAGATCCGATGATCCCTCCCACCGTCGGGAATAACCCCTGGCGCCGAGCTCTACGCCAATTGAGCGGTGGCTTATAACCGGTAACTGTCATTCCCCGTGTTTTGTCTACGCCAAAGGCGAAGCTGGAGTGTCCTCTCCAGTGATCCGGTGTTCTACTTTCCAGCGTTGGGCGTTGGTAGGATTCAAGCCTGGGCAGGAAGATATGGAGGATAAGATGTTGCCCATGCAGCATGTCCCCCCTCTCCACGTCACTGATGAATCCAAAGGAACAGCAGGGCTGCTACAGTTTGGCACCAGCGCCGTTGCAGGAGCTGCCAGAACGATGTTGAGCACAACACAGAACTGCCTTAGGGGCTCCGACTCCGGTTTTTTCCTCAGGGTTGACTCCCGAAGCCTTTCCCATGACCGGGTATGCCGCAAGGCAGCGGAGGTTTGAAATCAGGGTTTACCTTCCCCTAGATGGGCTACCTTCCCAGGTTGACGAGCCACCATCTACCCGAAGCATCTGGTTTTAAGGCGCCAGAGATCCGCCCTCGCCCCTTCTCCTATTTGTAAAAGCAGTTCCGCCGGGCTTAGAGACTAAACCACACGGGCAGGCTAGGAGTTGGACTTAGTTGTCAGAGGCTTTTCGAGACGCACGCCATAAGGAGTATTTTATGAGCACTGGGAGCTTAACCCCAGTGCCGCTCCTGGCTATGACAACCTTGGAACCCACCCTGACTCTACTTCTATTCTTGTAACATTATAACATTAACTCTCTTCTGTAGTTTTTTCAGCATAACTTCAAAGTTTTATAGCAACGTTGTACATCATAGCTTTTTTTTTTTTTAAATACAGTCTGTATTTTGTAGACTTATTATATGTTTCAGATCAATCAGATGTCTGTACATACGCTTAAATGTTCTACCTTTGTCATGTTCATGCTTAGCTCCCACCAGTCTCCTTTTGGATTTGCTTGATGAGCTCCTGCGCCTCTTGAGGGGTCTTGAAGGTGTGGGTTCTCCCTTTATATGTGACCAGCAGTCTTGCCGGATGAATCACTCCGTGACGAATCCCGAGGTTGCACAGCTCTTTGCGGGCGGGGTCGAACTGCCTCCTTAATTGTTGAATTCCTGTGGCGAAGTCTGGGTAGAACCGCACCTGTTGGTCCTGGTATTTAATTTCCCCTTTAGCTCGCGCAGCATTGGTGACTGTCATCTTGTCGCTGTAGTTGAGGAACTTCATAATCAGCGTCCTCGGTGGTGTCTTATTATCTCTCGGTGGGCCGATTCGGTGAGCGCTCTCTAAAACGATCGATGACTGCAGGTCCGCGTTGTTCAGCGCTTCTGGAATCCACTTTTCCAAAAAGGAACATGAGTCCCGTCCATCCGCTCCCTCCGGGAGGCCCACCAACCTCAAATTATTCCGTCGCAAGCGGGATTCCAAGTCTAGAACGTTATCTTCCAGACGTTTACATTTTAATTCTAGTGTTTGAAGTTTAATTTGCAGGCTGGTGACGTCATCCTCAGCGCTTGATATTCAGAGCTCCGCCTGCGACACTCGTTCCAAACAGTCGTTTATTTCTTTCCTCATACCTTCTATCGCTGCTATAATCCCATCAAATTTAGATGAAAACTCTGTTCTCATGGAGGTGATGGCAGCGAGCACTACGCTTGTCCCCTCCCCAGCAGTTCCCGCTCCGCCGCTGGCTCCATCCTCCGCCATTGCTTCTGGAGTTTTCCCTGCCTTGCCTTGAGCGTGGAAGTCCGTTAACTTGGCTTGTTTTGTCAAGTTGCCTTTTCCTCCACCTAATTTTCCAACCTTGGTCTTTACCATATCCATGCCAAAACGCTGGGATGGGTTTTTGTTCCAATTGAGAGAGTTTTAGTAGAATTTTTAGTTTTACAAGCAGAGCAGTGTGAAACACGTCTTCCTACATGGCTGCCATAACCGGAAGTCTCTGCATTCTATATTTTAACAAAAATTACAGAAATACAGCTCATTTTATATCCAGTTTATCTATTATTATTATTATTATCATTATTATTATTGTTGTTGTATTTTGTACAGTGAAATTACAAATTCCTCTAAAATTATAGACGCCCCCCCCTCCCAACTATACTGAGTAAACTCTATACTGAGTAAGCTCTGTGATCCACATGGTAAGGACATCAATGGCCTCACACACACCACCACGGGATTACATTAACTTCTGTGTGGAGAACACTATACCCACCAAAACCATACGGTGTTTCTCGAACAACAAACCCTGGATCAACCCTGAGATAAAGACACACTGAAGGAGAAGAAAATGATCTTCAGGTTGGGAAACAAGGAGGAGCTGAAGTCCGTACAGAGGGAGCGAAGGAGGAAGATCAGAGAGGGGAAGGACAGGTACAGGAAGAAGATGGAGGACGAGCTGAAGCAGAGTGATGTCAGCGGTATCTGGAGAGGCTCAAAACTATATCTGGGCACCAGAATACCTCCTCTCAGGCCGTGGGGGGTAGAGAGTGGGTTAACAACCTGAACCTGTCCTTCAACAGGTTTGACCAACCGCCCTCTTCTGCGCCTGCCCACCAACCTCTGCTGCCCACCAACCTCTGCCTGCCCCTGACTTCCCCATCAGAGAATCGTTGTCTGCTCCCTCCAAAGTGAATAAAAATATAATGTATAAGCATCCCAAAGTGATAAAGCAAAATATTGGTAAAACTCAAATTAAACATAAAGCCTCTAAATTGAATGATTTGGCCTCTGTTCCTCCTCATAATTTAAAAATTAAATGTGGTTTATTAAATATTAGGTCTCTAACTCCCAAGTCTCTGTTAGTCCATGATTTGTTAATTGATCATCAGATTGATTTAATTTCCCTTACAGAGACTTGGTTAGGACAAGAGGATTATGTTGGTTTAAATGAATCAACTCCCTCTGGTTATTTAAACTGTCAAAATCCCAGAAGTTCTGGTCGTGGAGGAGGAGTAGCAACAATTTACCATTCCAAATTACTAGTTAATGTAAAGCAAAAAACATGTTATAATTCCTTTGAGGGCCTGGTCCTCAGTATTGGGCACTTTAGCAATTTTAGGTTAAACCCAATTTTATTTGCCATAGTTTATCGTCCCCCATCAACCTACTCAGAATTTTTATCCGAATTTGCTGATTTCTTAGCTGATTTAGTGCTGAAATCTGATAGAATAATTATAGTAGGGGACTTTAATATACACGTGGATGTAGATAGTGACTGCCTTAATGTGGCATTCAATTCAAAATTAGATTCGATTGGGTTTTCTCAGAAAGTAGGAAATTCTACTCATTACCTCCACCATACATTGGACCTTGTTTTGACATATGGCATAGAAATAGAAAATCTTGTAGTGTCCCCTCATAACCCTGTACTGTCAGACCATTGTCTGTTAACCTTTGATTTTACTATTTCTGACTATTTGGCTCCTAAAGAAAAATATTATTACAGTAGATGCCTCTCAGATGATGCTGTTTCCAAATTTATGCAGATTGTTTCCTCTATGCCATGTGTCAACACAATGGAAATAAGCTATAGACAGCTTGCTCCTTCTGTAATTGATAACATGGTGGATAGTGTTTCAGCTTCTCTGCATCAGACTCTAGACTTGGTGGCCCCCTTAAAAAAGAAAAAGTCTAATCAGAGATTTCTAACTCCTTGGTTCAACACAGAAACTCGTACCTTAAAACAGAAGACTCGTCAATTAGAAAGAAAATGGCGCTCTACTAATTTAGATGAAATCTATTTAGCTTGGAGAAATCATCTTTTAATTTATAAAAAATCTCTTAGAAAAGCTAGAACGAGTTATTACTCTGCATTAATAGAAGAGAACAAGAATAATCCCAGGTTTCTTTTCAGTACTGTAGCCAGGATGACAAAGAGTCAGGACTCTGTCAATCCTAGCATTCCCTTAGAGCTTACTAGTCAGGACTTTATGAACTTTTTCAATAATAAAATTTCATCCATCAGAGATAAAATCAATCAGATTCTTCCCACAGTTAACTTAAATACTGTAACTACTACAACTCCTTCTATTGATGTCTGTCTTGATGAGTTTACTCCAATCGACCTTTGTGAGTTAGACAAAATAGTTTCCTCATCCAAACCTTCAACTTGTCTTTTAGACCCTATTTCTACCAGGTTATTTAAAGAAGTCTTCCCACTTATTGGTAGCTTTATTCTTCATATAATCAATTCTTCATTAACTTTAGGCCATGTACCGCAGGCTTTTAAAACGGCTGTAATTAAACCCTTACTCAAAAAGCCAACGCTAGATCCAGGAGCTTTAGCTAACTATAGACCAATCTCTAATCTCCCTTTCATTTCAAAAATCTTAGAAAGAGTTGTTGCTACGCAATTATTTGACCGCCTGCAGGGAAATGGTTTACTTGAAGAGTTTCAATCTGGGTTTAGAATCCATCATAGTACTGAAACAGCCTTAGCGAAGGTCACTAACGACCTCCTCATTGCATCTGATAATGGACTAGTTTCTGTACTTGTCCTTTTAGACCTTAGTGCAGCTTTTGATACTATCGATCATAATATTCTACTTGATAGATTAGAACACTATGTTGAACTTAATGGAACTTCGTTGCAATGGTTTAGATCTTATTTATCTGATAGGTTCCAGTTTGTTCATGTAAATAATGAGTTTTCTTTCAACTCAAAGCTTAGTCATGGAGTTCCACAGGGATCTGTGCTAGGCCCTGCTCTTTTTAGTTTATATATGCTTCCGTTAGGCAACATTATTAGAAAGCACTGTATACATTTTCATTGTTATGCAGATGACACATAATTATACCTGTCAATGAAGCCAGATGATAGTAATCAATTAGTCAAGTTAGAAGCCTGTCTTAAGGAAATCAAAGCTTGGATGACTTGTAATTTCCTGCTATTAAATTCAGATAAGACTGAAGTCATTCTTGTTGGTCCAAAAAACCTTAGAAATTCCTTTCCAAATCAAACTTTCAGTTTGGATGCGGTTACTCTTTCTCTTAATAGCTCTGTGAGGAACCTTGGAGTTATTTTTGATCAGGATTTGTCCTTCAATTCACATATTAAATTTGTTTCTAAGACTGCCTTCTATCATTTGCGTAATATTGCCAAGATTAGGAGCATCTTGTCTCAGAGTGATGCTGAGAAACTGATCCACGCTTTTGTTAGCTTGAGATTAGATTATTGTAATTCTTTATTATCAGGCTGTCCTAAAACATCTTTAAAAAGTCTTCAGCTGATCCAAAATGCTGCAGCAAGAGTTTTAACAGGTACTAGAAAGAGAGATCATATCTCTCCGGTTCTGGCCTCCCTTCATTGGCTTCCCATAGAGTTTAGAATTAAGTTTAAAATCCTTCTTCTTACTTACAAAGCTCTAAACAATCAGGCTCCTTTTTATTTAAAAGATCTGATACTACCGTATTATCCTAACAGAGCACTACGCTCCCAAAATGCAGGATTACTTGTAATACCTAGAATCTTCAAAAGTACAATGGGAGGCCGAGCCTTCAGTTATCAAGCTCCTCTCCTGTGGAATCAGCTGCCAATCTGGATTCGGGAGTCAGACTCGATCTCTGTTTTTAAGAATAGGGCTAAAACCTACCTTTTTGATATAGCCTACAATTAGGGAGGGATCATGTGTTTCTGAACCCTCCCTTAGTTATGCTGCTAATAGGTTTAGTCAGCCGGGGGACCTCCAGTAATGCACTGGGCCTCACTCCTTTCCTCACTCTTATGAAATATTTTTTTTTTGCTGGTCATTAACATTTGTTTGTTCTCTCCCATAGATTGAGTCCCCATTGTGCTGTTTGCTCTCTACATGTCTGTTCTTTTCTTTTTCTCTATCCCCTCACCCCCCAGCCAGTCGCAGCAGATGACTGCCCCTCCCTGAGCCTGGTTCTGCTGGAGGTTTCTTCCTGTTAAAAGGGAGTTTTTCCACTCCACCATCGCCAAGTGCTTGCTCACAGGGGATCGCCTGATTGCTGGGGTCTTTCTGCAACTGTGGGGGTTCCCCCCTACAGTTGATAGTGCTATGAGATGACTGTTGTTGTGAAATGGCTCTATATAAATAAAGTTGAATTGAATTGAATTGAATTGCCTCCACCTTAATCTAGTCCCGCTGTCCACTGCTCCCCCTCCACCCCCTTACATCCCCCAGCTCTCAGTGCACATCCCCTGCTGTTTCCCCCCCACATAGCCCCCCCCCCCCAGCGCACAGCCCCCCGCCCCAATCTGTCCCTCAAGACCCAGGTGAGAGCTGAGCTGAAGAAGATCAAGATGAGGAAGGCTGCAGGTTGAAGGCTCCTCAAGTCCTGTGCAGACTAGCTGTGCGAGATCGTGGAGCACATCTTCGGTCTGAGCCTGAAGCTGGGGAGGGTGCCACAGCTGTGGAAAGCATCCTGCGTGGTACCCGTGCCAAAGACTCTGCACCCCAAGGACCCGACAGCTACAGACCAGTGGTCCTCACATCACACCTGATGAAGATCCTGGAGAGGTTGCTCCTCACCCACCTCCGCCCTCTGGTGGGACCAGCGATGGACCCACTTCAGTTTGCCTACCAGCATGGCATCGGTGAAGAGGATGCCCTGACTTTCCTCCTACATCATTCCCTGTCTCACCTGGAGAAGCCTGGGAGCACTGTGAGGATCATGCTCTTTGATTTCTCCATTGCTTACAACACCATCCAACCAGTGATCCTGAGGGACAAACTGCTGTGTGCAGGAGTGGACCAGCGCATGTCTTTGTGGATCCTGGACTACCTCACAGACCTACCACAGTTTGTGAGAACTCAGGACTGTGTGTCTGACACCATCATCTGCAGTGCGGGGGCCCCTCAGGGAACAGTTCTGGCTCCCTTCCTGTTCACCCTCTACACTGCTGACTTTTCACACAACACACCACACTGCCATCTACAGAAGTTCTCTGATGACTCTGCGATCGTTGGCCTCATCTCCGATGGGGATGACGCAGAGTACAGAGAACTTATCCAGGACTTTGTCGAGTGGTGCCTGTAGAACTGCCTCCAGATCAATGCAAGGAAAACCAAACCAAGGTACTGGTGGTGGACTGCCACAGGCGTGGACAACCCTCCACAGCACCGGTAAACATCTAGAGAAGAGACATTGAGATGGTGACATCTTACAAGTACCTGGGTGTTCACCTGAGCAATAAACTGGACTGGTCACACAACACCAACGCTCTCTACAAGAAGGGGCAGTGCAAGCTGTACCTCCTGAGGAGACTCAGGTCTTTTGGAGTGCAAGGGGCACTCCTGAATACCTTCTATGGTTCTGTGATGGCATCAGCCTTTACGTATGGAGTGGTCTGCTGGGGCACAGCATCACGACAGCTGACAGGAAGAGACTGAACAGGCTGATCAAAAAAGCTAGCTCTGTTCTGGGGCGACGTCTTGACCCAGTGGAGGAGATAGGAGAGAGGAGGATGGTGGCTAAGCTGTCATCTCTGCTGGAGTCCGAGTCCCACCCCATGCAGGACACGTTGAACGCACCAAATAGTTCATTTAGCAGTAGGCTGTGCCATCCTAGGTGCTCGAGGTTCCGCAGGTCCTTCCTACCTACAGCTGTCAGACTTTATAATCTAACCAGTGCTGCTCATAGAGGCCGTATTAAACATTACAACTTTGCACATAGAGATTGTCCCCTCCAATACACAAGTTATACAATTACAATTATCGAGGGTGGCAACAACACTGTTCATTCAAATGTGAAATATACTGTCAGGGTCCATATTTACATTTTGCTGGATAATTTAAAGGGCTGATGACACGATTTTGACATTTTTTAGGATGTTGTGTAAACCCAGAAGTCACTGTCGATGATCAATATAACATTTACAATCGCGCCTGCATAAACTAGTTATCATCAAAAAACAGCAGCCGCTGACTGGACTGTGGTGCCGTCCACCGAATTAAGGGCAGCACCCCCATGACTCCGGTGTTGTTGACTGGAATGACAGCAGCTTTGTAGCTCAGTTTCTCTGGTTTCTTGTTTTAATTTTATGGCTGTGCCTTTGCATTGTGTTGCAGGCTTAGAAAAACATCAAACCGTGAAAGACCACATCACACGCTTCAGCTCCAACTGTCATAAGCCTTGTAGTGCACTCGGAGGGGAAGGATTAATGGATGCACGCACAGCTTTGACCTACTTTTTGTGATCCCATGCTGACATCTCGCCAGTCCGGGCATGTCCTCTCTATCATTATCACCAGCTGATTCAAACTTCTGCTGATCATGTTTCCCGGTTCTCGCCCAGGTGCTTCTAATCACACCATCACCAGCAGTGCGTGTACTTCGCGGCCGTTTGCCAGTCATGCACTAATGGTCCATAGTATTGTCATCTGTGCTGTTTGTCTGCCAGTATTTTCAGCACTCTCACGACGCGCTAGTCACTCCATGTTCGCTGTGGCTCTCGTGCATCCTTGAAGCAATGTCCTCTGGGGCACACCTGTGGCAAACACGTCTCCTCTCATTCGTTCACTGGGCGATGTCTGCCCCCGAACGCCATCAGTAAGTATGTCTGTTTCTTGTACGTCTTCACCTTTCAGGGTACTGTCTGTCTTTCTGTATTAAATGTGCTGTGGTGAACCCTGCCGGCAAATCTTCGTTATTTCATCCTCCTTCTCCCTGCCCTGCGTAAGAGCGCACAGAGGGTCATGATGAATGGATTTACTCGCAGAATTCACCACAGCACATGTATTGAACATAAGAATGATGACAACAGTTCCCAAAAACGTGAAGACCCACAAAAATAAACAGAAACACTTACAGTTGGCGTTCAGGGCCGACATCGCCCAGCGAATATGGAGAGGAGGCATGTTAACCACGGTTGCGTCCCAGGGTCGACATCGCTTCAAGGGGCGCAAGAGAACCACGGCTGTGTGGAGTGACCAACACGTCATGATAGCGCTGGTAACATTGACTGGCTGACAACACGGCAAGATGATGCACACAAACCATGATCAGCTGACTGTCAAAGAGAGAGGGCGCGTGTGTTCGGACTGGCGAATCTTGGACAGTGGCCACCTGAAAGTGGGTCAAAACGCACATAAAACACATGTACAAAACAAAAACAAGAACTCAAAATATAATCCATAATAAACCTGATGCCTGAGCCACAGAGAATACACTGCTATGATTTTATTGAAAAATCGGGTTTAAATAAATTATATTTATGAACAAATAATTTGTTGCAATATCTGTAACAAAAGAATAACACTGGTGTTCCCCTGCCGTGTGTTTGTCGCTGCTGCTGCGGCGGGCATGTGTGCCTCTCCACCGTCACTCTCTGAGTCTGACTCGCTTGGCACAATGCCCGCTTGGCACGTCTCAAACCTATACGGTCTGATGCCCCCAGATTCTTCATTATCATCCCATTCTTCGGAACTGTAATCGTCTGAAGATTGGACAACACAAACCAATTCCAGACTACATGTGCTGGAACCATCGTCAATGTTTTCAGCCACTTCCATCCTGTGTGTACAATGGGCAGCCAAGCGATGTGTTCTCCCGATGACGTGACTACATGGCAGCGGGGTTTTCCAGCCACTGACGTAATTGGTGACGTGGCGCTCATGAAAACGTCGGATATTCGCGTGAAAAAAAGCCTGTTTGACTTAGAACTGCACAGACCAACCTATTTTGTCATATTGTATTATGTGTTGAAAAATTAGATGAAGTCAAAAACGTGTAATCAGCACTTTAACTGTAATGTTGTTGATACCATCAAGCTGCAATGCTCCTGCACTGTGTATATAACTGTGTACATATGTATCTTTATTTACTGCTTTGGCTAACCAGTTCTTATCTTATTATGTTATTTACTATTGCTCTGAGTGCTGCTATCCCTGTGCTGCTGCAATCCTGGAATTTCCCTATTGTGGGACTAATAACGCCTTATCTTATCTTAAACAGTGTGATTATTTTGCAGGTGTGCCTTGGTCATAAGAAAATGCCACTAAAATTGGACTGGATTGAATTGAATTGAATTCTTACATGACAAGGGCTACTGCAACTTGCAAAATCTGTTGCATTGTGTTGTAAAATAAAAGTGTACATTTTTTAGCTCTTACTCATGGTGAACAGGCCAAAGCACATCTGAAATACCAATAACGCTGTTTTATCAGCATAAGGCACACTTGTCAGGATGATGAATTATGTCGGTAAAGGAGAAGCGCTTGGTAACCCAGGCTTGAAAAATTGATGAAAATTTGATAGAATTATGTGGTTGATAGTCTTCATAGAAACAGTCTTGGATTTTTTTTTACTTCATCCTGGAATAAATGGAAGTGAGAACAAAAGTGTTACTGTTGAGTATAAATTGCATTTTTCTATTTGCATGTACTGTAGGCTATGTCAGATACTACAACTACTACTACTACTACTACTAATAATAATAATAATAACTAGAAAAAATTGCATTTCCTCATGGAAAGGAGGTGTGAATGCTGTTAGCTGAAAATGCATTCCTGAAATGCTTAAAAATGCAGAAATATGCTGGCATAATATAGCTTGAAAAATATATATGTAGATGTGGCCTAATGTTACCTGACTATAAGCTTGAAACCTAAAAAATGCTAGCTGAAAGACCAATTTAGCATAATATAAAATTGCATATTTAAAAGAAAAAGTTACAAAACTAAAAATAAAGTTTCAGATTTATGAGAAAAAATTGGCAAATTTATGGGAAAAACTTGCAAATTTATGAGAAAAAAGTTGCAAAGTTATGAGAAAAAGGAGCAAATGTACGAGATAAAAGTTGTAAATTTAAAAGAAAAAAGTTGAGAAATTATGCTTAAAACTATCACTATCTTAAAAGAAAAAACTGAAAATTTCTGAACAAAAGTAGAAAATTTAGAAGGGGGAAAAAATGGAAATTTACCACAAAAAAGTCACAATGTCACAAGAGAAAGTTGCAAATTCAGTTGAAAAAATTCCAAATTTATGAGAAAAAAGTACAAATTTAAGGCCAAAAAAGTTGTAAATTTGCAAGAAAAAGTTGCAAATTCAGAAGAAAAAAGACGTAAATTTACGAGAAAAAAGCTGTAGATCTATGAGAAAAAAGTTGGTAATTTTAGAGAAAGAATTTACAAATATTAGAGAAAAATGTTAATTTACAAGGAAAAAAATGCAAATTTATAAAAAAAAAATTTGGAAATTTTAGGGATAAAAAGTTGCAAATAGTAAAACTATGAGAAAAAAGTTGAAAAATTACGAGAAAAAAGTTGGAAATTTATGAGAAAAAGTTTTTCAAATTTAGAAGAAAAAAGCTGCAAAATTATGCTGAAAAACTCATAATCGTAAGGGAAAAAAAATGGAAAATTTCTTAAAAAAGTAGGGATCTTAAAAGCAGGAAAAAACTGCAAATCTACCAGAAAAAAGTTGTAATTATACAAGAGAGAGTAGCAAATTTATGAAAAAAAAGTTGTAAATTTATGAGGATAAAATGGGGGAAATTTACAAGAAAGAAGTTGTAAATTTATGAGAAAAAGTTGTAAATTTAGAAGAAAAAAGTTGCAAAACTATGCTTTAAAAAGTCACAATTATAAGACAAAAAAAATGAAAATTTCTGAAAGAAAGAGAAAATGTACAAAGGCGAAAAAATTAAAAATTTACTAGAAAAAAGTTGCAATTTTACAAGTAAACGTAGCAAATTTGTGGAGATAGTTGAGGACTACAAATAACTGGGTGTCATGATCAGCAGTGGATTGGACTGGAAATCTAGCACCCATGCTACATACAAGAAGGAGATGAGCAGGTTTACTTCGGGATTTCTCCAGTTTCCTCCCACATGCCAAAAAACATGAAAGTTAGGTTAATTGGCATCAAACTGGGGATTCTAAATTGTCCTTAGGCATGGCTGTGAGAGTGAATGGTTGTCTGTCTCTCTGTGTTGGCCCTGCGATGGACTGGCGATCTGTCCAGGGTGTACCCTGCCTCTCGCCCAAAGATGCTGGGATAGGCTCCAGCATCCCCATGACCCGAAAAGGATTAAGGGGAAGAAGATGGATGGATGGATAAAATGATAGATAACTGACAGAATTTTTACAAGCCTGTCTGAGAAAATGAAAAAAAAAAAAAAGAAGTGGAGTGCAACCTGTGATATAGAGTACGTATTGCCCTTTTTCAATTAACTCAGATGTAGTTCTGCCAGTCCGTCACCTGATGGCAGTCTTTATTAGACGTTTCATAACACTGTGCTCATGAAGCAATTGTCTCAATCTTGCTCATTGCTTCATGAGGCCTCTGTTTTAACATCACTAAGGACGGTTAAGTCATAAGGATGCCTTCACAGACAGTTGGACTGTTTGAATGACAAAACAATGGATTTATTATACAGTAATTATTAAATATTTATGTTAGATAGAAAATTAAAAAGTGAACCATAAAACTGTTATGTCTGCTATTACTCCTGGTTCACAGAAGAGGCTAGGTGACTTGGAACACAGCTTTATTGAACTCACTCTCATTGACAGCCACAGACAGATCACTGGCCAAGGTTCAGGTTCAGGCGAGACAAGAAAAAGTAAGATGGCCGACCTGGCCTTATATAGGGTGGGGCATAGACGTCACTGACGCGTGTCGCCATCTCACACTTCACAGTAAGATACATATCTCACATCCCCACCCCTTTAAAAAGCCCAAAACCACTCACTCAATGAAGACCCTCCCCAATCTGGCACCTGAATCACGCACTAACAAACGACGGGTGGACTGCTGTCCTGCCTGCACGGCAAGGTAGATTATTCTGCCACCTGCTAAAGGAGGTCAAAGTCCATTGATAACTAAAATTGTACGCCATGCTCCTAAACTACAACACCACCCCCCCCCCAAAAAAAATCTCATATATAACTTTTTTTTAACAACAACACCAACAACAACACCAGAACTTCAACATATGCTATTTACAACCCAAGTCTTAAGGTAAAAAAAAGACATAACTGGCATAAGGCGCCCAGGGCACCCTCTCAGCAGATGCACCCCTGGAAACAGCCAGTCTTTGGGGTGATGGCTGACCCTCCAGACACTAAAGGTGTCTTAAGAACTGCTAGCTTACATGCTAACATAGCTTAAAGTATAAAAAATGTTAGCATTAAGCCAATATGACTTATAGTTGAAGAAACTTGACTTAAAAAATGCTATATACAACATTAACCTGAAATATCATAACATTAAATATCAAACATTAACATAAGAACAGAAGTAGCTTAATGTCACAGGAAGTTAGCATAAAGATGCTAAATATTAGTCTAAAATGTAAAAAATGCTAGCTTACATAAAAAAATAGCATAACATTTAAAGATATTAGCATAAAAGAAGAAAGTTGAAAGTTGCCAAAAGTTAGCTTAAATACATCAAAAATTAGCCTAAAATATAAAAAAATGCTAGCTTACTTGCTAAATTAGCACAAGCTTGAACAACATTAGTATATTAGTAGAAATAGCTTAACGTTGCAGGAAATTACCTTAAAGATGCTAAATTTAAGATCAAACTTTAAGATATGCTAGCCTATATGCTAACATAGCTTTAAGTATAAAAAATGTTAGCCTTAAGCCAATATGACTTATGGGTGCGGTCGGGGCTACGTCACTTCCGGTTAGTAACACATCACCGCCATCTTAACTCGGTGAAAACAAACCCGTTACCAAGCCTTGTCTAGTGCAGTGTTTTGACTTTTTGTCATGGCCTGTGACTACATAGAAAAGCTTGATGAGTCAGCCAGGCTACGTTATCAGGAGAAACTGACAGCAAGTGGACTGACAGATTGCCCATACAAGCTACCAGCCGGAAAATGGGTTAATGACCCGACCAGGTGGCCAGCTGTGCAGTGGCCGGACGTGTACAGCTACTTGATCGACACCCCTGGTAAGCATATTTGCTTCGACCCATATTAACATGATTAACCCTCTTACATGTTTTGAATGTTTTTAAGGAAAGGCCCCTATGGGTAACATGACCAATCCATTAAATATCAGGGCAGCACAGGAGTAATTCTTAAAAGAAATAATTAAACAAGAAAATGTTCACTGATGCTAAACACTGCTTAGGTGCGCTTGTGTTGGATCGAAATAAGTGTAGGCGGACACGAGTGAAGTTTAAAAGGGTGCTTCATGCAGACAGTCAACATATATACCCGGCTAATGCATGCATGGCACATTAGCATCACAGTAGACAGCAGGAAAGCATATACATTTGCATTAGTCACACATATCAGGCACAGCATTACTGGCACCGGGATTCCTCTCTGTTCTGGAGCCGCAGAAGGTGCGAGGCGCTTCTATAACGATCAGTAATTGCTCACGCTGAGCGCTCTGCTAGCTCGCTGTGGGAGTCACACGGTGGTGTTCTCTTTTCCCGTATATTTTTCTTTTTGGCGTACAGAAATGGCAATACGCCCGTATTTGCTAAAATTGCATTTTCCCCGTATTAAAATACGGCAAAACCGTATTTGTCACCTCTTTCATTAATGGCCAGCCCCTTTGTTGCACTGTTTACTACAGTCTACAGTTAAATTAGTCAGGCTGACTGCACATAGAGAGGTCTGTATTGTTGGGTGAAAAGGGAATCAGTCATGCATTTCCATAGACGAAATGTCCGTCTCTGTTTACAATACAGAGAGGCTTGTGTCGGCGGCTAGCATTTTCAAAACGTGACCCATCAAGTGGCAACTAATTAAACTAACACAATATCACTCAATTACCTGATATAGGACGTGATGAGCTGAATATAATGCACTACGACGGGCTGGACAAGCTTGACTGGGTCACGGCAGCTGCCTGGGACTAGGTCGCCACTGAATTGTTTTCACCTAGTACGGCGTTGCCATGTGGGTTGCTAACCGGAAGTAGGCCAAATGCCCGGATGCCCGACTGCGCCCATAGTTGAAGAAACTTGACTTAAAAATGCAATG
Source organism: Pholidichthys leucotaenia (assembly GCA_020510985.1). Lineage (NCBI taxonomy): Eukaryota > Metazoa > Chordata > Actinopteri > Cichliformes > Pholidichthyidae > Pholidichthys > Pholidichthys leucotaenia. The sequence continues at coordinate 279,193,206 of CM035843.1, read as the reverse complement.
GACAATATTAATCTGAATTATCAGATTAATATGTACCCTGTCTCTCGCCCAAAGATGCTGGGATAGACTCCAGCCCCCCCGCGACCCGAAAAAAAAAAAGTATTAAGCGGAAGAAGATGAATGAATGAATGAATCATAACATTAAATACCAAACGTTATCATAAAAGCAGAAGTAGTTTAATGTCACAGGAGGTTAGCATAAAGATGCTAAATATTAGCCTAAAATGTAAAAAATGCTAGCTTACATAATAAAATAGCATAATATTTAAAAATATTAGCATAAAAGAGGAAATAGTTGAAAGTTGCCAGAAGTTAGCTTAAATACATCAAAAATTAGCCTAAAATATAAAAAAGGCTAGCTTACATGCTAAATTACCACAAGATTGAAAAACGTTAGCATTAAAGTAGAACTTGCTTAATGTTGCATAAGTTAGCTTAAAGATGCTAAATACAACCTTAATTCATTGAAAAGAAGCTAGCTGAAGGGGTAAAATCCCAAAATGTTGCTGAAAGGACTAGCGACTTCAATAAAAATGAACTTATTTTGAAAAACCACTGTATTTCAAAGTGTTTGTTCCACCATCCATCGGCAAGTAAAATGGTAGTGATAGCACCTCAAATATCCAAACTGGAGTAAAGCCACACACCTTTTAAGGCCTGTGGCGGTTCGTTTTAACCCCACAACAGACTAAGGACACTCAGCCCTCTTTTCTCTGTTTTTCTGCTGCATTACTGAGAAGCAATGTGCCATTCATGTATTTGTGATGCAAACATGCATGTGTTGTGATGTAATGCGCCATTCGGTATAGTGTGCATATGGCTTGTCCTTACTGTGCTTTTTCTGAGCATCTTAGATGTGCTTTGGTGTATTAATGTCTACAGGTAGATGAGTTTCTTCTGTCTCACCTATGTGATGTTAATCGATGCCTTTCATCCTTTGTACTCATGCGTCCTGTCCTTACTGTGACCTAGAGACTCAGATCAATATGTAGATGTGCTTGTTAGCCTCTTTGTCTTGCACTTAGAGCGGGGTCTAGCTAATCTGCCCATTGTGATGTATGGCTTACAAATGCAAATACCTCCTGCCTGTTCCGTTGTCCCTTTGATCATTCTAGACTGTGGGGTATGTCTTTTTTTTCCCACAATATCTTTATTGAACCTTTTTTTTTTTTTAACAAACATGATACAAACAATCAAACACTAACGCTAAAGTACTACAAAAAAAAAAATGCACTAAAAACACCAACAACCACCAACAAAATCAAGTCTTCAACAATGCTCCTCTGTTTAGTCTAGACAATCCAATACATAAGTATACATATTATGTTCACCAGTTTGGAATTTACAAGGTCCACACACATCATTCACCTTCTTCTTCAAGAGTTATGTTTAAATTTTTTACATAATCAATAAAAGGTCTCCATATATTCTCAAACACAATTTCCTTTGATTTCAGTATATATGTTATTCTTTCTAATGGAAGGTTTGTTAACATCTGTCTTAACCACTGAGTCACATCTGGTCTATGAGTCTTTTTCCATAATAGTGCAAGGGGTATGTCTTTTTGATGTATTGTTATGATCAAGTATTTAAGGTGCAACTCTGTAACGCAATCTCTCTCTCTTCCTCTCTCACTCTGATCCTGCAACAGGTGGACACACTGTGTCCGCCTCTCTTTCTCTGAGAGCTTAGGGATCCCGCTCCGGGCTGCTCCACTATGCACCGGAGAGAGGATCCCGTGAAGGCGACATGATATAATAAAACCTGCTTAAAACCACAGCACTGCTGCTTATTTTTTCATGCCGCTTCACTGGTGACCCCTCGAACACGCACACGTTTTGTGCGAAAGCAACCTTCCGAGCTGGACAACCACACAGCTGCGTTGGTGGCCCCTTGAAGACGCACACGTTTTGTGCAACGCAGCCTTCTGTTTTGGATGGCCACGCTGGCGAACCGACGCTGAAAAAAAACGAGCGGCCAGCGAACGCAACACCCGGGCATGAATGCTCGGTCGCCTGAGATCTGCACAACCACGCTGGACCGGCCGCTCTCACTGAGAGCGCACGCACCTCGTCCTCTCTCCACGACGGCAACCTCCAGGGCCGACGGGGAGCGCAGCGCGTGGAACTGAATGCACCATGGCCGCACGAGCGACAACGATCGTCTCCTCCCTCTCACCGCTCCAAAGCAGCTGCACGAGCCCGGGGCACAAAGATCGTCTATTGCCTCGCACCGCTCCAACGCGCCTCCACGAGCCCGAGGGACGGAGATCGTCTACTTCCTCACACCGCTCCAACGCAGCTGCATGAGCCTGAGGAACAAAAGATCGTCTATTCCCTCCCGCCGCTCCAACGCCTCTGCACGGGCCTGAGGGACTAAAGATCGTCTATTTCCTCTCACCGCTCCAACGCACCATGGCCAATCTACAGCCACAGCTCAACCTGGATTTTACCGGCGCCGTCTGCGCCGTTCTCCACCAAGTTTCTGCACCCTGACTCACCACTCCAGCGGCCCACCCACGCACTGAACCCCCGCGCACGCATCGGGGAGTTACAAGGACGGCGCATCACGCACGGGACAAGTAACGGCTCCACAGACTGCCTTCCTCCTTCGCCGCTGCCTTTCAGGGCTGCTCGCTCACCTGAGGCACGCATGCAGCATACTGGAAGGATTTGTTAACAGTCTCAGCCACGCCACAGACCGCCATCGTCCTCCGCCGCTGCCCACAGAACCTTCAGGGTTGCTCGTTCACCTGAAGCAAGCACGCAGCTCGCCACTGGATTTTTTAATGGTCTTAGCCACGGCACAACGGGATTTCAGCCGTCAGCTGTTCCCGGGAGCTTTGGGGTTGCTTCAGCACCCAAAGCCAACAGTTCCCCTGCTTTGTTTACTTTTTCTCTTACAGCCGCTCCTGCTTTTCTTCATGGCCACAAGAGGAGTCAGAGACTAATTTTTCTTCTTGTGATCTCCGCACGTGCAACGGGACAAACCCTCGACGTCACGGAGCAGCAAGCAATTTTTGCACGGCTCAGGACGATTTCACAGCTCCTGCCGGCACTTACTACCCCTCCCCTCCCTCCCCCTCCGCCTGCAGCGAGCTTCTCCCACAGCTCGCTCACACAGATGGATTATCGAGGTCGCGACCCCCTGCCGCGTCCTCTGGGGGGGAGCGTGTGTGGCGGTTCGTTTTAACCCCACAACAGACTAAGGACACTCAGCCCTCTTTTCTCTGTTTTTCTGCTGCATTACTGAGAAGCAATGTGCCATTCATGTATTTGTGATGCAAACATGCATGTGTTGTGATGTAATGCGCCATTCGGTATAGTGTGCATATGGCTTGTCCTTACTGTGCTTTTTCTGAGCATCTTAGATGTGCTTTGGTGTATTAATGTCTACAGGTAGACGAGTTTCTTCTGTCTCACCTATGTGATGTTAATCGATGCCTTTCATCCTTTGTACTCATGCGTCCTGTCCTTACTGTGACCTAGAGACTCAGATCAATATGTAGATGTGCTTGTTAGCCTCTTTGTCTTGCACTTAGAGCGGGGTCTAGCTAATCTGCCCATTGTGATGTATGGCTTACAAATGCAAATACCTCCTGCCTGTTCCGTTGTCCCTTTGATCATTCTAGACTGTGGGGTATGTCTTTTTGATGTATTGTTATGATCAAGTATTTAAGGTGCAACTCTGTAACGCAATCTCTCTCTCTTCCTCTCTCACTCTGATCCTGCAACAGGTGGACACACTGTGTCCGCCTCTCTTTCTCTGAGAGCTTAGGGATCCCGCTCCGGGCTGCTCCACTATGCACCGGAGAGAGGATCCCGTGAAGGCGACATGATATAATAAAACCTGCTTAAAACCACAGCACTGCTGCTTATTTTTTCATGCCGCTTCAGGCCATTAATTTTGGGTGGCTTTTATTTTGAAAGTCTGTCTAACATCCTGTTGTATGGGTTAGATTCCTTCCGGCAAGTGGCTCAAGTTAATATCATAGAAAATGAGAGTGATATAGTCACCAAATATTCGAAATATAAGAAAATACTGACAAATTCAATATGAAGGGGTTTTTATTTTTTAAAAATCACTATTTCAGCATTGTGTGGTTGTCAAATGGCTGTCATAAAGTAACATGGTACCCATTATCTCCACCACACGTTGGACCTTGTTCTGACATATGGCATAGAAATAGAAGATCTGGTAGTGTCTCCTCATAACCTTGTACTGTCAGACCATTGTCTATTAACCTTTTATTTTACTATTTCTGACTATTTGGCTCCTAAAGAAAAATATTACTACAGTAGATGCCTCTCAGATGATGCTGTTACCAAAATGAAGCAGACTAATTCCTCTATGCCATGTATCAACACAACGGAGATAAGCTATGGAGAGCTTGCTCCTTCTGTAATTGACAGCATGGTAGATAGTGTTACAGCTTCTCTGCATCAGACTCTAGACATGGTGGCCTCTTTAAAAAAGAAAAAGTCTATACAGAGATTTCTAACTCCTTGGTTCAACACAGAAACTCGTAGCTTAAAACAGAAGACTCGTCAATTAGAAAGAAAATGGCGCTCCACTAATTTAGATGAAATCTATTTAGCTTGGAGAAATCATCTTTTTATTTATATATATATAAAAAAATCTCTTAGAAAAGCTAGAACAAGTTATTATTCTGCATTAATAGAAAAAAACAAGAATAATCCCAGGTTTCTTTTCAACACTGTAGCCAGGCTGACAAAGAGTCAGGACTCTGTCAATCCTAGCATTCCCTTAGAGCTTATTAGTCAGGACTTTGAACTTTTTCAATAATAAAATTTCATCTATCAGAGATAAAATCAGTCAGATTCTTCCCACTGTTAACTTAAATACAGTAACTACTACAACTCCTTCAACTGATATCTGTCTTGATGAGTTTACTCCAATTGACCTTTTAGAGTTAAATAAAATAATTTCCTCATCCAAGCCTTCAACTTGTCTTTTAGACCCTATTCCTACCAAGTTATTTAAAGAAGTCTTCCCATTTACTGGTAGCGCTATTCTTCAAATAATCAATTCTTCATTAACACTAGGCCATGTACCACAGGCTTTTAAAACTGCTGTAATTAAATCGTTACTCAAAAAGCCAACGCTGGATCCAATTTTAGCTAACTATAGACCAATCTCTAATCTCCCTTTCATTTCAAAAATCTTAGAAAAAGTTGTTGCTACGCAATTATTTGACCACTTGCAGGGAAATGGTTTATTTGAAGAGTTTCAATCTGGTTTTAGAATCCATCATAGTATTGAAACAGCCTTAGTGAAGGTCACTAATGACCTTCTTATCACATCTGATAATGGACTTGTTTCTGTACTTGTCCTATTAGACCTTAGTGCAGCTTTTGATATTATCGATCATAATATTCTACTTGATAGATTAGAACACTATGTTGGACTTAATGGAACTTCGTTGCAGTGGTTTAGATCTTATTTTTCTGATAGGTTCCAGTTTGTTCATGTCAATAATGACTTTTCTGCCAACTCAAAGCTCAGTCATGGAGTTCCACAGGGATCTGTGCTAGGCCCTACTCTTTTTAGTTTATACAGCCGTGGACAAAATTGTTGGTACCCCTCTGTTAATGAAAGAAAAACCCACAATGGTCACAGAAATAACTTGAATCTGACAAAAGTGGTAATAAATAAAAATTATATGAAAATTAACCAATGAAAATCAGACAGTGCTTTTGAATTGTGGTTCAACAGAATTACTTTAAAAAACAAACTCATGAAACAGGCCTGGACAAAAATGATGGTACCCCTAGAACAGATTGAAAATAATGTGACCATAGGGACATGTTCAACCAAGATGTGTCCTCTAATTAACATCACAGGTCTCTACAAACTTGTAATCAGTCAGTCGGCCTATTTAAAGGGTGACAAGTAGTCACTGTGCTGTTTGGTGACATGGTGTGTACCACACTAAACATGGTCCAGAGGAAGCAAAGGAGAGAGTTATCTCAGGAGATTAGAAAGAAAATTATAGACAAGCATGTTAAAGGTAAAAGGCTATAGGACCATCTCCAAGCAGCTTGATGTTCCTGTGACTACAGTTGCACATATTATTCAGAAATTTAAGATCCACGGGACTGTAGCCATCCTCCCTGGACGTGGCCGCAGGAGGAGACGGATAATACGAATGGTAACAAAAGAGCCCAGAACAAGCTCTAAACACATTCATGGTGAACTCCAAGGTCAAGGTACATCAGCGTCAGATCGCACCCTCCGTCGTTGTTTCAGCCAAAGTGGACTTGATGGGAGACGACCAAGGAGGACACCACTGTTGAAAACAAATCATAAAAAAGCCAGACTGGAATTTGCCAAACTGCATGTTGACAAGCCACAAAGCTTCTGGGAGAATGTCCTATGGACAGACGAGACAAAAGTGCAACTTTTTGGCAAGGCACATCAGCTCTATGTTCACAGACGCAAAAATGAAGCATACCAAAAAAAGAACACTGTCCCTACTGTGAAACATGGAGGAGGTTCTGTTATGTTCTGGGGCTGCTTTGCTGCATCTGGCACAGGGTGTCTTGAATCTGTGAAGGGTACAATGAAATCTCAAGACTATCAAGGTATTCTAGAGAGAAATGTGCTGCCCAGTGTCAGACAGCTTGGTCTCAGTCGCAGGTCATGGGTCTTGCAACAGGATAATGACCCAAAACACACAGCTAAAAACACCCAAGAATGGCTAAGAGCCAAACATTGGACTATTCTAAAGTGGCCTTCTATGAGTCCTGATCTACAGTAAATCCTATTGAACATCTGCGGAAGGAGCTGAAACATGCAGTCTGGAGAAGGCACCCTTCAAACCTGAGACAACTGGAGCAGTTTGCTCATGAGGAGTGGGCCAAAATACCTGCTGAGAGGTGCAGAAGTCTCATTGAGAGTTACAGAAATTGTTTGATTGAAGTGATTGCCTCAAACGGTTGTGCAACAAAATATTAAGTTAAGGGTACCATCATTTTTGTCCAGGCCTGTTTCATGAGTTTGTTTTTTTAAAATAATTCTGTTGAACCACAATTCAAAAGCATTGTCTGATTTTCAGTGGTTAATTTTCATAGAATTTTTATTTACTACCACTTTTGTCATATTCAAGTTATTTCTGTGACCATTGTGGGTTTTTCTTTCATTAACAGGAGTACCAAGAATTTTGTCCACGTGTGTATATGCTTCCGTTAGGCAACATTATTAGAAAGCACTGTACACATTTTCATTGTTATGCAGATGACACACAATTATACCTGTCAATGAAGCCAGATGATAGTAATCAATTAGCCAAGTTAGAAGTCTGTCTTAAGGAAATCAAAGCTTGGATGACTTGTAATTTCCTGCTATTAAATTCAGATAAGACTGAAGTCATTCTTGTTGGTCCAGAAAACCTTAGAAATACCATTCCAAATCAAACTCTTAGTTTGAGGTCACTCTTTCTCTGAATAGTTTTGTGAGGAACCTTGGTGTTATTTTTGATCAAGATCTGTTTTTCAATTCACATATTAAATTTGTTTCTAAGACTGCCTTCTATCATTTGCGTAATATTGCCAAGATTAGGAGCATCTTGTCTCAGAGTGATGCTGAGAAACTGATCCATGCTTTTGTTAGCTCTAAATTAGATTATTGTAACTCTTTATTATCAGGTTGTCCTAAAACATCTTTAAATAATCTTCAGTTGATCCAAAATGCTGCAGCAAAAGTTACTAGAAAAAGAGATCATATCTCTCCGGTTCTGGCTTCCCTTCATTGGCTTCCCATAGAGTTTAGAATTAAGTTTAAAATCCTTCGTCTCACTTACAAAGCTCTAAATAATCAGGCCCCTTTTTATTTAAAAGATCTGACACTACCCTATTATCCTAACAGAGCACTATGCTCCCAAAATGCAAGATTACTTGTAATACCTAGAATCTCCAAAAGTACAATGGGAGGCAGACCCTTCAGTTATCAAGCTCCTCTCCTGTGGAACCAGCTGCCAATCTGGATTTGGGAGTTAGACTCAGTCTCTGTTTATAAGAATAGGGTTAAAACCTTCGTTTTTGATATAGCCTACAATTGGGGAGGGATCATGTGTCTCTGAACCTTCCCTTAGTTATGCTTCTAATAGGTTTACTAACTAACCTGCACTTATATAACGCTTTTAAAGTCACAAAGACCACTCAAAGCGCTTTCACTAGTACTAACCCTCTATTCTAAGGGCCTATAGGAAACAGATATCTAGGGACAATTTAGAACAGCCAATTAACCTAACATGCATGTCTTTGGATTGTGGGAGGAAAACGGAACCCCTGTGGAGAATGTGTTCAAGGATGAGGCTGAGTTTGTTCCTCAGATTCAGCTTTATTCACAGAGCACATCTCCAACAAATCTCAAAGCAAATTAAGAGGAAGTTTTCATCTCACATCAGGGGTTTTATACCCCGGGCACGAAACAGCAGTCACATGGTGTTTGATCAAACATACAGTCACATGGTACTTAATCTCAACCACAAAGTAACCCCTTTGATCTCACGCCATTGTCCTCTAGTCTCTGTGGCCCGGAAATCTTCCCCGGTCGTCTCCCGGAAACAAAGGCCGAATCTCACACTCCTCTGCTGAATCCCAGAGTCTCAGTCCTCTTTGTTCCATGAGACGTGAAGCACACAATAAACATACAGCAACACATTTGTGGGGAATATGTAACCAACATATGCGCCACAAGACCCCCCCCAAACGTCTAAATGGGACAAACATAACCAGAGACACATGACATCATAACATTACTACACATCAATCCACCAGTTGCTTAACTCTCAGTCTCCTGCCGTATCTGCTGAAAGCCGGCTTTGCTGCTGTCTGCACCTGTGGATTAGAACTGTTAGTCAATCTCTGTGGGAGTCCTGTAGAATGCCCTCTAGGGGGTCTACCGCGACGGGGGGCTCTCGCCAACTGCACCTCCTCATCCGCCAAAACAAAAGCAGGTTTGAGTCTGTTAATACAAATCAATTCTTTTCTGCCTCCCAAATCTAGCAAAAAATGCTTCTCTCCTGTTTCCAGCACCTTGTACGGCCCATCGTAAGGCGGGCGCAGGCTGGGGCGACAAGCATCATGTTTCACAAAAACAAACTCCGCATTTTTTAAAGCCTTCGGCACAAAAACGCATGGGAAACTGTGATGAACTGGGCCAGGAAGCGTGTTTGATCCTGTGCCGCTCTGCAACAGCTGAGCGGGGGGGGGGGGGGCAATTTGGGGCAGGATTATTGGGGAGAAATTCCCCTGGCAAACGGAGAGGCTGTGCAAAATCTAATTCCGCTGAAGAGGCTTGCAAATCCTCCTTAGGTGCAGAACGCAACCCCAATAAGACCCATGGTAACTTGTCAACCCAATTTGTATCCGTAAGCGACACTCTGAGGGCCGCTTTCAATGACCTGTGAAAACGCTTGCATAAACCGTTAGCCTGGGGGTTGTACGCGGTGGTGCGGTGGATCTTTACCCCTAGGTTGCGGGCCATCGACGACCAGAGTTCGGAAACAAATTGAGGACCCCTGTCTGACGTTATGTCCGACGGAACTCCAAAACGCGCTACCCAAGCTGTTAAAAACGCGCGCGACACTTCCTCCGCTGTGGTTGACGCCAGAGAAACCGCTTCCGGCCAACGCGTGGTGCGATCCACCATCGTCAAAAGATGTGTGTACCCCTGTGACGATGGAAGGGGGCCTACCAAGTTGACATGCACATGACCAAAGCGCTTAGCAGGAATGGTGAAAAGGCTCCAAAGGAGCTCTAGTGTGCTTGTGTATTTTGGCTCGCTGACACGCTACGCAGGCTGTCGCCCATTCCTTGACCTGTCTGTGCAACCCTGGCCATACAAATTTCTCCCCCACCATTTTGACCGATGCGCGCACCCCCGGGTGCGCCAGAGAATGGATCGAGTCAAAAACGCGGTGGCGCCACGCAGCTGGTACCACGGGGCGCGGCCGTCCCGTGGAGACATCGCAGATTAGGGGAGGCACACCCATTTGCAGCACCCTGTCCTCCAGCCTTAACCCTGTTGGTCCAGACTGGAGCGCACGCACGTCTGCATCGCTAACCTGCTCCGCGGCCATGGCTGCATAATCTAACCCCACGTGGACCGGGGCCTCGCACGCTCCTGCGTCGCTACCCTGGCCCGCGGCCATGGCTGCAGAGTCTGCCCTCGCGTGGTCTGGCGCCGGCACAGCACGCGAGAGGCAGTCTGCCACTACATTATGTTTACCTGCGACATGCTGGATATCGGTGGTGAACTCTGATATCGCGGCCAGCTGTCTTTGCTGCCGGCCCGACCAAGGTTCAGAAATCTTGGCCATCGCAAAAGTCAGCAGTTTGTGGTCCACGAACGCGGTGAAATGGCGCCCTTCCAGCCAGAACTGGAAATGGTGGATGGCCAAGTGTAGGGCCAACAACTCCCTGTCGAACGCGCTGTATTTTCGCTCGCTATCGCACAAGGTTTTGCTGAAAAATGCGAGCGGTTGCCAGGTCCCCGCTACCAACTGTTCAACAACCGCCCCTACCGCAAAATCGGACGCGTCAGTGGTGAGGGCCATGTAGGCTGTTGGAACTGGGTGTGCCAACAAAGCCATGTTTGCCAGCGCTGTTTTGACTTGAGAGAATGCGCACTCCTGCTCAGGAGACCATTCGATTTTATTTGTGGGTTTTTGTTTTTTTAGTGCCGCGTACAATGGTTGCATGAGCCGCGCTGCACTTGGAAGGAAACGGTTATAAAAATTAACCATTCCCAAAAACTCCTGTAACGCTTTGACCGTTTGAGGTTGGGGAAAATCTGTTATTGCACGCACTTTATCGGGGAGAGGGACCGCTCCTTCTGGCGAAACGCGATGCCCCAAAAAATCAATCTGCGCTACCCCAAACTGGCACTTCGCTGGGTTAATTATTAACCCGTGTTCTGCCAGCCTCCGGAAAACTGCCGTGAGGTGGTTTTCGTGTTCGTCTTCGGACGTGCTGGCTACTAAAATGTCATCCAAGTAGACGAACACGAAAGGGAGGTCGCGCAGCACCGCGTCCATCATGCGTTGGAACGTCTGCGCGGACCCCTTGAGTCCAAAAGGCATGCGCAAAAACTCAAAAAGGCCGAAAGGAGTTATTACCGCTGTTTTGGGTATGTCCTGGGCGCGCACTGGAACCTGATGGTAGCCGCGCACTAAATCTATTTTAGAAAAATGCGCGCCCCCGCCAAATGAACCGAAAAATCTTGAATGTGTGGGATCGGGTAGCGGTCGTGTGCAGTGGCATTATTCAACCTGTGGAAATCACCGCAAGGTCGCCACGAGCCATCAGTCTTTGGGACCATGTGCAATGGTGAAGCCCAGGGGCTTTTCGAACGTCTGATGATGCCCAGTTTTTCCAGGTTGGCAAACTCCTCGCGCGCTATGGTCAGTTTAGCTGAGTCCAGGCGCCGAGCTTTTGCAAAAACAGGCGGCCCGGTGGTAGTGATATAATGCTCCACCCCATGTTTGGCCACTGTCGCCGAAAACGTTGGGACTGTTAGTGCTGGGAACTGAGTGAGGAGTGCGTGGAACTTACCACCCGCAGTTGTGACGTTGGCTTGTGCAGTTGGCGGTGCCACTCGTGCTGTGCAGGGAATAGAGTGAAAAGCATTAACCAGACGTCTATTAGCAAGATCAACCAATAAACCATGTGAGCACAAGAAATCAGCCCCTAACATGTTGAAACTGACTGCAGCTCCCACAAAAAGTCCACTCAGATGAACGACCCTGCAAAGACAGAAGCAGAGTCCTCTCACCGAAGGTCTTAATAGCTGAGCCGTTCGCTGCTGACACTGACACCCAGGGAACCTTGGATGGCATCAGCCAGTCCGCGTAGGAAGGCATGATGAAGCTCATCTGGGAGCCTGTGTCCACGAGGAATCGTTTCCCCGAACGTGCATCCGCCAGGTAAAGCAGCTTGTTCTCTTCCCCGAGGGCCGCAGCCGCTACCGACCCTCGGTCTTGGCGTTTCCCGAACGCTTGAAGTGGCACGGCGGGAGGCACTTGTGTGCCCTCTCTGCAAAACGGCGATGATAGAAGCAAAGGACGTCGCCCGCTCCGTGTCGCTTGGTGCTGACTGCTGCCGTTGTCGGCGTGTCTGGTGCTGCAACCACTGGCCCCATGCCGTCTCCGGGCGTCGCTCCTAGCTCCGCTGCTGCAGCCGAAACTGCGCTCCGCTTGTGGGCGTCGACGAGTCGCTGCGCCTCCTTGCTCAGCCCGTGGTAGTCTCGCTTGGCCAACCGGGGGGAATCTGCCAGGGTAACTCTCACCGCTGGTGGCAGGGTTCGGAGGAAAAGGTGGGCGAAGATAAATTTGCAGTCCTCGGAGTCTTTCAGCCTCAGCATTTTCACCATCAGGTCTACGGGTCTGTCGTTCTCTGACTCCGTCAACGCCAGGAGCCCCTCTGCTCGCTGTTGCACGGAGGGGGTGAAATGACTGATAAGCGCAGCTTTCAAGGCGCTGTATTTGTCGCTGTCCGGTGGGTGGTTGACCAGGTCTTCCACCCTCTGAATTGTGTGGCTGTCCAGCTTCGCCACAATATGGTAGAATCTCGTGTCGTCCTTCGAGATTCTCTGGAGGTTGAACTGCGCCTTGACCGCGCTAAACCAGGAGCGCGGACTATGCTGCCAGAAGTCAGGCAGCCGGAGTGTGGAGGCAGCCATCAGGCTGGCTTCTGCCGAGCCCCTCTCGGGAGAATTATTTCTGCTCATTCTGAGTCGTAAGGTCACCATTGTGGAGAATGTGTTCAAGGATGAGGCTGAGTTTGTTCCTCAGATTCAGCTTTATTCACAGAGCACATCTCCAACAAATCTCAAAGCAAATCAAGAGGAAGTTTTCATCTCACATCAGGGGTTTTATACCCCGGGCACGAAACAGCAGTCACATGGTGTTTGATCAAACATACAGTCACATGGTACTTAATCTCAACCACAAAGTAACCCCTTTGATCTCACGCCATTGTCCTCTAGTCTCTGTGGCCCGGAAATCTTCCCCGGTCGTCTCCCGGAAACAAAGGCCGAATCTCACACTCCTCTGCTGAATCCCAGAGTCTCAGTCCTCTTTGTTCCATGAGACGTGAAGCACACAATAAACACACAGCAACACATTTGTGGGGAATATGTAACCAACATATGCGCCACACCCCCGGAGTAAACCCACGCAGCACAGGGAGAACATACAAACTCCACACAGAAAGGTTCCAACCCCTGCCAGCCTGGGGACAGCCGGGGGACCTCCAATAATGGACTGGGCTTCACTCCTTTCTTCACTCTCAATGAAATATTTTTGCTGGTCATTAACATCTGTTTGTTCTCTCCCATAGATTGAGTCCCCATTGTGCTGTTTGCTCTCTACATGTCTGTTCTTTTTGTCTTCTCTATCCCCTCTCCCCCCAGCCAGTCGCAGCAGATGACTGCCCCTCCCTGAACCTGGTTCTGCTGGAGGTTTCTTCCTGTTAAAAGGGAGTTTTTCCTTTCCACCGTCGCCAACCGCTTGCTCACAGGGGATCGCTTGATTGCTGGGGTCTTTCTGCAATTGTGGGGTTTTCCCCTACAGTTGAAAGTGCTATGAGATGACTGTTGTTGTGAAATGGCGCTATATAAATAAAGTTGAATTGAACTGAACTGAATTGATAGAATCTCACATATTCAAATTGTGGCAAAATTATGCACTTTTTAAGATTTTGAGTTTTGGGGTCTTTTATTTTGAAAGTCTAACATCCTGTTGTGTGTGGGTTCCATTCCTTCCTGCTACAGGTTCAAGTTAATATCACAGAAAATGACAGTGATATAGTCGCCAAATATTCAAAAAAAAAAACAAACTGTCAAATTCAATATCAAGAGGCTTTTTTTTTTCCACAATATCTTTATTGAACCTTTTTTTTTTTTTTTTTTTTAACAAACATGATACAAACAATCAAACACTAACACTAAAGTACTACAAAAAAAAAAAAAAATGCACTAAAAACACCAACAACCACCAACAAAATCAAGTCTTCAACAATGCTCCTCTGTTTAGTCTAGACAATCCAATACATAAGTATACATATTATGTTCACCAGTTTGGAATTTACAAGGTCCACACACATCATTCACCTTCTTCTTCAAGAGTTATGTTTAAATTTTTTACATAATCAATAAAAGGTCTCCATATATTCTCAAACACAATTTCCTTTGATTTTAGTATATATGTTATTCTTTCTAATGGAAGGTTTGTTAACATCTGTCTTAACCACTGAGTCACATCTGGTCTATGAGTCTTTTTCCATAATAGTGCAATACATTTTTTGGCATTAAGCAAACTGAGGTCTATGAATGTTCTTTCACTTTTATTAAAATTATGCTTTTCTGGGTACAGACCCAACAAAAACAGTTTAGGATTCAATATGATTTGTTTTGAGATTATTTTTTCAATTGTTACCCTCACCTCTTCCCAAAACATTCTTATTAATCTACATTCCCATAAACAATGAAATAGGGTTCCTTTACTTTCCATGCATTTTGTGCATGTATCTGGTATATTTTTGTTATATCTATTTAACTCTTCCGGTGTAACATACATCCGCATTAACCATTTGAAATGTATCAATTTAAGGCGTGCATTTATTGATTTGGTTTGAGCTTCTGTACAAGCCAATTCCCATTGTTCCTCTGAAATTTCAATTTGCAGATCTTCTTTCCAGTAGTTTAATCTTTTCAGTGAATTTTCACTTGAAGATAGTGTCAGTGAGTTATAAAACTCTGAAATAATACCCTTTCTTTTACTATCTTTCATCATCATTTTTTCCAAGGATGAATAAATAGGTCGAGTGAGAGCTTTATTTTGATTTGATCGAATAAAGTTTCTAAGTTGAAGATATTTAAAAAAATGTGTTCTATTGAGATTAAATTTGATCCTCAGCTCTTCAAAAGACATTATGTTGTCTGCACATGGCAAATATAAATCCTGAATCTTTTGTATCCCTTTTAAATTCCATACTTTAAATACAGCGTCCGCTCTCCCTGGTTTAAAATATTGATTACCCCATATTGGACTAAATTGTGACAATAACTGTGGTTCTTTTAAATAGTTTTTAGCTTCACACCATATTTTGATCATATGCTTTACAAATGGATTTTTAACTTGTTTTTGTAATTTTTTTGCCGAATCTGAGTATATGAATATGGGAAGAGGTAAAGGTAAATTGTATGATTCCATTTCAGTCCAGTGAGGGAGATCATTTGATGAAAAATAATATGTCATAGACCTCAGTTGTGCCGACCAATAATACAACATAAAATTTGGACATTTCAGACCTCCACGATCAAATGGTAAATATAATAAAGACAAACGTAATCTAGCCCTCCTGTTGTTCCATATAAATTCCACTAACTTTTTTTTTATTCTTGAGAATAGATCTAAAGGTGGTGATAAGGGAATGTATTGAAATAAATAAAGTATTTTAGGTAAAATATTACTTTTAAGTATATTGATTCTCCCGATCATCGACATTGGTAGTGACATCCATCTCTGAGTTAACTCATTGATATCTGACATTAAGGCTTCATAGTTGACACTGGCGACTGATTCTAGCTTAGGCATAATTTGGATTCCTAAATATTTAAACTGATTTACAACATTGAATTGATTTACCTCAGGGGCTGGGTAATTTCTCTGGGTCTCATTTAGCATTAATATTGAAGATTTAGTTTTATTTATTTTATATCCTGATATTTCCCCAAAATTCTTTATTAAATTCAACAAGGTTGGAATTGATTTTTTTAGATTCGACATAAACAAAATTATGTCATCGGCGTACAGGGAGATTTTATGTTCTGTTGGTCCAACTTTAATTCCATATATTTGTGAATGTAAACGTATCGCTATCGCTAAAGGTTCAATTGCCATAGTAAACAGTAAAGGTGAAAGTGGACAGCCTTGTCGACATCCTCTATTGATTTTTATTGGTTTTGAAATATTGTTATTTGTTAGGATTTCTGCTGTAGCATTATTGTATATTATTTGAACCCATTTTATGAAATTATTTCCAAGTCCAAACCTTTGTAGGACTTCAAAAAGAAAGGGCCATTCAACTCTATCAAAGGCCTTTTCGGCGTCCAATGATAGGAGAGCTGTATCCGGTGCTTCTTTATTAAAATAAATAATATTAAATAGTCTTCTTACATTATGGAAGCCTTGTCTACCCTTTATAAAGCCATTCTGATCTCGATTAATAATATTTGGTAAAATTTCTTGTATTCGTCTTGCTAAAATTTTACAGATTATCTTAAGGTCGGCGTTTAATAGGCTTATTGGTCTCATATTTTCACATTTATTAGAGGGCTTACCTGGTTTTGGCAGCAGTATAATTAAGGCATTATTTATGTATGATGGTAAATTATTATTTTGAAATGCTTCTAAAACCATTTCCAAAAAAGGTTTTATTAATTTATTCTTAAATTTTTTATAAAGGTCAACTGGAAGACCATCTGGTCCTGCACTTTTTCCTGATTTCATATTATCAATGGCTAGCCCAACTTCTTCTTGACTAATTTTAGACTCCAATATCTCCCTGTTTTCATTTGGAATACACTGTATAGATAGTTCGTTCAAAAACCCATTTAGTTTTGTTAAATCAGGTTCATTTTTGGTATCATATAATTTTTCATAGTAATCTCTAAAGGCTCTATTAATTTCTAAAGGATCTATAACTACCTGTCCGTTACTTATAATACTGGTAATTGGTGTTTTAATTTCCAATTGTTTAATCTGCCATGCTAATAATTTTCCTGATTTTTCACCTTGTTCATAAAAAGATTGTTTCAATCTTAGAAGACTCGAGGCAGCTCTATTCGCTGATTTTTTGTCGTATTCAGCTCTCAAAATCAGTAATTCATTCTCCAACCTTGGGTCACTTCCTGCATACACTTTTTCCTGAAGATTTTTTATTTTATGTTCCAATTTAGCTCTCTCCTCTCGAGTCTTCTTAGATTTTGATCCTGTATAACTAATAATATGTCCCCTAATAAAAGCTTTGAAAGCCTCCCACTTTACACATGCTGATGTTTGTGTAGTATTGATGTCAAAGAACTCGTCTATCTGTTTTTCTATATACTTGACAAATTCCTCATCCTGAAGCCATTTATGCTGAAATTGCCATCTACCTGATTCCTTTGTCAATTTTTTATCTACATATATTAGACAACAGGGTGCATGATCAGAGATCACGATGTTATCATAAAAGCAGTTTTGAATCTTGGACCTTAATTCTGTGGAAATCAAAAAATAATCAATACGTGAGAATGTCTTGTAGGTACTGGAATAACAAGAATAGGCTTTAACTTGTGGTTTCATTTCTCTCCATATATCTAACAATCTCAATTCTTTCATAAAATGATTAATAGTCATCCTACATCCAATGTGCGTACAATCCAGTCCTGTTGATCTATCCACACCTGGATTCAATGTACAATTAAAATCCCCTGCTATTATATGTTGCCCTGTAAGTGATGATAAGATGAGAAATAAATTAGCAAAGAACTTCTGATCATCTATATTGGGACCATATAAGTTCACAAGATTTATATTTTCTAATAGCAAAGAACCTTGAATGATTACATATCTTCCAAATTTGTCTCCAATTACATTTTTCACTTGAAAAGGAACTGATTTATGTATGAGAGTCATAACTCCCCTGGCTCGGGATGAAAATGAAGAGGTGAATACACTTCCCTGCCATCTACTCCTAATTCTTTTAACATCCTCCTCTATCAGATGAGTTTCTTGTAAAAACACAATTCTTGAACCCATGTCCTTTATTTTATTCATAACTTGTTTAAGTTTTTTTAAATTTTGTAGACCTCTGCAATTCCATGAAGTTAAATTAAGGTTAACACTTTGGTCCATGATCAATAGAGAGTTTGGGATTACCTTGCAGTGTAAACATGCTCATACAGAGAAGCAAAAACATGAGTGGTTGAACATTCATCCTACAAACTACACACAAACAAATTTCCCCTTCCCACACTTGTGGCAAACCCCCCAAAATCAAAAGAAAAATTCTGTCTCCCGATATAGCCATCGACCGTTCCACACCCACGGGGAACAGCCTAAGCCACTCCTTCTTCATCCTCCCAATCACCCTAACTCTACTGCTTTTAATGACGTAACATTAACTCTCCTCTGTAGTTTTCCAACTTAACTCCAAAATTTTTAACAACTTTGTACATCATAGTTTTTTTTTGTTTGTTTGTTTTGTTTTTGTTTTGTTTTTTTTAATATATAATACAATCTATATTTTGTAAACTTACTATTTACTTCAAGTCAGTCAGATGCCTGTGCAAATGCTTAATTATTCTACCTTATATTTTGTTCATGCTTAGCTCCCACCAGTCTCTTCTTCTTCTTTGATCTTCTTGATGAACTCCTGCGCCTCCTCTGGGGTCTTGAAGATGTGGGTTCTGCCCTCATACGTGGTCAGCAGTCTCGCAGGATAGATTACACCATGACGAATCCCAAGGTTGCGCAGCTCCTTACGTACGGGATCAAACTGCTTCCTCAATTGCTGGATTCCTGTGGCCAAATCTGGGTAGAACCGCACCTGCTGGTCCTGGTGTTTAATCTCTCCTTTAGCACGTGCAGCGTTGAAGATCTTCATCCTGTCTCTGTTGCTAAGAAACTTCATAATTAAGGTCCTCGGCGGTCCCTTATCTCTCCGTGGGCCAATACGATGTGCTTTTTCCAGAATCACTGCTGATTGCAACTCCTCGCTGCCCAGCACCTCCGGAATCCACTTTTCCAGAAAGGAACATACGTCCCGACCTTCTGATTCCTCTGGAAGACCCACCAGCCTCAAATTATTCTGTCTCGACCGAGATTCCAAATCCAGAATATTATCTTCCAGAGATTTATTTTTTTTTCCCCAAAGTACGCACCTTTAATTGAAGACGGGTGACGTCATCTTCAGCACTAGCGAGACGAAGCTCCATCTGCGCCGTTCGTTCTACACAGTCACCCAATTCCTTTCTTATTCCTTCCAACGCTGTCATAATCCCATCAAATCTAGAGGAAAAGTCCGCTCTCATTGAACTCATGGCAGCCATCAGCGCATCTGCGCCATTCCCCGCAGAAGAAATCGCACCGCCGCCAGCCTCCTCCGCCATATATGGAGCCTTGTTTGCTGCGTCACAGACCTGAAAGTCCGTTAATTTGGACTGTTTCGGCGGCTCGCTTTTTCCTTTTCCTGGTTTTCCAGCCTTAGGCTTCGCCGACATATCCTCGCCCAAACGCTGGGATACGTTCTGTCCCAAATGAGAGAGTTATTTGCCGATTTTTTTCTCCAGGAGCAGAGCAGAGCGAGACACGTCCGTCCTACGTGGCAGCCATAACCGGAAGTCATATCAAGAGGCTTTTACTTTGGAAAAACTAGTGTATTTCAGTGCTGTGTGTTTGTCAGATGGCTGTCATGAAGTAAAATGGTAGTGATAACACACATATTCAAATCGTGACAAAATTACACACTTTTTAAGGTTTTTATTTTTGGGGGGCTTTTAATTTGAAAGTCTGTCAAACATCCCGTTGTGTGTGGGTTAGATTCCTTCCTGCTACAGGTTCAAGTTAATATCATAGAAAATGAGAGAGATATAGTCACCAAATACTACAGGAAAATACTGACAAATTCAATATATAAAGGAGCTTTTATTTTGAAAAACCACTGTAGTTCAGTGTTATGTGGTTGACCAATGGTAAATGGTAAATGACATTCCCTTATATAGCGCTTTTATTCTCATCTCTAGATGACCAAAGCGCTTTACAGATTCTGCTATCCACCCATTCACACACACATTCACACACTGATGGCAGCAATGACTGACATGAAGTAACATTTTAGTTATAATAGAGTACCAGGACTAGACACTAAAGTCTGCTTTAGTGTCCTGTGGCTCTCAGAAATCCATTGTTTTCAATGGACAATCAGCTCCCATTGAGATGAATGAGGAAAGATAGAACTTTCCGGAAGGATGACTCAGCATGACTGGATCATACAATTAAAATCTATAGGAGGATCACCCCTCAAACAACTGTGAATAGAACAGAAACCGTAAGACTGACAGATATAATGTTGGTACCGTGAGAATCCTGAGACTCTGAGCTATGCAGTGATGTAAATTTTACGCTCTGAAATGCAAAACTGTGCTCACACTCGTGAGTTAAAAACCGAGAAAAAATTTGGATCAAAATTGTTCAGCCCCATACAAAGGTATAGGAAGAGATGTGGAGGCCATAGCTGTAACCTATGTGACTCACATGTGGCTGGCTGAATTCAGCCAAGAGAGACTTTGAGCTAGCCATGGGTATTGACTTCACACCTCAAGAGGAAGATGTGTCTGCACCCCCTGGGGACTCAGGAGAGAGGAGAAGATTACCCGGCCTGACCTTTGGGGGTCAGAGAGGAGAACAGAAGGACTCTGGGTGTTCTATTACAGATGAAAGGATGTAGCTGAGTATTGAGACTTTTGTGTGTGATGTATTGTTAGAGATGAGTGTATAAATGTATGTGTGTGACTGCGTCCTGTCTCTTTTCACTCCGATCGAGAGAGGACGTAGGATGAATGAGAATTAAAGCAGATACTGGAAAAATCATCCAGTCTCCTCAATTCTTGACTCCTACAATTGGTGACCCTGACGTGATCATTTTTTTTCTCTGCTCCAGTGGTCCTAGAGAAAAAAATACCAAACTTATGGCTAAGAGGAAAAATTTGTGAGCGTCAGGACATCTGTGGCTACGTTTTTGGAAAAAATGAAGTCAGTAGAGCGAAAATTGTGGCCACAATCGTGATTTATCCAGAAATATTTTCGAAAGGTCCTTCCCTCTAGCGATGATGTCACCCACTCTAACTTTCCTCCATTGACTTCCATGTTAAATGGTGATTTTTGTTGAAAAACCTACCTGACTTCAGATGCGAATATTTCAAAAAACTGTAAAAGTTATTAAAAAGCTGAATGGAAGTTAAGTCGCTGACACGTGGAGAAACAAAATAAAGGCAGAATCATATCTGTCAAGGCATACCACATGCCTCCCTTATTGGGGGGGCTTTCACACCTGTACTGAGTACTTAAAAACTGTATTTATCAGCAGATGAAAGAAAACTGAAGCAAAAAAAAAAACAAACAAAAACCAAACAAACAACAACAACTGCAACATGAACTATTTCAAACATATTTATTCAAATGTACACTTATATGGACACAATCTTGAGCCATAACTTTTTGGTAATGTGAAAATAATAAGCCAAGTAGCACCAAAAAAAAATTAATTAATTAATTAAAAAAATAAATGATAATATTAATAATAAATAAATAAAAAAAAATATTTTTCAAATTTACATTAGCACAAGGTAGATTGCTTAATTTGAAAGTACACAATAAGAATAATTCTGAATATAGTTCTTAATTGTCAGCTAGATATATACACTTGGAATTAAAGAGTTTTTAATTGTCAGCTTTGTTACACTAATGCACTTGGATGAACTTGAAACAAAAAAATGTTCACTGATGCTGCTTGTTATAGTTCCAAGTAGCAGCCTTTGCTGACTCTAGCATTTCTTTTGAAGGCTTGACCTTGAAGCATGGAGTGTCACAATTCATTTTCACTTGCATGAAAGAAGTCAGAGTTTCTGGGAGCATACTTTTTCTGAAGTCAGTGTAAATTTTCCTGACCATGCTGAAAGCCCTCTCACTGTCAGCATTGCTGTGAGGAAGGCAAAGCAGTGCTGAGTACACTTTGAGGAGCTGGGGGAAGTGGGGCACATCAAGGGCTGTCTTCAAGGCCATCACCTGACCCCAGTAGACATCAGCACGGACAGGCTTGCCATCCTTGTCTTGTAGAGGCACTGTGTTTTCTGGCAGCAGTTGCAGGTCCTCCCATTCTTCTTTCAGCTATTCTGTATCAACAGTGGGGCAAAATGCAGCAGCAAGCTCTACAATGGGGCCATAGGTCAGGGACTCTGTTTTCCTGGGGTCGAGGATAGAGAGGTGTGGCAGAATTTTGTCGTCAAAGGGGAACTTGTTGAGCATCTTTCTCACTACAGCTTCATAGAAGCCTCTTAGTGCTTCAAAGAACTTCTGCTCTGTGCCTGGGTCAAGTTCATGGGTTTGTAGGGCTTTTCTGGTTTCCAGTCCAATGGCGATAAACTCATCAGTGCTGCAGGTCACTGTCCAGGAAATCCAGCCTTCTTAGGTCATTGGTCGCCTTTACATACTTCATTTGAACAAATTTGACCAATAGTTTTCTCAAGAGACGATCCATTTCAGGGAGGAGACTGCCTGTCTTGCTCTCGTCTGCTTGAAAGATGGTGTTGAAGTTGTTGATGATAGGCAGGATGAACTTGAGAAGCAGGAACAAGTCACATGCTGTCAGTCTCTTTTGGTCATGTACCAAAAAAAAAACAAGATGACTTCTTTGACAGACTAATCACATAGAATGAAACATACGTCCATCACTATGATACAGAAACTAAAGCCCAGTTGAAGCAATGGAAGCGTTATGACTCACCACCTCTGAAGAAGGCACATGTCCAACCCTTGGCAGGCAAGGTCATGCTCACGGTCTTTTGGGACCAGCATGGAGTAGTGATGATGGATTGCCTGGTAAAGGGTACCACAATTACCGGGACTTACTACACTTCACTGCTGCAGAAATTGCAGAAGGTCATCAAAAGCAATCATCATGCTGAGCAAAGGTGTCCGCTTCCTGCAAGATAATGCCGGGTTCACAACTTACATGTTGCCCAGAGGGAAGCACAGTCCTGCGGCTATTTAATCCTTCCTCACCCCACTTCCCCTCCCTACCTTACACCATTGACTTCCACCTTTTTCGAACAATGAAGTCATTTTTGAAGGGCAAGCCCTTCCAAGACAATGAAATGCTGATTTCCATAGTCAAGTTGTGGCTTCTGGCACAGCCTGCAGACTTCTACAGGTGAGGTCTCCGCAGCTGCATAAAGCGATATGAGAAATGTGTAACCCTTGGTGGTAACTATGCAGAGAAAGACTAATAAATGTGCCAAGGTTGAGTCTTCTCAGTCCATGGAAGATGACTCAGGGGAAATCTCTTATGAACAGCCCTCATAAATGTGTAACATTTCTATATTTTAGCTAAATTATATAAAATTGAAAAGCCTGTTTTTTAGTGCCATAGCTATCATGGAGCAGCATATGCCCTGCTGAATCTGAACAGCGCTGTCAGTCAAAGATAGTGTTTCCCTATTCTCACCTACTGTAAATCATCCCCTTCATTGGGTTTGCATACCCGTCAAGTGATACGGTTTCGCCGTATTTTAATACGGGGAAAATGCAATTTTAGCAAATACGGGCGTATTGCCATTCCTGTACGCCAAAAAGAAAAATATACAGCAAAAAAAAAAAAATTGTTGAGAGAACCTAAAATCAACTGAATGAATGAATGAATGAGTTTATTTCGGATAGTACAGTACAGGTTAAAAGAAACTGTATAATATAACAACAAGGTCAAATTAGACAAAGACTCCTCCTACTATACAATTCCACGTGAGTTATCTGAAATGGGTGATGGCTGAAGCCGCAGCTTATATTGCCCACCCATATTCCATCCAAGAATTCAAGAGAGAAAAAAGAGGAAACAAGACAAGAGCGATTACAATTTAAAACAAAGCTAAGACAAAATGTGACTGAGAGAAAAAAGAAAACTAAGCTATGCTAAGTTAAGCGGTTACTATTCAAAAACAAATCTAAGACAAAATGTCACAGAGAAAAAAAAAGAAAAAAAAGAAAAAAAAAACTAAGCTACAACACGACACAGGCTGGATATGTCAATCCTTATGTGAGTTTACATGTCGTCTTGTAAATATGTTTGGAGTATTTCTTCCTTTAGTTTTTGTTTAAATTGTCCAAGCGTTGTACATGATTTTAATTCAGGTCCAAAATCGTTCCATAATCTGACTCCTTGCACTGAAACACAGTGTTGCTTGGTGGTAGTTCTCACTGAAGGTTTTTGAAATATACATGTTCCTCTGAAATGATATCGTTTCTCCCTTGTTTGGAACAACTTTTGGATATTTGCGGGCAGTGATAAATTCTTCACTTTGAACATTATTATTGCGGTTTTAAAGTCAACCAGATCTTTCAACTTGAGAGTTTTTTGTTTAAGAAAAAGTGGGTTTGTTGGTTCCCTGTAAGCTGCTTTGTTTATTATTCTAATAGCTCTCTTTTGAAGCATAAAGACTGGATATATGTTTGTTTTATATGTATTTCCCCATACTTCATTACAATATGTCATGTATGGGAGTATTAATGAATGATACAAGGTGTATAGTGTGGGTTGATTCAGCAAATATTTCACTCTGTGTAATATTGCAATTGATTTGGATACTTTACCTTTAGTATAATTAATATGTGACTTCCAACACAGTTTGTTATCAATTATTACTCCAAGAAATTTAGTTTCAGATACCCTTTCAATCTCTACACCATTTACACTGAGTTTGGGTACTGGGTTGTTGTGATGGTTGTTAAAGACTATAAATTTTGTCTTACTTAAATTGAGCGTTGATTTGTTTGAATCAAACCACAGTTTAAGCTTTCCTAATTCCTTTCTGAGTGTATCCAGAAGTTGTTCCAAATTGTTTCCACTGCATAGCAGATTAGTGTCATCGGCAAACAATATTAAGTCCATTTTTTCTGAAACTTTACATATATCGTTTATATACATATTGAATAATAATGGTCCCAAAACTGAACCCTGTGGGACTCCACAGGTGACCTTCAGTAACTGTGAGTTTTTGTTGCTAACACATACATACTGATATCTATTCTTTAAGTAACTACTTAACCAGGACAGTGCTACCCCTCTAATACCACAATTTTGTAATTTCTTTAATAATAAATTGTGATCTACTGTATCAAATGCTTTTTTAAGATCTAGGAATACTCCAACTGAATACTCTTTATTTTCAATGGCTGTTGATATTTTTTCTGTAAATTCCATTAGAGCAAATGCAGTTGTCCTCTTGTGTCTGAACCCATATTGCTGCTCACACAATAAATTATTGTTCAGTATGAAGTTGTCAATTCTCTCATAGAATATTTTTTCAAGTATCTTGGAAAATTGCGGTAATAGTGAAATTGGTCTATAGTTTGAGAGTTCCCCTCTGTCGCCCGTCTTGTATATCGGAATTACTTTAGCTATTTTCATTGCATTGGGAAATATACCTGATTGGAGAGACAGGTTACAGATATACGTCAGTGGTTTTACTATGCATTCGATAACAGTTTTGACTAATAGCATGTCAATACCATCACAGTCCGTAGATGTTTTACTTTTGAACGATTTAACAATTTCAATGACCTCTCTTTCGTCTGTGTTCTTTATGAAGATGGAGTCTTTTACAGCAGTGTTATTGCATATTGTATCACCTGTAGGCACCGTAGTGGGTATTTCTCGGGCCAGTTTAGGTCCAATGTTAACAAAAAAATTATTAAATTCATCTGCAGGTGAAGCTATATTCACACTCTGAGTCGTTTTATTATTTTTTGGAATATTAGTTGGGTAGCTTGTATTTCTGCTTTTATTTCCAAGGATACTGTTGAGTATTGTCCATGTATTTTTAAAATTGTCTTTGTTTTTCTCCAGTTCTTTACTGTAATAGTCTCTTTTACTACATCTTATTATATATGTTAACTTATTTTTGTATGTTTTATACCGCTGCTCTGCTTCTATTGTCCTTTTCTTTAGGAAAGCTTTATATAATAAATTTTTCTTTTTACACGCCTTTTGTAGTCCTTTGGTTAACCATGGCTTATCAGCAAATTTGTGTTTAAGCTTTTTTTTAACTAATGGGCAGTTTTTTTCATAAAGAGTGGTTACAATGTTTATAAATGTGTCATAGGCTTCATTTACATCTGATACATACACTTCTGTCCAGTCTTGCTTCAGCAAGTCCTCTTTAAGAGAATTGATTGCATTTGGTGATTTGTGTCTGAACGATTTTGAAATTTTTTCTGCGTTGGGCCCCGTGTGGCCATGGATAAGTGCAAAGGTTGGCAAGTGGTCACTTATATCATTTATCAATAATCCACTTTCTATTTTCTTATCGATAACATTGACAAACAGGTTGTCAATAAGTGTAGCAGAGTGAACTGTGATTCTACTGGGATGTGTTATTGTGGGATATAGACTCATGCTGTACATGGAGTTCATGAACTCTGTAACTACATTTTGTTGATGTGGATTCAGTAAATCAATATTGAAATCTCCACAAATTGCTACCATTTTCTTACTAGTAATATTATTGTACAGCTCGACTAATTTATCTCTGAATGTCTCAATGCAAGTTCCCGGCGTTCTATATATGCAGCTTATGATTAGATTTTTTGTTTTGTCTAGGTCAATCTCAACAGTAACACATTCCAAAATCCCTGGTAGTGCAAAGGTCATTTCATTTACAAGCTTACACCTATACAGGTCATCAATATACAGTGCAACACCACCACCCTTTTTTTGAGTTCTGTTAATATAAAACATCTGATATCCCTCTATTGCCATCAGGGGAGCCTGATCTTCATTAAGCCAGGTTTCAGAGACTGCAATAGCTGTGAATTTTCTGTCTAGCTGTTTTAAATAGTCCTGAATCTGTGGAAAGTTTTTGTTAAGACTTCTGCTATTGAAGTGTATTATTGACAGTTTACCATCTAATTGCACTTGACTTTTGAATTGCTTTTATTCACAGTGGTTGTGAATATTATTGAAAAAGTGGTTATCAGGATCAATATCATTCTCCATCTCTTGTGGTTTATGTTCAGCATAGTGGCATATTTTCAGAGTTTGAGTTTCCTCACTCTGTGTCAGATGACTTCTTCCAGCTGGGGATAATTGATGTCTACTCGAGTCGATCATAAGTTTTTGTTTATTTTGCTTATTTTTTTTTAAAGTACTTTGGCATGGTGTATCAAAAGAACTATTCTTATCGTGTGTATGAATATGGATTATCATTGACTCATAATTTTTTTAATCGGTGTTCATCTGTATTTATTTAAGTCAGTAGCATCTCTGATCATTATACTCCTTGCTTGCTCAGGTGTTCCATTTAGTTTAATCCAAATTCTACAATTTCTTGTCCAGGTTGCCTGTATCTTATTTTGTTTTTTCAGCATCCGTGCCTGCCGTGCTAATTCAGCGTTTTTTTTTGTCAGGTGTTCGTTTAGGTAAACTTGAGTTTCCTTTAGCTTTTTGGCCTGCCTCAGTATGTCATTCTTTACCCTTCTGTTCACAAAGCGCATCACAATTGATTTCTTTGTTTTGTCATCTTTCTTCGGTAGAGCATAGCAGGCTGAGATTGCATTGGCTTCTACCTTAATGTCTCTATTATTAAGGAACTGAAGCACTTGATTTTCTAAGGACACTGATTCACTCATGGGAGCATCTTCACCATTCAGTCCTGTTGTGGCATGGGCGTATGACTGATATCTGATGTTCTAGTCCACTTATAACTAGGTCATCAATGCGAGAACCTTGTTCAAGATCCTCGACGCGTTGCTCCAAAAGACGCCCGTGTTGCTCCAGGTCCATAATTTTTTTGTCTTTTTCTTGAATTATTAAATGTAGGGCTTGTACCTCTTCTATTAGGCCTATTATTTTGGCCTGCTGGCTAGTCAATTTGGCCAATTCTTCTGACACAAAGTTCAGAGATTTTTTAATTTCTTCCATTTCCTCTTTTTTTGGTGGCATTTTACTGACCTGTGGATAGAAATAGACAGCGAATCCGGCTAGGCCTCAACTGGCCCGGCCGCTGCTGGACCCGCCGCAACCGAGCTCCTGCACAGCTCCTCCGCCAAGTAAAGCTGCACAGCTCCGCAGATCACCGCCGTCGATCGCTGCCGCCTGCCGCCGTCTGCTTGGCTGGTTATGTCGCACACCGCCGGCGCAGCCGAACTCCACTGATCACCGCCGCTGATCACCGCCGCCTGCCGCCGTCTGCCTAGGTGGCACCTCCGCTAGGCCCCGTCACCAACCGCCGTCGGTATGGTAGTAACTGAACAGTAATTCGATGCCTGGCGAAATTGAGCGCACCTAAACAGTCTTTTTGTGATTTTCAAAATGGCTTCATGCAGCGCGCCGCCAGCGAAGAAAACAAAGCTTGAAGAAAAGGAAAATCGAGGGACTGGACGTCACCGAAAAGAATGGGAGAGTCCGAGCTTGGAGAAGGGAAAATACACTCATCTGCATCAGATCGTACCTGACAGCCAGACCCACACTGCAGGTCGGCGCCTTTTTAGTCCTTCATGCTTCCTAGACACACTGGATATAAAGTATCAAACTTCAACTTTCAGTAGATCAAACCCATACCTGTCAAGGCCTACCTCATGCCTCCCTTATTGGGGGGGCTTTCACACCTGTATTGAGTACTTAAAAACTGTATTTATCGGCAGATGAAAGAAAACTGAAGCAAAAAAACCAAACAAAAACCAACCAAACAACAACAATTGCAACATGAACTATTTCAAACATATTTATTCAAATGTACACGTAAATGGACACAATCTTGAGCCATAACTTTTTGGTAATGTGAAAATAATAAGCCAAGTAGCACAAATAAATAAATAAATTTAAAAAATGATAATATTAATAATAAATAAATAAAAATAAATAAATAAAAAACAATATTTTTCAAATTTACCCCAAAGCACTGCACAAACAAGCTACAAGTACTGAACAGAGAGAATACCCCCAGGCAGACCAAGGAGGGGGGGGGGATAATCTGCCACTAAGGACGGACCACATGGCTAATGACTTGGACATCGGCTTAAGGACTAGGAGTTTGGAAGTGATGCAGGATGAGGGTGAAGCTACAAGAAGATGCAACTTCTGCGGTGGAATGTTTAAAAATGAACGAGGTGTGAGAATTCACCAAGGCAAGACGAAGTGCAAAGAACGACTACAGCAACGCAAAGTATCTAATGCCTCCCAGAGGAAAATCTTGGAGTTTATTAGCTCTACTTGTCAGACGGCGGAGGTTGGGGACCAGGAGGAAAACCACAGTGACCCAGACCTCTCTGCTGAATTTAATCAGAGCACAGGCAGCGGAGGTGAATAGAATAGGCTGGGAAGTATCATGAAGAAACCCCGGCTGAATCTCCCACCAGCAAATGACCGCAGATGGGCACAGTTGGATGAGGACTTAAGTATCTCACTTGATAACATCTTGAAAGGAGATGTAGCCAGGAAGATCAAGACCATGGTACATACCGTGTATCAGGCATGTCAGGACACCTTTGGAGTTAAAAAAGACAAAGGTGTCAAGCCACCGGCAGGACCCTCCAGAAGGCACCGTCAGATTGCAGAAGTGCGGAGGGATCTAAGATCAATTAAAAAAAGGTGGCGGAAAGGGAATGAAGATGAAAGATAGGCCCTAAATGAGTTAAATGGAGAGTTGCGGAAGAAATTGCTCCAACTTTGCAGGGCAGAAACAAGCCGGAGAAAGCAGAGAGAGAAGCGGCGACAAAGGAAGGCCTTTTTTAGTAACCCCTTCAGGTTTATAGCCAATCTCCTCGGCAAGCCCAAAAGTGGAAGGCTGATGTGTTCAAAAGAAGAAGCTGAGGAAAGTGTGGCAGCGGCACATGGGGATCCCAATAGAGACGTCCCATTGGGAGATTGCCCTTTCCAACTGCCGCCACTTAAGCCACACTTCCCTTTCAATATAGCAGACTTCACTTTTGAAGAAGTAAAGTATGTAATGAAGAAAGCCCGGGCAGGTTCTGCTCCAGGACCATCAGGTACAACTTATAAAATCTATAAAAACTGTCCTCGCTTGTTGAGAAGGCTGGCAAAACTGTTACGAGTTCTTTGGAAGAAGAAACAAGAGCCCTGGTTTTGGACACTGGCTGAGGGCTGCTTTGTTCCTAAAGAATTAAATTAATCTGGACTTGACCAGTTTCGAGAGATTTCCCTCCTAGATGTTGAAGGGAAGATATTCTGGTTCATCATTGCTAAGCGGTTAATATCATATTTACTTACTAATAAGTTTGTTGACACAAGTGTCCAAAAAGGAGGCGTCCCGGGATACTCTGGTTGCTTGGAGCATACGTCAGTGATTAGCCAAGTCATTAAAGAGGCAAAAAAGAATAACACCACCCTCTCTGTTGTCTGGCTAGACCTTGCCAAAGCTTATCCAAGTGTACCCCACCAACTGATCCGTAGAGCACTGGAATACTACCAAGTACCATCAGAGGTGATTAAGCTTGTGATGTCCCATATGAATTTCCTGAGGATGAGGTTTACTGTTGGAGATTTTACCACCGAATGGCAGAGACTCGAAAAAGGCATCATGGCAAGGTGCACAATATCTGTGGCTTTGTTTGTGGCTGCTATGAATTTGTTATTGAAGGTAGGAGGGATACAATGCAGATGCCCAAAAGCAGATGATGGCACTAGGCATCCAGCTTGTAGAGCCTTTATGGATGATATAACCGTAATGACTCTGTCAGTGCAAGGAATGCATTGGATCCTAGGCTCATTGGAGAAGATGGCAGCTTGGTCACGAATGCAGTTTAATCCAGGAAAGTCTAGGAGTCTGAGCATTATGAAAGGAAAGCTGATGGAAAGCATTTTCAGCATCGAAGGGACTGTAATTCCATCAATTCAAGAACAGGGAGTACGATGCCTGGGAAAGTACTACGATTGTACCTTAAATGATAGGGGGAATTTAAAGCAGACCATGGCTAGTTTGTGTAGCTGGCTTAAGGCAATTGACAGAAGCCACTTGTTTGGGAGGTTTAAGGTATGGTGCTTTCAGTATGGCATCATACCTAGGTTCCAGTGGCCATTCCTGCTATATGATTTTGCTGTTACCAGAGTAGAAGCAATGGAGAGACTCTGTAGCAAATGTATTCGCAGATGGCTAGGAGTTCCCCCATCCTTCAGTTCAGTTAATCTCTACAGCAAGACTTCCAAACTTCGCCTACCAATCTCATCGGTGGTGGAGGAGTTCAAGGCCACTAAGGCAGGGTCTGTCTGTTCTCTGCTCTATTCTGATGATAAGAAGGTCAGGCATTCCAACACAGCCATTAAGTGTGGTAGGAAATGGAGACCCCAGGAAGCTGTCAGGGAAGCTGAAGCATACTGGAGACCTGACGAAATCGTCGGCGTAGTTTGTCAGGGATGACTCGGGCTAGGAAATTACAATGGTAAAAGGTGGAGCACAGCTGACACCAAAAGTAGGAGAAGATTCATAGTACAGAGGGTCAGAGAGGCAGTGGAAGAGGACCGCTGTGTGAAAGCCGCAGGGCTTGCCTCTCAAGGGCAGTGGATGCAGTGGAACCCTGCACTTGAACGATCACTGTCCTGGAATGATATCTGGGGCACGGACCAGGGCAAGTTGGCTTTTCTTCTTTGTGCAGTGACTGATTTTTTTACCAACACCAAGTAATTTAAAACTTTGGTACAAAGATGAGGATTCATCTTGTAAGCTGTGCAGTATGTCCCCTAGTACTTTGAATCACATTTTGACCGGGTGCTCTAGAGCACTGGGAGAAGGGCGTTACCAGTGGAGACATGATAAAGTCCTTGCAGAAATGGCAAGGTGGGTTGAATTTCAAAGGATTAGAGCCAATAACCATCAGGCAACACCATTTCAGGTCATTAGCTTTCAAAAGCCAGGAAATAAGTCTCCGAAGGAAAAAACAACTGTCAGAATGTGCCCCTCTGTTTTGCATAAAGCAGCAGATTGGGAGTTGCACGTTGACCTAAAAAAGAAGCTCGTCTTCCCGGAAGAAGTAATAACAACCACACTCCACCCAGACATGATTCTTTGCTCTCGGAGTGCAAAATCCATTGTAATAGTTGAGCTTACAGTGCCTTGGGAGGAGAGACTGGATATATCTCACGAACTCAAGAAGGAAAAATATCAGGACCTGGTTGATGAGGCTCGGATTAAAGGGTGGCACACTACTTTATTCCCTGTTGAGGTTGGTTGTCGTGGGTTTCCAGCTGCATCTTTGTATCATTTTTTACATAAGATAGGTCTGGAACCTAAACATCTTAGGAAAGCCATTGGGGACATAGCCTCAGTGGCAGAGGCTAGTTCAAGGTGGTTGTGGCTCACAAGAGATCATGGTTGGAACCCTTCTGCAAGTGAAGATTAATCTTTGCTGCCCCACTCAGGCGAGGCGTATAGGTTCAGGGGCGAAACGCCTATGACCCTGAGACACCTGCTGATGATGCAGGAGGGATCCTCTAACGAAGTTCTGACCACTCAGCCACCAGGACTTTTAAGAAGAGAAACTGATGTTTCATCTATTTTGCTTTTGCAGTTTCTGCTTGTAGCAAAGCACCTTTGATGTTTAGCACCTTTGATGTTTATTTCTCTTACATTAGCACAAGGTAGATTGCTTAATTTGAAAGTACACAATAAGAATAATTCTGAATATAGTTCTTAATTGCCAGCTAGATATATACACTTGGAATTAAAGAGTTTTTAATTGTCAGCTTTGTTACACTAATGCACTTTGATGAACTTGAAACAAGAAAATGTTCACTGATGCTGCTTGTTATAGTTCCAAGTAGCAGCCTTTGCTGACTCTAGCATTTCTTTTGAAGGCTTGACCTTGAAGCATGGAGTGTCACAATTCATTTTCACTTGCATGAAAGAAGTCAGAGTTTCTGGGAGCATACTTTTTCTGAAGTCGGTGTGAATTTTCCTGACCATGCTGAAAGCCCTCTCACTGTCAGCATTGCTGTGAGGAAGGCAAAGCAGTGCTGAGTACACTTTGAGGAGCTGGGGGAAGCGGCGCATATCAAGGGCTGTCTTCAAGGCCATCACCTGACCCCAGTAGACATCAACATGGACAGGCTTGCCATCCTTGTCTTGTAGAGGCACTGTGTTTTCTGGCAGCAGTTGCAGGTCCTCCCATTCTTCTTTCAGCTATTCTGTATCAACAGTGGGGCAAAATGCAGCAGCAAGCTCTACAATGGGGCCATAGGTCAGGGACTCTGTTTTCCTGGGGTCGAGGACAGAGAGGTGTGGCAGAATTTTGTCGTCAAAGGGGAACTTGTTGAGCATCTTTCTCACTACAGCTTCATAGAAGCCTCTTACTGCTTCAACGAACTTCAGCTCTGTGCCTGGGTCAAGTTCATGGGTTTGTAGGGCTTCTCTGGTTTCCAGTCCAATGGTGATAAACTCCTCAGAGTGCTGCAGGTCACTGTCCAGGAAATCCAGTCTTCTTAGGTCATTGGTCGCCTTTACATACTTCATTTGAACAAATTTGACCAATAGTTTTCTCAAGAGACGATCCATTTCAGGGAGGAGACTGCCTATCTTGCTCTCATCTGCTTGAAAGATGGTGCTGAAGTTGTTGATGATAGGCAGGATGAACTTGAGAAGCAGGAACAAGTCACATACTGTCAGGCTCTTTTGGCCATGTACCAAAAAAAACCCAAAACAAGACGACTACTTTGACAAACTAATCACATAGAATGAAACATATGTCCATCACTATGGTACAGAAACTAAAGCCCAGTTGAAGCAATGGAAGCGTTATGACTCACCACCTCTGAAGAAGGCACATGTCCAACTCTTGGCAGGCAAGGTCATGCTCACGGTCTTTTGGGACCAGCATGGAGTAGTGATGATGGATTGCCTGGTAAAGGGTACCACAATTACTGGGACTTACTACACTTCACTGCTGCAGAAATTGCAGAAGGTCATCAAAAGCAATCATCATGCTGACCAAAGGTGTCCGCTTCCTGCAAGATAATGCCGGGTTCACAACTTACATGTTGCCCAGAGGGAAGCACAGTCCTGCGGCTATTTAATCCTTCCTCACCCCACTTCCCCTCCCTACCTTACACCATTGACTTCCACCTTTTTCGAACAATGAAGTCATTTTTGAAGGGCAAGCCCTTCCAAGACAATGAAATGCTGATTTCCATGGTCAAGTTGTGGCTTCTGGCACAGCCTGCAGACTTCTACAGGTGAGGTCTCCGCAGCTGCATAAAGCGATATGAGAAATGTGTAACCCTTGGTGGTAACTATGCAGAGAAAGACTAATAAATGTGCCAAGGTTGAGTCTTCTCAGTCCATGGAAGATGACTCAGGGGAAATCTCTTATGAACAGCCCTCATAAATGTGTAACATTTCTATATTTTAGCTAAATTATATAAAATTGAAAAGCCTCTTTTTTAGTGCCATAGCTATCATGGAGCAGCATATGCCCTGCTGAATCTGAACAGCGCTGTCAGTCAAAGATGGTGTTTCCCTATTCTCACCTACTGTAAATCATCATCTTCATTGGGTTTGATCTACTGAAAGCTGAAGTTTGATACTTTATATCCAGTGTGTCTAGGAAGCATGAAGGACTAAAAAGGCGCCGACCTGCAGTGTGGGTCTGGCTGTCAGGTACGATCTGATGCAGATGAGCGTATGCGTATGCTCGTCCGCCACTACAAAGGTGGGTTTGAGTCTGTCTATGCCAATTTCTCGAAGCTCGGACTCTCCCATTCTTTTCGATGACGTCCAGTCCCTCGATTTCCCTTTTCTTCAAGCTTTGTTTTCTTCGCTGGCGGCGCGCTGCATGAAGCTATTTTGAAAATCACAAAAAGACTGCTTAGGTGCGCTCAATTTCGCCAGGCATCGAATTACTGTTCAGTTGATTTTAGGTTCTCTCAATAATTTTTTTTTTCGCTGTATATTTTTCTTTTTGGCGTACAGAAATGGCAATATGCCCGTATTTGCTAAAACTGCATTTTCCCCGTATTAAAATACGGCGAAACCGTATCACTTGACGGGTATGTGAACGTTACAGACACACACACAAACTGACAGAGATTTCTTGAATTTATAGATAGATGCCAAAATCAATATTTCACCCCTTACAATAGGAAATTCAGGCTTTTTTCTTACCTAATCTACGTCTTTCTGACGCGAATTCCTTTAGTCAATTTAATTCTATTAACCGAAAGTTCAGAAAAAAAAAACTACAACTACCACACTTCCTTCCTCCTACTTCTTCTTCTTGTCCTCCTCGTAAAAACAATAATGGCGTCGCATGATGAGGACATGATTTTCAAACCTGTTTCTGCTTCTTCCGAGAACCAAGGAGACCGAAAAACAGCGGCAGTGTCATTCGGCTTCACTAAAACTGTCAGCAAATTTAAACCTTCCACAAAGGAAGATGACAAAGACTACCTAACAGGAGTAGACAGGAAAGAACTACAAAGGTATGCTAATGCTAACGTATTCGTTAGCCTAACGGTAAGACGTTTCAAGCACTGCTGTATTAGAGACGACTCACACTGAATTATTTTGTCGTGATGAAAAAAAAAATCAGAGTACGTGTTTTTTTTTTTTGTCACCATATATAAATCTTTATCAGAATTGTGATTCTTACCCCTGACCTGCAGTTCAAAACTGTCTGAGAAGCCCAAGGAGCCCATCATCATCCCTTTGATCCAAGAGAACCGCTGGCATCGAGCGGCTCCGAGCGCCGACAGCAGTGCCAGGGAGCCCAATACGACCCAGGAGGACGACTCTGTGGAGTCCCAGGCTGTCAGAGAACTCATTGAAGGTTTGTGTGTTTATGTGACAGATGTATACAGAGGGATGCGGGTACCATCAGCTAACACAAAAGTTCTATAACCTGTCTGACGTGTTCCTGTAGACTCCAGGAGACAGCTTGAGCAGTGGCAGAATGAGACCCAGCAAGACAGTCGTCTCACTATCCCTCTGTTGATGCAAAACAAAGTGCCAGAGGGCTTTGAAGATGGAGACCATATTAAGGTGGACCTGCGACCTGAATCTGTAAGTACAAGAACCTACTAGAGAAGCACTCACTCGGCTGTTGGTAATGTGAGGTTTCACCTGTACACTACACTAGTAATAAAACATACACTACTCACAAAAGGTTAGGGATATTTGGCTTTCTGGTGAAATTTCATGATGAACCTAAAATGCACTATAACCTTTACAGGTGAACTTAATTTGACCTTTAACCTTTTGAATGCACTTGTCCAACTGTTGAGTATTTCAGTGCTTTTTGCATAGCTTGCTGTTCTCTAACAAGGCGCTTACCGGCAAAATTCACAACAGGTGTTTGATCCATGAATCTACCAATAAATTTTCTGGTTCAATTAGGTATTTAAACAGTCCTCTTCATCATGGTGTTCACATTTTGACATCATGAGACCAAGACGACACCTAACAATTGATCAACAGTATCTGGCCATTGCGAGGCTTCAAACAGGATGTTCTCAGAGGGAAGTGGCCACTGAGCTTAGAGTGTCACAGAGTGTCATCAGCAAGTTGCAACAAAGATACAGAGAGACTGGAAGAGTCACAGAAAGGCGTAGAAGTGGACGTCCTTTGACCACATCCCACACTGACGACCGCTTCATTGTGAACAGTGCCCTGCAGAACCAGATGATGAAGCCACTCAACTCCAGGCACATTTAAGGGAGGTGAGAGGCACCCAGGTGTCACATCAGACCATTCGAAATGTTTGCATCAGCGTGGTCTGCTTGCTAGATGACCTGCAAGAGTACCTGACCACACCACCAGGCACAGGTATCATCGTCTTGCATGGGCCAGAGAGCATTTATGCTAGACAAGGGACCAGTGGGCCTCAGTCCTGTTCTCTGAAAGTTGATTCACGTTGAGCAGAAATGATGGCGGCCAGTGATTTTGGAGATGTCAAATAGAGTGCTGTGCATCAGCCACTGTTGTCACCAGGCGAGCCTTTGATGGTGGTGGTGGTAGTGGTGTTACAGTTTGGGCAGGTGTGTCTAGTCAATCCAGAACTGCCCTACACCTTGTGAAAGGTACAGTGACAAGCCGATAGTACCTGAATAACATCATTAATCCAGTCATTGTGCCCCTGTATGAACAACACAGGCCTAATTAAATCTTCATGGATGGCAATGCTCCAGCTCATCGAGGTTGCATCATTCGGGAATGGCTGCTGGAGGCAGGGGTACCTCAAATGGAGTGGCCTGTGCTTTCTCCAGACCTGAATCCCATGGATCTTTTTGCAAATGCATGATGGCGGCCGCTCGTGACACATGCCACAAAGCATTCTGGGATCATTTGGGTGCAAACAAGGCCGATGTTGGCTTCATGTTCTTTGTAATATCACTGTAGTGTGAACTTTTTACATTTTCCATAAATTTCACCCGATAACCAGATATCCCTAACTTTTTGTGAATAGTGTATTTGATTTGACTGTGGAATGTTAGGAACACAGAAAAAAATTAGACAAAAACATTACTGAGCATAAGCAGTTATTTCATGCACTGAGACCAAGACTTCAAGGGGTCAAGAATTAATCAAAGACCATGATCAGTGAGGCAGGGACCAAGTTGAGACCAGTCTATATGTACATGCCAGCTGTCATGGATGTATTTGTTCAGGATTTATCAAGGAATGTTAAAGAAACAAAGGACATTGGCTAATTTGCTGCCCAAGTTGAGAATCTCAACTGAGATGATGCCTCATAATTCACAAATTTCTTATACAGAAGTGTCAAATAGTGTTTCCACTTGCATGAATTTAATCTTTGCTGATGATGACCATGGTATATAGATCATGTTTGCCTATACAGTGCTATTTTCCAGCTGTGATATCATCAGCATTCATGCAAACAACTGTATTTGGGTGGGAGATGCTGCCAAATTAACTGGATTTATTTCTGTACCTGCTGTTGTGACGTGTGTGCTTGGAGCAGGGATTTATAAAATAAACTTTTAAGCTTTCCGTGATTGTCACCTTAAAATTGTGAATGACCCTGCTCAAACAAAGACATTTGAAAATTGCCATTTTAGGAGGCTCACTTAAAGTTTTTCAAATGTAAAAATCACAGCAACATCTAACAGAGAGGGATTTCAGTGAGCACGTAAAAGTGCCTGAAAGTACAAAGTAATCATGTAGGTAGAGTGTTTTGACTCGGATGAAATTTGTCTGTGTGTGTGAGAGAGAAAGTGCTGACGCTCAGCTGGGAATAGCACCCCTGTGTGCTCACGCTGTTGCATGCATGCCTATCAGGAGGCTTTTCTCAACACAGATGGATTTTGATGGGAGGCGAGCGTTGGCTTTCTCCCAGAGACATGAAGGCGGCCAATCAGATTTCTTTCCGTTTCTTTTCATGCATGTCTCTTCACTGTCATCCCATATCTGTTCTCAGTTACTTTAGATGTGATTGGCAGAATATAAGAGTCAGGGGAAATTTGCTTACTGAACTCCAGCGCTCATTTTAATGCAGCCTCCTCGGTGAGAGATCACTCCCAGCGTTCATCAGTAGAAAGCCGTCAGCCGAGGGGAGATGAGCAGGGCCGCTGCTCTGATGAGGGCTGCTGCCTGGTGACTCTGAGTCAGCCGGGACTGAGTCTGACAGCCCAGGGCCAAAAGGCTGAGTAAGACCGACATTACAAACTGCTACTCTCTGTCAGATGCCACAGTTTTGGTTTTTTTTATGGATGTGTGTGTGTTTCAGAACTCAAAGATTATATAAGCGCCTCATTTAGCCTTTTAGGGCATTTTAACGCAGTCTGGGGTGTTTGGATTTCTTTGTGAGTTTAATGCATCTTGACTTCCAAACTCATGATTATTCCCTGTGTTTGTCAGTCAACAGAGGCGGATTATGAGAGTGTTCCTGTTGAGGCTTATGGACTGGCGATGCTGAAAGGGATGGGATGGAAGAAAGGGAAAGGCATTGGGCGTACCTTTAAACAGTATGTGGAAAAAAAGATATGCCTGGTTGGCTATTTCCTCTCTGAATTTAGCCCAAATTCAACAACTTTAGACAATAAATTAGTCGCTCATCTAACGTATTTATTGGGAATTTTTGTAATAATTGAATAATTGCTCCTGCTGTTTTACCCTTTTAATAAATAAAAACACCTATAAATTGTAACTATAGAAAATAAACAACATGAGACTTTCTTTTTAAAATGTGTTCATACAGATTAAGAGTTCACAGTATGTCATATTTGCACTCTGATTACCTTTAATCTGACCCAATAAACTCGAGCTCTATTGACCTCTGGCCTATTTTATATTCTACACGTCCATCTCTCTGATTATTGATTTGATGTTGTTTCCTGACTGTTTACAGAGATGTGAAGCCAATCGAACACCAGCTCCGTCCTAAAGGGTTGGGTCTTGGAGCAGATCGTTCAGCGATAAAGGATCTGGAGCCCAGCAGGCATCAGCGTCCCCCAAAGCCAGGCGAGGAGCGAGGGAAGGAGGAGGAATTAGTGATGGGTCCTGGGGGTTGTGTTCTAGTGGAATCAGGGCCACACAGAGATCTATATGGCAAGGTATGTTTGATCTGAAATTTGTTTTTCATCACACATTCTAATCTGTCTGTATTTCCCCCAAATTGGAGTATAACCATGACTTGGTTGATTGTGAATGTGTTACGCTTCTCACAACTTTTATTTTCATACTGCAGATAGAAGGCATTGATCCAGACAATGTTCGAGTTGTGGTAAAGTTGGCTATTGGTGGCAAGACG
Source organism: Pholidichthys leucotaenia (assembly GCA_020510985.1). Lineage (NCBI taxonomy): Eukaryota > Metazoa > Chordata > Actinopteri > Cichliformes > Pholidichthyidae > Pholidichthys > Pholidichthys leucotaenia. Next base: position 279,153,653 of record CM035843.1, on the reverse strand, counting down.
GTGACAATCAGCCAGTATGCTATTAAACTGGTGGGACGGAAAGAATACGACAAATACAGTAAAGACCTCAGTGAGTAACTCCCGAGAACACAACTTTTCCTGGTCAACCATACCCCGCCGTTTCATGTGGTACCTTATCATATTAATTTTCATTTTCCTTGTAGCCTAGCAGCTATCATGGGGAGTCTAGCATTGTGAAGAAAATGTTTCATTTTATTCTTCACCTTCTCTGACTAAGGTCTTTTGATCACTACTGATATTGATCACCTCAGTAGCTCCTGTTTTCCTCCATTAAAGGCCTTGTCACGCCTAGACGATTTAGGCAGTTTGCCAAATGTATGAAAAATTTGGAGAATATGCTGGCGTACATGGAATCAGTTATGGATAAGTTTTGTATAAGTTAAGAGCACACTGAAGAGTGCTGGTATACGGCGTTGTATGCCAAGCTCCTCTGAAAATTTTCAGCATGCTGAAAATTTTACGACATATCCAACGTATGGTTGAAACGTCCTGCATATGCGGAGTATAAGTTGTAGGGAAGCTATGCATTCGTTCACACGTTACTTGTAAGCAACTCACAAGTTACTCATAAGTCAAAATACGTCGAGATAAATGTCTAGTGTACCCAAAACTTATTTCTAACATATGAGTAATGCTCTTTGAACTTATGTGTAACTTACTGAACAGGTTTCTAACTTACAGCTACTGTATAATGGTCTTGTTCTTCTGTTTAGACAAAGTAAAGAGATGTTTCCTACCTTGACATGTTTCAACTGTGATGGTCTCTGTGAAGACTAGGTGACACCTTTACTCATTAAGAGCTGACTTGATCCACCTGCTTTATGATCAGCTCAGCTGGTGCCTGCAGCGCATACACACACACACACATACACACACACAGAGCTACACACACATTACTTGTTCGTGTAATGGGACCTGTCGGGGACGTGACCGAGGATATTATGAAGATCCAAATTGCTGTTTAGTCCTCCTTGTCATGTTTTTACCTTTGACTGCAGTCTGTACCATCAGCTGTCCAGTGCTGTTTTGATAGATATGCCAAAATGTCAGAACATCGCAGGAGGTGGATCCAGTCAGCTGATTGCCTGAAGTAGAGAGCTCAGCTGTTTTCCATGATAAATCACACTTTGCTCTCCCTTGGCTGCTGCTGTCTGATGTTTTTGGGTTCACACCGGCAAAAGCACACTCCATTACTTACTTTATTGAAAGTAAGCCTTTTTATCGCCATCAGTTGGTGTACCTTTGAGCCAGGTTGTGACAACTGTCATTTGACGTTTGTGACGTGTCAAATCAACTGTTTTAGATGTGACCAACCTCACAGATTTGACAGCTCTGCGATGGTCTTTGGAGGGGAGAATCATCTCGGTTGAACAGAGATGATCTCTTGCACACCTAGGATTCATGAATCAGGAGACTACGGCAGTTTGGCATGACCGCGCTATGCATAAGTTAGGATAAGCTATGCATAAGTTAGACTGGTTGGGCAAAAGTTGTTAACGCTGGCAACACACTAAGCATTCGTTGGTTTAAGTTATTTATAAGTTATCGAAACGTTCTATATAAGTTACTAATACATTATGTATACATCAAACTTATTATGGATACACGATGAATACGACCAAAAGTGAAAATTTCAGCATATGCCAGCGTTTTAGACCGATTTTTGTACTTTTGGCAAACATTGCCTAAATCGTCAAGGTGGGACAAGGCCTTTAACCAAACAAATTGGTTTGTTTACAACCAGCAGCCTCTTCCTGTTTTGTCTGTTAGGATGTACTCGAGCTTTTCTCATGAGAAAAGAAATGGATTCACTTTTGCTGCAGAAAAGTCTTGTTTTTGAGAATATTAAAAGGTGAAAGTAAAGTTAAGTCCAATGTGATTGCTGCTTTTGTCATTATAACTTATAAAGTAGGTTTTATAAAAAGTATAGGCTAATTTAAATACAGCGTATTTATGAAAAGTTAAGTTTCCTGTAGAGAAAAATTATCGATTTGATAATGGACTCTTTAAGATAAGATAAGCCTTTATTAGTCCCACAATGGGGAAATTCCAGGATTGCAACAGCGCAGGGATAGCAACACTCAGAGCAATAATTTAGAAAATAAGAGCAGTGAATATACATATGTACACATAAATAAATACACACACACACACACACACACACACACACACACAGTGCGGAGCATTGTAGCTAGGTGGACTAAACAGCATAACCGTCTATTTAGTTACCCTACATGGTATGAATATGTACCCATACATATTGTCAGCCTCCATAGCGACTGATATTGTCCTAGTTGTATGCTGGAGGGGACCATTTGTGTAAGTCTGTTGCGTCTTTTGCATTCAATACTATTAGGTCGTCACTTTTTTTTTGCTATCTCTGCGAGCAGCCCTGCTTAGGTTATACAGTCTGACAGCAGCAGGTAGGAAGGACCTGCGAAACCTCTCGGTCACGCATCTAGGATGATGTAGTCTACTGCTAAATGAGCTCCTCAGTGCGTCCAGTATGTCCTGCATAGGGTGGGACTCTGACTCCAGCAGAGTCAGAGTCAGAGGGTTAGGGTTTAGCCACCATCCTTCTCTCTCCCATCTCCTCCACTGGGTCAAGGCGCTGCCCCAGGACAGAGCTAGCTTTCTTGATTAGTTTGTTCAATCTCTTCCTCTTGGCTGCTGTAATGCCACTGCCCCAGCAGACCACTCCAAAAGTGATGGCTGATGCCACCACCGTGTCGTAGAATGTCTTCAAGAGCATTCCTTGTACACCAAAAGACCTGAGCCTCCTCAGTAGGAACAGCCTGCGCTGTCCCTTCTTGTAGAGTGCGTCAGTATTTTGTAACCAGTCTAGTTTATTGTTCAGATGAACACCCAGGTACTTGTAGGATGTCACCATCTCAATGTCCGTTTCATGGATGTTTACTGGTGCTGTGAGGGGTTGTCCTTGCCTGCGGCAGTCCACCACCAGCTCCTTAGTTTTTCTCGTGTTGATCTGGAGGCAGTTCCGATGGCACCAGTCTACGAAGTCCTGGATAAGTCCTCTGTACTCAGCTTCATCTCCATTGGAGATGAGGCTGACGATCGCAGAGTCGTCAGAGAACTTCTGTAGATGGCAGTGTGTTGTGTTGTGTGAGAAGTCCGCAGTATAAAGGGTGAACAGGAAGGGAGCCAAAACCGTTCCCTGGGGGGCCCCCGTGCTGCCGATGATCGTGTTGGACACACACTCCCGGGTTCTCACAAACTGTGGTCGGTTAGTGAGGTAGTCCAGGATCCATGATGACAGGTGCTGGTCCACCCCTGCGCATAGTAGCTTGTCCTTCAGGATCATTGGTTGGATGGTGTTGAAAGCACTGGAGAAGTCAAAGAACATGATCCTCACCACATTCCCGGGCTTCTCCAGGTGGGACAGGGAATGGTGAAGGAGGAAGATCACTGTATCCTCCACCCCGATGCCATGCTGGTAGGCGAACTGGAGTGGATCCATCGCTGGTCCCACCAGAGGGCGGAGGTGAGCAAGGAGCAGTCTCTCCAGGGTCTTCATCATGTGAGACGTCAGGGCCACTGGTCTGTAGCTGTTCAGGTCTTTGGGGTGGGAAGTCTTTGGTACAGGTACCACACAAGATGTTTTCCACAACTGTGGTACCCTCCCCAGCTTCAGGCTCAGGTTGAAGATGTACTCCACAATCCCACACAGCTGGTCTGCGCAGGACTTGAGGAGCTTCGTGCTGATGCCGTCCGGTCCCGAGGCCTTCCTCGCCTTGATCTTCCTCAGCTCCGTCCTCACCTGAGTCTTAGTGAGGGTCAGGTTGGGGGGCTGTGTGCTGGGAGTGGGGGGGTGTTGGTGGAGTGGGGTGTGGACAGCAGGTCTCGATGACTGTCAAGGCAGCAGTGGTTGGTGTGCAGTCGGGGGGGGAGGGTGGTTGGTCAAACCTATTAAAAAACAGGTTTCAGATTGTTCGCCCACTCCCTGCCCCCCGTGGCCTGGGGGGAGGTATTCTGGAGCCCAGAGATGGTTTTAAGGTTTCTCCAGACCCCGCTGATGTCGCTCTGTTGCAGCTTGTCCTCCATCTTCTAAAATTTAATATTTTAAAATTTAATACACATGCATAACCAGATTACATTAATTATTTGCGATGTTGGGAGATCTTCAATGCTAAATTTAAGATTAAAAAGACAATTTTTCTTTTATGTTGTTACAAGCTATATAAAGCAGTAAAATAAAAAGAATTTTGTAACGGTAATTATAATTATGACATGTTTAGAGAATGTAATGGTTGTGACTGTTGACCATAAAAAAGAAAAAACCTGCAATGACCTTCAGAAAGAAGTGATGATCACTTTTTAACTTTATGTAAACCAGATTAATCACTTGTAGATTATATAATAAGTCATTGTCATAGCCTTACTTGTATGTAACATAGGCCAAGCTAAACAGGTTTATCCTCAATTTTAGGGACATTTTTGTCCTAACTTAAAGAATGAAAGCGTTCAGAATCACACACACTTTGTATGACAGTGTTAATGCTTTGTCATGTTAAGATAACGCTAATAACATTTCTTCTCCACCAATCAGGTCGCCTCAGTCAAGCCCACAAAGACAAGCAGGAGAAAGAGAAGGGAAAAGAGCGAGAGAAAGAGAGAGAGCGACGAGCGGAGAAAGAGAGGAATAATATTGGTGAAAAGGTGAAACACAAGTCGTCAGAACGAGATGGAGGCAAAGATGAACAGAAAAGGAAACACAGAGAATCAAGTCAAGACAGGTTTGTTTTTAGTGAAGGACGAGCTATATTCTGTTTTTAACCACCATTTTAAATTGAATCATTGAACATTTTCTGCTGCACTGAAAGTCTTTATTGCTAAGTGATTTAGTAATAGTTTGTATTAATATTGTTGTGTTTCTTTCTAATCGGTAGAGATAAGCCTCCAATGAAAGAAGCAAGACGGCCAGCTGCTCCCCCCTCCTGGCTCCAGAGAGACCTGAAAGTCCGCTTCATTGATAAAGCTTTCAGAGAGGGAAGATACTACAATTCAAAGGTACTGGAGTCCAAAATCTATTAACTGTAAAGGAGAGTTTTAAATAATTGTGCCATTTAACAGGGACTAGAGCTGCAGTGTAAACACCTTCCTGTGGAACTTGATTAACGTAGAAAATTGGTAGAATAAATCAAAAAGTCCCTTCCGTGGATCATTACCTTATCTTGGTGGAGGGGTTTGAGTGCCCTAATGATCCCAGGAGCTATGTTGTAGGAGGCAACTTGCCCCTGGTAGGGTCTCCCAAGGCAAATTGGTCCTGGGTGAAGGGCCAGGCCAACAGTGGGCCAGTGGATCCCCATGGAAAAAAGTTTCATTAAGGATCCAGTGTACCCAAAGGAGCCCCAGGCGTCCGCCCTCCAGTGGTCTCACCACTTACAGGAGGGATCATGGGGATCGTAGTGCTATGTGAACCGGGTGGTAGTCTGAGCTACTCTGCTGCCTCCACAACCCAGACCCACTGATAAGTGATAGAAGAGGGATGGATGGTAATCAAAAAATATAAAGCAGCATAAACTGATTGATCTATTTTCTCTTGGTCACGCAGACTACAACACCCCATGCCTGCCTTGTCTAGTGTGTGGCAAGCCTGAGCACTGAACAAAACTAATATCGACTATGACCACTGCAGAAAATGAACATAGACGATGAATTGGAGTAATGTTTAGCCTCACAACTGTGAATCCATCTTTAAGGAATTTCTTTTTTGTGTCATTAGTAAATTATATGTTAGCAGTACTGAATATTTTCCCCCTCCATTTTAACAAATGCATTTTTCTGAACTGGCAACAGAATTGAGCCAAAATGCACACATGGTACCAGATATTTGGGTGGAGAGTTTTTATCACTACATTGATATATTTTTGGTTTCTGTCCTGTAGATGCAAGTGGAGGATGTGCTGACGCCGTTTACCTGTGTGTGTCGAACTGAAGAGGGAAGACTGTTAGATGGTGAGTCATCTGTGACACCTTGCTAACTCAGTGTTAGTTTTCTCATCATTGTTACTCCCTAATTTTAGCGGTATAATAGTGGTAAAGTGTGATCCTCCTTTTTAATTTCATGTCACATATGCTCAGCTTAGGTATTTCTGTGTTCAGATTTTTCATGCATTTGTGTCCATGTATGAAGTTTTAAAATTACCTAAAAATCCTTCATGAATTTCACTGAAAGCAATAGTGAGATACAGTATTTCTTGATTTGTTAGCGAACAGGTGTTATGAATTTAATGATAAAGCTTTAGTTTGATATAAAAACAACAATTCAGCTAGAATTTCCCTTTTTGTACATTTTAGATAGTAAAATTTGAAATATATTGGACAAAAGATTTTGGAAATGGAGCTGCCAGGCAGCAACTTAGCAAGGTTTTTTAGCCTTTATTACTAATTTTTTGGGTTCTATTGACTTCAAACGCTAAATAAGTGGAAAAATATTTCCAAGAGAATACAAATTTAGTGCTGTGTTGCACTAACGCAATATCCTGAGATGCGCCTCGTTTCCGGATATGACGTCATGAGGTGAAGTTCCTCTCAGCTGATCCATGTGCTATCAGTGTAAACAAGCTGTTTAGCTTCTACATCAGCGAAGAAATGCCAAAACATTGCGTGGCAGCTGGGTTTTCTAATTGCTCCACATACCTGCCAACTACTCCGGTTTTGCCGTAATGGTTACGGTTTTCAAGACCCCATTCCAGGTTACGGCTTTATTAATCAAAATTACGGTTTTTCACTAAAAATTCAGTCAAAAATTTTAAATCGTAAAAAAAAAACACGAAAGCAATTCCAAACACGAGATCGCTAGGAATCGTATCTAAATTTAGAACATAGCAACACGTGATGGCGGCCGGGATGGTCACACTTTTTCAGTGCTGAGACAAAGTTGCTGATTTTGCCACTAAAATAACTAACCAACAGCGAATATCGGATCAACATTTGTGACGCACATGCACAGGCTGAATTTCCACCTTGGTTGAACCAGCTTTTGAAGTACAAATACTCCTTTATTCGCCTTTCACCGTGCTCTGTGAGTAAACTGAGTAGCGTTTCTTTTCGTGGTTTGCTGCTACGCTTTACCTGAAGTGTTTGCTAAGCTAACGCTATCGCTATTGAGGGTATTGAGGTTTCTATTCTCGCGCGAAATCCCGGAGAGGCGTGCGTACATGGCGAGATGTAAACACGATGTAAACTGCTGCAGACATTCGCACGACTGCACTTCAACCCTGGCAAATGGACCATGGATTCGACATCTAAAAGGAGAATACATTTTATATAATGCCTAAGATTCTGAAGAACATGTGCTGTGTAATTGCAAGCCTTGTCATGCTTGGTGTATCGTGTAAACACATTGTGGTCTATATTAATCATATATCCCATAACCTACATATGTATAAGCATGTGAGAATGTTTGGTGATTACATATGTAAAGCGACTTCACACCTCAGAACAGGACAAAAGGTCTCAACCGCCAGTGAAGATCAAAGAGCATCCGAGGCGCTGCGGTGGAGACCAGATAGGTCGCCCTGACCTCCCAGGGCCAGGTGGAGGGGTACAAAGACAAAGGAGGGGGATTAAGATAATGAGGGATGTCAGCTTTGATATGCATGTCTTTTGTTATGTGTGAGTATAAGTATGTAGAGCCGAATGTGTTCGATCTCTTACTTCTTCTGCTGCTGCACTAGATGAGACTTGTTAGAGGAGCGAAGCTGATAATAAACTTTGGTTTATAAGTCACATCGCCTCGTTATTCCAAGCTCTTCTACACTGGTGACCCTGACGCGAGAATGGACCAGAGGCGTTCCCCCGCGATCGACTCATCTGTGGCGACCCAGGCAGACGCCGGCGCCCATGCAGACAGGGGAACGGATGGACGACGTTCCCCCACGGCACAAGTGACAGAGAGGGCTCAACCGAGCACCAGCGCCGCTGCGAGAGCCGAAGGAAGGCACTCTCACCCTGCGGACACATCAGGGACGGCCCACACAAACGCCGTCACCGTCAAGCTGCCGGACTTCTGGCAGGAAGACCCGACCTCGTGGTTTCAGCAAGCTGAAGCCCAGTTTGCACTTGCGGGCATAATGGCTGACGATACAAAGTTTTATCACATCGTCGCCAAACTCGACGCCGCCACTTCGAGATGTGCGCGGAGCATAATCCAGCGGCCGCCGGCCCAGGACAAATATAGAGAACTGAAAGTGACCATCGTGGCGAATTTCGTCCCCTCTGCCGAGGAGAGAGCCGAGAGGATCCTGGCGGTCTACGGCCACAGAGGAGGCAGACCCAAGACCCTCATGGAGGACTTGCTGCAGCTCAAAGAAGAGGACAATGACAACTTCCTCTTCCAATTTATATTCCTCAGTACGCTGCTGCCACACATGAGAGGGACGCTTGCCAACATGCGATGCAGCACCCAGCAAGACTTCCGCACGCTGGCTCGCGAAGCGCAGCGACTCGTCAACGCCTGCAGTGAACAGACACCCACAGCAGCATCCGCAGACCTCAACGCTGATGTCCGGAGCCACGGGGAGCCACAAACCACTGAGCAGAATCCGCCCGCCATGGCAGCGACACGGCCAAGACGTAACAGACGGAGCGACGTCTGTTATTACCACCACCGCTTCGCCGAGAAGGCTTACAAATGCGTTCCCCCCTGCAAATTCACGATTTTGGGAAACGCCAAAGCCGAGAACCGTTAACAGCGGCGGTTCTCGGCGAAAAAAGCAAGCTTCTGTATGTGACGGACGGACACACCGGCAAGCAGTTCCTCATTGACACAGGAGCTCAACTGAGTTTTATCATGCCCTCCCAAGCAGACCGGGCCATGGGCCCCCGGGGCAATAGAGCGATGGCAGCCAACGGCTCCATCATCGACACTTATGGCGAAAGGAACCTGCCCCTCCGCGTCCATGGCCGCAACTACAGATGGACATTTGTTGTAGCGGCGGTGAGTTTTAACTTGTTGGGCGCAGACTTTTTGTGTGCACATGGGTTATTAGTCGATCTAGCGAACAGACGCTTGGTTAATGCATTGTCCTTTGCTTCTATTCCCTGCTCAGCTCGAGTTTCTCCACCACCCGTGCAAGCCAGCGTCACCACAGCAGGAGGTAAGTTTGATCAACTCCTCACCCAATTTCCAGCACTCACAATTCCCAAATTCTCAGCTACAGTGGCTAAGCACGGGGTCGAACACTTTATTCCCACAAAGGGCCCACCCGTATTCGCCAAAGCTCGGCGCTTAGACGCGACCAAGCTCGCCATAGCTCGGGACGAGTTTACCACCCTTGAAAAACTAGGCATTATCAGGCACTCAAAAAGCCCCTGGGCGTCACCGCTTCACATGGTCCCGAAATCAGACAGTTCTTGGAGACCGTGCGGCGATTACCGCAGATTAAACAATGCGACAGCGCATGACCGCTACCCAATTCCTCACATCCAAGATTTTTCACTACATCTGGCGGGTGCGTGCATTTTTTCAAAAATAGACCTGGTCCGCGGCTATCACCAAGTCCCCGTTCGAGCAGAGGACATTCCTAAAACAGCTGTAATAACCCCCTTCGGTCTTTTTGAATTTTTGCGGATGCCTTTTGGCCTCAAAGGCGCTGCTCAAACCTTTCAGCGGATGATGGACGCGGTATTACGCGACCTCCCCTTCGTGTTCGTCTACCTCGACGATATGCTGGTAGCCAGCTCGTCTGAGGAAGAACACGAACAGCATCTCACTATGGTTTTTCGGAGACTAGAAGAGCACGGGTTAATAATCAACCCAGCCAAATGCAAATTCGGCGCGTCACAAATTGATTTTTTGGGACACAGAGTTTCACCGAAGGGGGCAGTCCCACTGCCAGACAAAGTTCGCGCAGTAAAAAGTTTCCCACGGCCACAAACGGTCAAATCGCTGCAGGAATTTTTGGGAATGGTTAATTTTTACAATCGTTTCCTCCCCCGTGCAGCTCAATTCATGCAGCCCCTATATGACGCGCTCAGAAAACAAAAACCTTCCAACGCGGTCGCATGGACCCCGGAGCGCGAACGTGCCTTCGCGGAAGTAAAAAGTGCCCTAGCTAACGCCACATTGTTGGTTCACCCTGATCCCTCGGCCCGCATTGCGCTAACCACAGATGCTTCAGACCTGGCCATAGGGGCGGTTGTAGAACGTCGGCGGAATCTGGCAACCTTTGGCATTTTTCAGCAAATCGCTAAACCAAACTGAGCGTAAATACAGCACTTTTGACAGGGAGCTGCTAGCGCTTCATTTATCCATCCGCCACTTCCAGTTCTGGTTGGAGGGGTGGCGTTTCACGGCTTTTGTAGACCACAAACCGCTCACCTTTGCGATGGCTAAAATTTCCGAACCGTGGTCAGGCAGGCAACAAAGACAACTAGCTGCGATTTCAGAGTTCACCACAGACATTCGACATGTGGCAGACAAACTTAACGTGGTAGCCTCCCCAGCAGAATTAGTTTTTGCACAACCTCTCAGGCTCCCAGGTGAATTTTTACCAGAGAACCCAGAGCCAGGGCATCTTCCAGCCCCGAGGTTTTTAGGCAGCAACGGACCGGACTCTCTCCCCGGACCGGCACATCACTCTTTTCCGCGGGTTTTTGTTCCCCAAGCTTTAAAAAACGCTGAATTTGTTTTTGTTAGGCATGAAGCTTTAAAACCAACCTTCCGCCCACCATACGATGGACCATTCAGAGTGCTGGAACCTGGTGATAAGCATTTTGTGCTTGATTTAGGGGACAGAAAAGAAACAGTCAGCATTGACAGACTTAAACCTGCCTTCTTGTTGAGAGACGAGCCTGCACGGTTGGCGAGAGCACCTCGGCGGGGTAGACCCCCCAAGAGAAAAGACTCAGCCCCCCTGCAGGGAACGAATAATCACTCTCCTCCCCAAGCTGCAGATTCCTTACAGGAAGGTCCCACCAGGACGCCCAAGCGGACCCACAGCAGATTCGGGAGAAGATTAAAACCCAGACGGCACAGGGACTGATGCAAACTACTCAACAGTTGTTCACTAATTGTGCTGTAACAGTTTAGGACTGACTTGTGATATTACTATGCTGTTATGATTACCACTGAATTCTCTACAGGAGCATGGCTGCTGGAAAGTTTCTTCCTTGTCAAGAGGTGTAGCAGTTAGTATGTCATAATAATTATCTTAAACTGTGAATTTTTCTATTGTCCTTTTCTTAGTCGTTTGGGGGGGGGCTGTGGTCTATATTAATCATATATCCCATAACCTACATATGTATAAGCATGTGAGAATGTTTGGTGATTACATATGTAAAGCGACTTCACACCTCAGAACAGGACAAAAGGTCTCAACCGCCAGTGAAGATCAAAGAGCATCCGAGGCGCTGCGGTGGAGACCAGATAGGTCGCCCTGACCTCCCAGGGCCAGGTGGAGGGGTACGAAGACAAAGGAGGGGGATTAAGATAATGAGGGATGTCAGCTTTGATATGCATGTCTTTTGTTATGTGTGAGTGTAAGTATGTAGAGCCGAATGTGTTCGATCTCTTACTTCTTCTGCTGCTGCACTAGATGAGACTTGTTAGAGGAGCGAAGCTGATAATAAACTTTGGTTTATAAGTCACATCGCCTCGTTATTCCAAGCTCTTCTACACACATAAAATATCAGAGCGATTTTGCCGTCTTTTACGCACGTGTGTTATACAGTGCTAGTATACCCTGCTGATATTTCTAGTCTTCTAGTTACCTCCGCCAAGGAGGTTATGTGATCATCAACGTTGGTTTGTCTGTTTGTTAGCAAGATAACTCAAAAAGTTATGGACGGATTTTCATGAAATTTTCACAGATTGTCAGAAATGGGGTATCCTACAGATGATTACATTTTGGTGGTGATCCGGATCACCGTCTGGATCCAGGAATTTTTTTAAAGGATTCTTTTTTTTTTTTTTTTTATTTAACATTGCGAGATAGGGCCATTTTCAATATTTTATTTATGATGTTAAACACTGTATGGGGGGAACTGTGGCGCTTGGCGGAGGTCTGCGCTCTCTGAGTGCTTTTCTAGTATTCATAATACATCACATCTGGCCTATTCGAAGTTCTATGCAGTGTTAAGATTTAATGAATGAATGAATCTTTATTTCGGATAGATTAAAAGTAAAGATTAAAAAGAAACAGAATAATATAACAAAGGTGAAAAAATCCAACAAGGTCAAATTAAACAATAACTCCTCTGATTATACAGTTCATCATAAGTTATCCGAAATGGGTGATGGCTGAAGCCGCAGCTTATATTGCCCACCCATGTTCCATCCAAGAATTCAAAAGAAAAACAAACGAGCGATTACAATGCAGAACAAAGCTAAGACAAAATGTGACAAAAAAAACTAAGTAACAACACAACACAGACTGGATATGACAGTCCTTATGTGATTTTATATGTCATCTTGTATATATGTTTGGAGTATTTCTTCCTTTAGTTTTTGTTTAAATTGTCCAAGCGTTGTACATGATTTTAATTCAGGTCCAAAATCGTTCCATAATCTGACTCCTTGCACTGAAACACAGTGTTGCTTGGTGGTAGTTCTCACTGAAGGTTTTTGAAATATACATGTTCCTCTGAAATGATATTGTTTCTCCCTTATTTGGAACAGCTTTTGGATATTTGCGGGCAGTGATAGATTCTTAGCTTTAAATATTATTACTGCAGTTTTAAAGTCAACCAGATCTTTCAACTTGAGAGCTTTTAATTTAAGAAAAAGTGGGTTTGTTGGTTCCCTGTAAGCAGCTTTGTTTATTATTCTAATAGTTCTCTTCTGAAGCATAAAGACTGGATATATGTTTGTTTTATATGTATTTCCCCATACTTCAGTACAATATGTCATGTATGGGAGTATTAATGAATGATACAAAGTATATAATGTTGGTTGATTCAGCAAATATTTTGCTCTGTGTAGTATTGCAATTGGTTTAGATATTTTACCTTTAATATAATTAATGTGTGACTTCTATGTCAAATGCTAATATTTGTTTGACACTGCGGCCCCTGGACCCCGGCTAGCTACTAGGCTTTTCAGGTTTGAAAGCTGAAGAAATATGAGGTTGTTAGCTACATTCTAACTTGATTTAATGCTAATATTTGTTTGGCGTCGGGGGGCTTCGCCCCCCCTGAACCCCTCACCAGGACTTTGTCCTGGACCTACCGGGGCCTGTGGCCCCTGGACCCCGGCTAGCTACTAGGCTTTTCAGGTTTGAAAGTTGAAGAAATATGAGGTTGTTAGCTACATTTAACTAGATTTAATGCTATTATTTGTTTGGCAAATATTAGCATTATTATTATTAGCATTAGCATTAGCATTATTAGCATTAGCATCGGCCCCTGGACCCCGGCTAGCTACTAGGCTTTTCAGGTTTGAAAAGTTGGCAGGTATGGCTCCAGTGAACATATAAGCCTGTTCTCATTCCCAAAAGATCCCGATCTTCTTAAAAAATGGGAGAAGCAAGTACAGAGAACAAGGGACGACTGGCAACCAACACCATCTTCTGTACTCTGTAGCGATCATTTCACTGCAGTTTTGAGGATGCGCCTCCTATACAGGAATCTTTAGGCTTGAAAGTTCATTACAAACAGGTTCTAAAACCGACAGCCATACCTACGGTTTTAAAACAAAAACCCACAGCTCAAGACGATATCAACATATCAAAACAGCGCAGGGAAGCAACAGTGTCAAAACTCGCCTGGAAAAGAGTTTGTGTAATTGATTTTTTTTTTTTTTTTTCCACATTAGGCGATCCTGAATTTATTATATTTTTTCCGCCCAAAGTAAAATCCTCCCCTATGAATTTTGAAGCGGAGTGTTGACTTTACTCCAAATGGAACGACTTTGTGCTAAAAAAAACGTTACAGTATATTACTTTTTTCAGTTTTCATTTTTATAAATTTCATTGCCTACCGAAACTGAATATGTGAGCTTTTTTTTTTTTTTTTTTTTAATTTCCCCAACCACCCCATCGGAGAAATTTAAAAAAAAAAAAAAAAAAAAAAAAAAAAAAATTGAAGTCAAAATTTCAGGAAACCAAACGATTAAATAATGATCACCTTATGTGGAAAAAAAATCAATATACTGTGTATCTGCACATTATGGAGGTAAAGATCCATAAATAATGTTGTATAACATATGATTCAAGACTTTTTAACAATTAGGCGATTGTTATTTAATAGTTTTGTTTACAAACCCGCCGATGTGACCAGAATTTCCCTGACAAGAGAAAAAAATTAGCACACTTGATTTTATATTTTTTCCGCTGAAAGTAAAATCCTCCCCTTTGAATTTTGAAGCTGAGTGCTGACTTTACTCCAAATGGAACAACTTTGTGTTAAAAAACGTTATATTACTTTTTTCAGTTTTCATTTTTATAAATCTCATTGCTTACCGAAACTGAACAGTTCATATCTGAACTTTTTTTTTTTTTAATTTCCCGGACCACCCAATCAGGGAAATTTAGATCTATCTGTATATTACCATTCAGTGTTTTGGAGGCGACCGATGTCCGTCTCTAACCCTTCACCGTCAGACCCTTCATCCTCTGAAATGTGCAAGTCATCGTCACTTCCTGAACGGTATAGTTCAAATAAATAGGGTTGCAGTCCTTCGTTTGAACCAACTCGCTCTTTTTCATCACTCGATCCGGCTTCTTCCTCAAAAACTATCGACAAATCGCTCAAACCTTCGCTGAAATCGCTCACAGCTTCCTCCACTTCAGTGTACTCAGCCATGCTTGTTTACATCTTTGGTTCACCTCAATACGTCACAAAATGGCGGCGGCGTTTGACCTAATTTTGACAAACGAACATCGCAGTTGTCTGCATCACAATGTAATTTATGGTAGTATATGGAAACAAAATTTTATTGAATTTTTTTTGTCTACACAGAATAAAAACACAGTAGTTCTTCTTTCTAATGATGTCTTGGTTGAATTATCACGGACTCTTTAAATCACAATATAAACGATAGAATATTCTATGAAACGATAGGCGTTTTTATATCGTCATCCAGTATATATCGTCATCTTGCACAGCCGTAATCACGTGATTTAAATCGTCTCAAATATTCACAGATTGAAAAGGTTAATTATCTAAAAGAGGATATAAAAGAAACATTCAAAACAATATCCATAAATATGATATTCCCTACAAAAATCATCTCATCCCAAAGTTGAAATATCAAAGAAAATAATCCTCAAAATCAAAGGCACAAAATGCATATCGACATCAATAAATAACTATCAACAGATGATCCAAAATATAGAAAATATTTAAGGTATCATAATTATTTGAAAAAAAAACAAAAAACCTGTCATCCAAAAAGATTCAAGTTGTTCCAAACCAACAATAAACTCCAAGTGTCACAGGTGACATCTTCATAAATAGAGGACCCCCTATTAAAAAAATATAAAAAATATCTATAAAATTATTATAAAAGTTGATTTGTGGATTATTTTCTTTGATATTTCAACTTTGGGATGAGATGTTTGTTGTAGGCAATATCACATTTATAGATATTGTTTTGACCATTTCTTTATATCCTCTTTTAGTTATTTAACTTTTTCAATCTGTGAATATCTGAGGTGATTTAAATCATGTGATTAATTACAACATAATTATGGGTGTTTAAGATGGCAACTATTCTGTTTTATTATGATAGGAGTCTGAGGAAGGGCAGGTGGCCCGAAACGTTACTGTCAGAGTTATTTAATGGGAACTTCTTTAATTGTTCTGACAAGCCTTCAAGTTCCACTTGATTTTGACCGGGTGAGCTGAAGACCCGGTGACAGACAGATACACAGATGGACTGACACATGACCGTATGCCTCAGTTGTGCATGCGCGCTGAGGTATAATTAATCAGTCTAGCTCAGGGGTGGGCAATCATGTGCCATGGTGGGCCATTCCACTGCAGTTTTTCTGTTCCACCCAATGTCTTCAGCAGGTGTTTCCTTTGATCAGCTTCAAGGATCGCTAATAATTGAAAACACCTGCTGAAGACACTGGATGGAACAGAAAATATGCAGTGGAATGGCCCTCACTGCCCACCCCTGGTCTAGCTCCTGGAACACGCTATAACTTGTTACCCTCAGCTTACCGACTTGTTGTTTAACCTATAGAAAAGAATTGGCATCATTAATTTATAAATCTCATATTGTTCTCTTAGCAAAAGGTCACACTGTTACTGGATGGTCACTCGTAGTGTTAATGGAGCGGGTGCACCAACATCACTTCTGAGCCAGACAATGGCACATGTTCATTATATCAACAAATAACAGCAAGTGAAAAATGGTTCAGTGTGTCAGTGACTGTATGCTAAAGGTGGCATCAGATGCCAGCAGAGCGAGCCATCACGAATCAGGTTGAAAAGGTGTAGAAGCAGAAATGGTGATAAACTATGAAATGTGGGAGAAAAGTTGGAGTCCTGCATAATTTGTCAAGTGAACTGGCATATACAGTGGGGTAAAAAAGTATTTAGTCAGCCACCAATTGTGCAAGTTCTCCCACTTAAAAGGTGAGAGAGGTCTCCAATTTTCATCATAGGTATACCTCAACTATGAGAGACAAAATGAGAAAAAAAAATCCAGAAAATCATATTGTCTGATTTTTAAAGAATTTATTTGCTAATTATGGTGGAAAATAAGTATTTGGTCACCTACAAACAAGCAAGATTTCTGGCTCTCACAGACCTGTAACTTCTTCTTTAAGAGGCTCCTCTGTCCTCTACTCGTTACCTGTATTAATGGCACCTGTTTGAACTCGTTATCAGTATAAAAGACACCTGTCCACAACCTCAAACAGTCAGACTCCAAACTCCACTATGGCCAAGACCAAAGAACTGTCAAAGGACACCAGAAACAAAATTGTAGACCTGCACCAGGCTGGGAAGACTGAATCTGCAATAGGTAAGCAGCTTGGTGTGAAGAAATCAACTGTGGGAGCAATTATTAGAAAATGGAAGACATACAAGACCACTGATAATCTCCCTCGATCTGGGGCTCCATGCAAGATCTCACCCCGTGGGGTCTAAATGATCATGAGAATGGTGAGCAAAAATCCCAGAACCACACGGGGGGACCTAGTGAATGGCCTGCAGAGGGCTGGGACCAAAGTAACAAAGGCTACCATCAGTAACACACTATGCCGCCAGGGACTCAAATCATGCAGTGCCAGACGTGTCACCCTGCTTAAGCCGGTACATGTCCAAGCCCGTCTGAAGTTTGCTAGAGAGCATTTGGATGATCCAGAAGAGGATTGGGAGAATGTCATATGGTCAGATGAAACCAAAATAGAACTTTTTGGTAAAAACTCAACTTGACGTGTTTGGAGGAGAAAGAACACCATACCTACTGTGAAGCATGGGGGTGGAAACATCATGCTTTGGGGCTGTTTTTCTGCAAAGGGACCAGGACGACTGATCCGTGTAAAGGAAAGAATGAATGGAGCCATGTATCGTGAGATTTTGAGTGAAAACTTCATTCCATCAGCAAGGACATTGAAGATGAAACATGGCTGGGTCTTTCAGCATGACAATGATCCCAAACACACCGCCCGGGCAACGAAGGAGTGGCTTCGTAAGCAGCATTTCAAGGTCCTGGAGTGGCCTAGCCAGTCTCCAGATCTCAACCCCATAGAAAATCTTTGGAGGGAGTTGAAAGTCTGTGTTGCCCAGCGACAGCCCCAAAACATCACTGCTCTAGAGGAGATCTGCATGGAGGAATGGGCCAAAATACCAGCAAGTGTGTGAAAACCTTGTGAAGACTTAAAGAAAACGTCTGACCTCTGTCATTGCCAACAAAGGGTGTATAACAAAGTATTGAGATGAACTTTTGTTATTGACCAAATACTTATTTTCCACCATAATTTGCAAATAATTTTTTTTAAAAATCAGACAATTTGATTTTCTGGATTTTTTTTTTCTCATTTTGTCTCGCATAGTTGAGATATACCTATGATGAAAACTGGAGACCTCTCTAATCTTTTAAGTGGGAGAACTTGCACAATTGGTGGCTGACTAAATACTTCTTTACCCCACTGTATATATACAGTATATATATATACACACACACACAGTGGGGCAACATAAGTATTTAGTCAGCCACCAACTGTGCAAGTTCTACCACTTAAAAGATGAGAGAGGTCTCCAATTTTCATCATAGGTATACCTCAACTATGAGAGACAAAATGAGAAAAAAAAAAATCCAGAAAATCACATTGAAGGATTTTTAATGAATTAATTGGTAAATTCCTTGGTAAAATAAGTATTTGGTCACCTACAAACAAGCAAGATTTCTGGCTCTCACAGACCTGTAACTTCTTCTTTAAGAGGTTCCTCTGTCCTCCACTCGTTACCTGTATTAATGGCACCTGTTTGAACTCATTATCAGTATAAAAGACACCTGTCCACAACCTCAAACAGTCAGACTCCAAACTCCACTATGGCCAAGACCAAAGAGCTGTCAAAGGACACCAGAAACAAAATTGTAGACCTGCACCAGGCTGGGAAGACTGAATCTGCAATAGGTAAGCAGTTTGGTGTGAAGAAATCAACTGTGGGAGCAATTATTAGAAAATGGAAGACATACAAGACCACTGATAATCTCCCTCGATCTGGGGCTCCACGCAAGCTCTCACCCCGTGAGGTCAAAATGATCACGAGAACGGTGAGCAAAAATCCTAGAACCACACGAGGGGACCTAGTGAATGACCTGCAGAGAGCTGGGACCAAAGTAACAAAGGCTACATCAGTAACACACTATGCCGCCAGGGACTCAAATCCTTCAGTGCCAGACGTGTCCCCCTGCTTAAGCCAGTACATGTCCAGGCCCGTCTGAAGTTTGCTAGAGAGCATTTGGATGATCCAGAAGAGGATTGGGAGAATGTCATATGGTCAGATGAAACCAAAATAGAACTTTCTGGTAAAAACTCAACTTGTCGTGTTTGGAGGAGAAAGAACACCATACCTACTGTGAAGCATGGGGGTGAAAACATCATACTTTGGAGCTATTTTTCTGCAAAGGAACGAGGACGACTGATCCGTGTAAAGGAAAGAATGAATGGGGCCATGTATCGTGAGATTTTGAGTGAAAACCTCCTTCCATCAGCAAGGACATTGAAGATGAAACGTGGCTGGGTCTTTCAGCATGACAATGATCCCAAACACACCGCCCGGGCAACGAAGGAGTGGCTTCGTAAGAAGCATTTCAAGGTCCTGGAGTGGCCTAGCCAGTCTCCAGCTCTCAACCCCATAGAAAATCTTTGGAGGGAGTTGAAAGTCCATGTTGCCCAGCGACAGCCCCAAAACATCACTGCTCTAGAGGAGATCTGCATGAATGGGCCAAAATACCAGCAACAGTGTGTGAAAACCTTGTGAAGACTTACAAAACGTTTGACCTCTGTCATTGCCAACAAAGGGTATATAACAAAGTACTGAGATGAACTTTTGTTATTGACCAAAATACCTATTTTACCGAGGAATTTACCAATTAATTCATTAAAAATCCTTCAGTGTGATTTTCTGGATTTTTTTTTTTGTCATTTTGTCTCTCATAGTTGAGGTATATCTATGATGAAAATTGGAGACCTCTCTCATCTTTTAAGTGGGAGAACTTGCACAACTGGTGGCTGTCTAAATACTTTTTTTTCCCCCACTGTATGTATAAGAATTAAATAGTTGTCAAAGAGATGCAGTTCTAATACTCAGTGTATTACAAAAGGCAGATAAAGGCCCCAGACAACTTTGTTTTGCCCCAGGATGGCTGTCTTGTGTTTTGCTTGTGTTCCAGTGCTCTATTGTCTGCTGCTATAATTGTTACAATAATAAATCTTTACAGACCTACTGTTTCTTGTTTCTGTGGCAGATGTGAAGCAGGACATGCTGGAAACCATTGTTCCTAAAAGTGAAAATGATTCCATAATGGTGGTATTGGGTGAGCACAGGGGACAGGTGAGCACATTTTTCTTTGTGTTTGTTTGTTATAAGTGCACTTGATTGCATAACTGTTATGAAGGGTTTTTGTATTATTTTTTTTTAAATTCCTCTTCCAGGTTGGTCGGATTCTTCAGAGGGATAAGAACAAATGCAGAGCAATGGTGCAGCTGGACAGATGTGAGGAGAAAGTGTTCACACTGGACTATGACTCTATTTGTCACTACATAGGAGCAGCTGGCCACTGATAACTGACCTTTATTGTAATATTTACTGTCCTTTTGTCATTTTTGTAATATTTCAAAATAGTGGATTTTAATATCGAGGTTTTGTAATAAAATCCATCCATCCATCCATCTTCTACCGCTTTTCCGGAGGTCTGGGTCATGGAGGCAGCAGTTCAAGCAGAGAAGCCCAGACTTCTCTCTCCCCAGCCACCTGCTCCAGCTCTTCAGAGAGGATACCAAGGCGTTCCCAGACCAGCTGGGAGACATAGTCTCTCCCGCGAGTCCTAGGTCTGCCCCGAGGTCTCCTCCCAGTGGGACGTGCCAGAAACACCTCAAGTGGGAGGCGTCCAGGAGGCATCCTGATCAGATGCCCATACCACCTCAACTGGCTCCTTTCAATGTAGTTGTGTGTAATAAAAACCCCATCCTCAGTTGTTTATTACTCCAACCATCACGAAAGCACATCACAGTATTTAAAGAGTTTATTGTCATAATCAATAACATTACATCTGCAGATCTCAAATGTTCACCTGTCACAAATTCTGTGATAACTGTTCAGTTAAGAGCCTTTAAAACTGTTCAGTTATACTGAAAATTTCTTTGTTTTATTCAAAGCAACAGAGACAGAGCAGCAACAACAATAAAAAAACTATTAGCTAAATAACACAAAAGCTCCATCGTTATTTTATTGTTAATATTTAGATCATATAAAATGTATTTACAGCAGATTCATGTTTGAAAATGGTCTGAATGCAGATGATGAAAATGATCACTGTTGCCATGTAATACGTAGGTGTGTGTTGGGGTTGCTGCATTTGTGTGAATGAGTGTTACTCCTTGGGTAGCTGGTTTGCTGCGTTAGCTCGGAGTACAGCCCCTGGACTGGGGTACGGACGCTGCTGGAACAGAGGTCCTGCTGCGGTGGTGTCTGCACCCGTTTTTGCTTCATTCCGTTTGGGCAGACCACTTGACCATGACCCCCTGGAAAGGAGAAAAATGATTACTGAGAGCTTGCTAATCCTTAGATAATTTTAAATTTGTCCAAAATTAGGGTCTTAATCAATCCTTTAATCTGCATAAGCATGATGGCTATGCTTTGTGGTATTGTGGGGTGAAATCATAATTCAGTTTCTTAAATCGTACAGGCTGTTTTTACATTTTGACATATTAGAAAATTGTGAATTTACTGCTCTTGTAAATTTTAAACTTTTTTTCCTCAGTGTAGTACCTAGAAATTTGACATTTTTTGTAATTTGCAACTTTTTTATTGTTAATTCTCAACTTTATTCTCAAACTTCAGATTTTCTTTTCTTGTAAATGTATGACTTTGCAAATTTACAATCTTTTCCTATGAAATTTCAACTTTTTCCTCAAATGTACAAGTTTTCTTGTAAATTAGCACCTTTTCTATTAGTTTCTAAAATGTTTTTTCTTGTAAGTTACAGCGGGCTGGAAAGTTCATAGTGGTCAAATTTGAACAAATGTGGTTTATTTTTCAACTCCAGGGATCCAAGCACTGCAACGCCAATGGAAGAAGTCTGGACCCAAGAGGAGACTATGCTGAAAACTAAACTACATTTGATCAAATTCGGAGTGGTTAGCACTGCGGCAGCACAGCAACTCACCCTTGGCCGGGGGATCCTGGGTTCGATCCCAGCCCCCGACCAACAGTGAACTGTGTGGAGTTTGCATGTTCTCCCCGTGTCTGCATGGGTTTACGCCGGGATTTCTCTGGTTTCCTCCCACATGCCAAAAACATGCAAGTTAGGTTAATTGGCATGAAACGGGGGATTCTAAATTGTCCTTAGGTATGGATGTGAGAGTGAATGGTTGTCTGTCTCTCTGTGTTGGCCCTGTGATGGACTGGCGATCTGTCCAGGGTGTACCCTGCCTCTCGCCCAAAGATGCTGGGATAGGCTCCAGCCCCCCGCGACCCGAAAAGGATTAAGCGGAAGAAGATGAATTAATGAATGATTAAATTTGACCACTACCAGCTTTTCAGCCCCCCCCCCCCAACCCTTTTTCATGTAAAAATTCAAATGTTCAACCTTTTTTCTTGCAAATTTCCTACTTTTCCCCATTTTGAGTTTTTAGTGATGTGGGCAGGATCTAGTCTCAGGTATTTTCCTTTAATAACATAATTATTTATTGCCATCATCGATTCTGGGGCAAATTTCATGTGGGCTCGAGTGATGAAGTTTGCAAATAATTTTTTCAATAATGTGGTCACATACTTTTTGCCATTTCGCAAATGTAGGGTTATAAATATGATCAAATGGTCTTTAAAAAGCTTTGTTATCCAAGGAGGTCTTCCTAAAAAGTAGAGAGCAATCAACTCCCTGCAGTGCAGCTTTGTTTCACCCTGGTAAATCCTGCTGTGTTCTGTTGTCTCCGAGCTCCAGCAGCTTCCCTATGAACGCTGTTTGACATACACTTTTGCACACAGCAGGCAGACATAGCAGAGCGTTTTGGAAATTTTCTTATTTGGTCTGGGCAGGTCGGCATCAGATGTTAAAGAGGATGGTGATCATTTTAATACTGTATGTGAAATGGGTGAGTTCTTGCATTTTTGTGTATGGTTTTTTTTTTGTTTTTCATTACATGGAAAAAAAAATAGTAAAATTATGTACAGTTAATTCTAGATATGTGGATATTTCTTTTACATGTTGGATGGTGAACTTTGCATTTTCTTAATTTTTCTTGGACTGGAAGGTGGCCAATTTTTTTCCAGGTCTGTGGGTTAGATTTTTCTCCCTTGTCACCATTGAAGGTTTGGTTTTGTCCGAGGCTGAGATGCAGGAGAGACCAGTGCACCAGCTATTAGACATGTGCAAATCAGGGTAATTCACACTGACACAAGTGTCATAATTTTCACACCTGCAGTGAGTATAGCTGAAGGGAGTGCGCTGTCCTTGGTAAAACCTCCTTGATGTAACTCCCTTATAGCTACAGACACAATGGTTTAAACACTTGCAGCTTTACACATCACAATCAGCTTTCCAGTCCTGATTAGAAAAATTCAACCCAAAAGAACAACTACTGTGGCTGAGTTAAGGCTGAGAAAGCCACTCTGATCACATCACTAACATAATCCCATCTTACTCTTGGAAGACTATTTACAGGAGAAGCCTGCGGGACTAAGAGTATAATTAGACCTTTCACAGCAGATATTTTGACTTGTCGTGGCAGGAAGAGGACAAATGTGCGTTAATGACTGTTTCAGTAAGTGTCCCAGTTGGGCATGACGGGGAGCTAGACTGCGGAGCGCAAAGATCAGAAGGCAATCATTTCTGCCGCTAAGGAGGTTTTTTTGACAGTGTTTGTGTGTGAATTTTTTTTCTTTAATAGATTTTGATGAAATTTTTAGGAGAGGTTAGAAACAGTTTAATTACAAGCTGATTAGATTTTGAGGGTGATCTGAATTATTAACAGGCGTTTACAATTTTTAAAATTATCCATTTTCTACCACTTACAGTGGGGTAAAAAAGTATTTAGTCAGCCACCAATTGTGCAAGTTCTCCCACTTAAAAGATGAGAGAGGTCTCCAATTTTCATCATAGGTATACCTCAACTATGAGAGACAAAATAAGAAAAAAAAAAATCCAGAAAATCACTGTCTGATTTTTAAAGAATTTATTTGCAAATTATGGTGGAAAATAAGTATTTGGTCAATAACAAAAGTTCATCTCAATACTTTGTTATATACCCTTTGTTGGCAATGACAGAGGTCAAACGTTTTCTGTAAGTCTTCACAAGGTTTTCACACAATGTTGCTGGTATTTTGGCCCATTCCTCCATGCAGATCTCTACAGCAGTGATGTTTTGGGGCTGTCGCTGGGCAACACGGACTTTCAACTCCCTCCAAAGATTTTCTACGGGGTTGAGATCTGGAGACTGGCTAGGCCACTCCAGGACCTTGAAATGCTTCTTACGAAGCCACTCCTTCGTTGCCCGGGCGGTGTGTTTGGGATCATTGTCATGCTGAAAGACCCAGCCACGTTTCATCTTCAATGCCCTTGCTGATGGAAGGAGGCTTTTACTCAAAATCTCACGATACATGGCCCCATTCATTCTTTCCTTTACACGGATCAGTCGTCCTGGTCCCTTTGCAGAAAAACAGCCCCAAAGTATGAGGTTTCCACTCCCATGCTTCACAGTAGGTAAGCTTCACCGTGGCTGCACGGTGGCGCAGTGGTTAGCACTGCGGCAGCACAGTTTACCCTTGGCCGGGGGATTGTGGGGATCGTGGGATCGTGGGTTCGATCCCAGCCCCCGACCAACAGTGATCTGTGTGGAGTTTGCATGTTCTCCTCGTGTTGCGTGGGTTTACTCTGGGATTTCTCCGGTTTCCTCCCACATGCCAAAAACATGCATGTTAGGTTAATTGGCTGTTCTAAATTGTCCCTAGATATCTGTTTCCTATAGGCCCTTAGAATAGAGGGTTAGTATTAATGAAAGCGCTTTGAGTGGTCTTTGTGACTAGAAAAGCGCTATATAAGTGCAGGTTAGTTAGTTAGTTAGTTAGTTAGGTATGGTGTTCTTTCTCCTCCAAACACGACAAGTTGAGTTTTTACTAAAAAGTTCTATTTTGGTTTCATCTGACCATATGACATTCTCCCAATCCTCTTCTGGATCATCCAAATGCTCTCTAGCAAACTTCAGACGGGCCTGGACATGTACTGGCTTAAGCAGGGGGACACGTCAGGCACTGCAGGATTTGAGTCCCTGGCGGCGTAGTGTGTTACTGATGGTAACCTTTGTTACTTTGGTCCCAGCTCTCTGCAGGTCATTCACTAGGTTTCCCTGTGTGGTTCTGGGATTTTTGCTCACCGTTCTCGTGATCATTTTGACCCCACGGGGTGGAATCTTGCGTGGAGCCCCAGATTGAGGGAGATTATCAGTGGCCTTGTATGTCTTCCATTTTCTAATTATTGCTCCATAGTTGATTTCTTCACACCAAGCTGCTTACCTATTGCAGATTCAGTCTTCCCAGCCTGGTGCAGGTCTACAATTTTGTTTCTGGTGTCCTTTGACAGTTCTTTGGTCTTGGCCATAGTGGAGTTTGGAGTCTGACTGTTTGAGGTTGTTGACAGGTGTCTTTTATACTGATAACGAGTTCAAACAGGTGCCATTAATACAGGTAACAAGTGGAGGACAGAGGAGCCTCTTAAAGAAGAAGTTACAGGTCTGTGAGAGCCAGAAATCTTGCTTGTTTGTAGGTGACCAAATACTCATTTTCCACCATAATTTGCAAATAAATTCTTTAAAAATCCTTCAATGTGATTTTCTGGATTTTTTTTCTCATTTTGTCTCTCATAGTTGAGGTATACCTATGATGAAAATTGGAGACCTCTCTCTTTTAACTGGGAGAACTTGCACAATTGGTGGCTGACTAAATACTTTTTTACCCCACTGTATCTGAGGGTCCGGTCATGGGGGCAGCAGGATCCCCAGGATCACTCCTGCAGATGGTGAGCCTCAATGAGGGTGGACCATGTGCCTCCTTAGAATATACTTCTGTAACTTTTTTCATAGGGATCTACTGGATCACTCTTGTTCTGACCCTTCACCCCAGACCAACTTGTCTTGGGAGACCCCACCAAGTACAAGTTCCACCCAACAACATAGGTCCTGGGATCATTAGGGCACACAAACCCTACCACCGCGATAAGGTGGCAAGGAAACTTATCCTAAGAGGGGAATGAATGTTTGTCTTGTCTAATGTTTTAATGGTCATTCACAGCTAACAGGCTGTTTGGAGAAATTAAAATATGGAGAATTTAAGATGCCTTGGTAGAGGTGTGTGCTCTCTGAGTACTCTAGTTTCTGTTACGGTGTCGTCATGTCAATTAAACAATCAAGGACTGAGACTAAGTTCTTTAGCTTTTGTCTTTTTACCTTTAAGCTTATTCCCTGCTTGTTTCAGGGTCAACAGTTTTTGAAAACCAACCTGAATTGCTTTCTATATGTGCTGTTTTTCTTTTAATATCTTCCTGCCTGCCCCAGGGACTACAGATGGAAACTAGAAAAGCATTCGGAGAGCGCAGACCTCTGCCAAGCGCCACAGTTCCCCCCCATACAGTGTTTGTGTGTACGTTTTCAGATTCCTTGACCATGAAAACATATGACTAGCAATTGGATTCACAATGACAGGATTAGTGGTTCAGTAGTAAAAGCATTACCTCCTTGGCGGAGGTAATAAACTGAAGTGTTGCTGTTGTGTCCATCTCCTCCATCTCCAAACTCCCAGGCTGCGGGCGTTGCAATTCATTGTACAACCGCGTACAACCCACAGGCCAATGGGTTATGCAAGCGTTTTCATAGATCACTGAAAGCAGCACTCAGGGCTTCACTGACGGATGCAAATTGGGTAGACAGGTTGCCATGGGTTTTATATTGGGGTTGCGCTCCGCGGCAAAAGAGGATTTGGAAGCTTCCCCGGCAGAGAGCTTGTTTTTGCGCAGCCCCTATGGCTGCCTGGGGAATTTCTGCCAAATAATCCCGTGCCGGACAGCTGCCCGTCTCAGCTTTTGCAGCGTAGCGCAAACACAGGCACGCTGCCGGGCCCGGCCCACCACAGTTTTTCGCGTGCTTTTGTGCCTAAAACTTTGAAGAACGCGGAGTTCATGTTCGTCAGACACGACGACCAGCGCCCTCCATTGTGCCTGCACACATGTTGAAAATGGCCGTATCTCACAATGTTAAAGAATCCTTTAAAAAATTCCTGGATCCAGACGGTGATCCGGATCATCCCCAAAATTTAATCAGTTCTTCCTTGTACCATTTCCAACAACGCCTGAAAGTTTCATGGAAATCCGTCCAAACCTTTTGAGTTTATCTTGCTAACCAACAGACAGACTGACAAACAGACAAACGCTGGCAAAAACATAACCTCCTGCGGCCTGGCGGAGGTAATTAGCGAGAATGCTATAATTTGGTACAGAGCATCTTTACCGTGTGTTTAATGTTTTTTTTTTCTGTACATGGCCCCTGACAAACCAATAAACTAAACTATAAGCCTGTCAACATCAAACAGTAACAAAGGTTTTTTTTTTTTTTATCAACCCCTCTGGGCTTCGACCAGCGGGGGATTATGTTATGGGTTGGTCTGTCTGGCCGTCCCACTTTTGTGAAATCCACTCCTACAGTTTTGTTCCAGTTATTTTGAAACTTGGTGCCATGGTTTGATATACTCTGATGATGCACATATTGCAATTTCAGTCTCACTGGATGACCGTGAGGTCAAAGGTCAGGTGAGATTTTTCCCTAAATCTTCTAAACACAGTAACTAAAACACAGTAACTACTGAAAGAAATGACGTAGGCTTTTCAACTCGATACAGTAGTTGTATCTAATAGACATCTTGGACAACGTACACTCTCACCTAACTATGCACTTGGGGTCAAGAGAGTCAAAGGTTCAAATTTAACATTGCAACTGCACTATGGTAAATGCCACATTTACTATCTATAAATGCAACAGATCTCTGTCTGTCTGTGTGTTCCTCACATATCTCTCAAACTGTTCGTCAGACTGACCTCAGATTTTATAAGTGTTTTGCTGAGGTTACGAGGGTGTGCATATCCGAGTATGGAGTTGTTCAGTGAAAATATGTAATTTTCATCAATAAAAGTTTAGCCACTACTCTGTTTCCTCATGCTGTGGCTTCTAGAAGTGTGGGCGGGGTTTCGGATTGACTCCGTACTGATTGGATAATATGCAACATCATGACATCAGTAACCACAGCGCTCCGTGAGCAAAACAAGGAAGCCAAAAACAACAAATTTGACTAGAAAAAGATAATACTGAAGATTTAATGCTTAAATTATACCATAAAGTTGCCGTGACTGTGTAGGTCTAAAGGTTAATTCGGCATATGTAGAGAACACGAGGCATGTGAGCAGACTGGGTGGAGCGTCAGTGGGTACTTGGGTCTGACAAAGAACAGTGGTGTATCTAGTACAGGACATGCCGGGAGAAGCAGGAACCCGACCAGGCAGACCACAGCCAGCTTGCCCAGTCAATGGTAGACGGGAGTCCCGACTGCTGCTTCATCCATGTGGTACCACTGTCCTTTGCAGGACCGCGAGTCCCCCCTTCAGCGTGAGTATCTGAAAATTTTTGTTGTTGATTTATTCATCATTAAAATAACATTGTGTAAAAATACAACATATATTAAAACAGTGGAATAACACAAAAAGTGCACACACTTATTTCCATTGTGGTCCCTTAATTAAAAACTTAAGTCCGCCATGACTGTGGAGCGGAATGGCCAGAATAATTTAATGACTAAACGCAGGACACAAAAATGCCCAAATAGCGAAATAAATAATTTTTAGCTAAATATTTACTGACAAATGGGCAACACTGATGCAACGGTTGCAGTCAAACAGGTCCTTCTGCTGTGTATAATAATGTTGGGTATTTTGTAGTTAATTCGGTTGATTACAGTTTTAAAAAACCTTTGAATAAAATATTGCTAAACTAGAAAAGCACTCGGAGAGCGCAGACCTCCGCCAAGCGGCACAGTTCCCCCCATACAGTGTTTGTGTGTACGTTTTCAGATCCCCTGAGCATGAAAAGATATGACTAGCAATTGGATTCACAATGATTATTTGTTTATTTGACATGGACAGTGCAATAAACAGACAATTAATGAATGACAATCAATGTGATAGTGATAGGATTAGTGGTTCAGTAGTGTAAAATGGGGCTATAAGGGACGGCGGGTTAATAAGGGACACTTTTGTGGGAAATGTTTTAAATGTAATTCTGCTTTTTTTTATTTTGAGCAGGACGCTGAGTTGTGTTGTTATTGTCAAATATCCATGAATCCTTCATCAAATCTAGGCGGAAGCAAAATTAAAAAAGCAGAATTACATTTAGAAAAGTGTCCCATATTACCCCGCCGTCCCTTATAGCCCCGTTTTACGGTTGTAAAAGCATTGCCTCCTTGGCGGAGGTAATAAACTGAAGTGTTGGTGTGTCCATCTCCTCCACTGACGGATGCAGATTGGTTAGACAGGTTGCCGTGGGTTTTATATTGGGGTTGCGCTCCGCGGCAAAACAGAATTTAGAGTCTTCCCCGGCAGAGAGGGTCGTTTTTACGCAGCGCCTATAGCTGGGCGGGGAATTTGTGGCAAATAATGGGGCGGCGGACAGGTGTCCGTGTCAGGTTTTGCAGCGTGGCGCAAAAGCAGTCACGCTGGCGGGCCCAGGGCAGCAGTGTTTTCCGCGTGCTTTTGTGCCTAAAACGTTGAAGACCGCGGAGTTTGTGTTGGTCAGACACGACGACCAGCGCAATGTGCGCAGCGCCTATGGCTGGCACAGGCACGCTGGGGGTCCGAGGCCAGCAGTGTTTTCCGCATGCTTTTGTGGCTAAAACGTTGACGAAGGCGGAGTTTGTGTTGGTCAGACACGACGCCCAGCGGCCTCCATTGCGCCTGCGCACATGTTGAAAATGGCCCTATGTCACAGTGTTGAAAAATGCTTTAAAAAAATTCCTGTATCCAGACGGTGAACCGGATCACCCCCAAAATTTAATCAGTTCTTCCTTGTACCATTTCCAACAACGCCTGAAAGTTTCATGCAAATCCGTCCAAGACTTTTTGAGTTATCTTGCTAACCAACAGACAAACAGACAGACAGACAGACAAACAGACAAACCCTGGCAAAAACATAACCTCCTCCTGGCCTTTTCGGCCTGGCGGAGGTAAATATAAACTGATGCACTACAATGGGTCTCAAATATTTGTAAACATGTCCTGTTATAGTCCTGCATGAATTTATTGATGATACACAGAAGAAATTCAATATTACACTGAACTCCATCACTGAACAGTGATATAAACTAAAACAATTATTATGACTGAACAACTCCCATTCCCCAAAGTGCAAGATACACTATTATGAATATAAGTGATAAAAGATCAGACAAATAAGTGATCTGACAAACAAATAAACAAGGGATCTGAAAGTCACTAATATTGGATGCCCCATTCATTTTCAATATTTAGGTATTCTGTAATTAATATTCACACAATCAAATAAATTCTAGCGCCATTTAGTCCCTTTCATATTTATCAAAGTCTAACGTGTGGGTGCCAACATACAGGCCACACCTCTTTGTATTCCACTTTCAAACACAGCCTACATTTGGGCCTGTAAAGCCTAACTGGGATACCAGTTTTCACACAAGAATGCTTGCTTTCTACGGGCAATGCACTAGTTACTATAAAACGAGTAAAGCTAGGGCCACCAAACCTGGTACACAGGTTCACCTTGGGATCCTGACCTCTAACTATGGGTTTGGGGTCAAAAGGTCAAAGGTTAATATTCCCTATGTCTTATTACTGTACAGCAAGTAAAGTTAGGGTCACCAAACTTGGTACACAGGTTCACCCTGAAGTGTGACTATGGTTTTGGGATCACAAGGTCAAAGGTCAACATCAAAATGGCTTCTAAGCTATATCTCAACAACAAACAAAGTTAGGGTCACCAAACTTGCTACACAGGTTCACCTTGAAATCCTGACCTCTGACTATGGGTTTGGGGTCAAAAGGTCAAAGGTTAAGGTTAACATTCCTTATGCCTTATTACTGTACGAGTAAAGCTAGGGCCACCAAACTTGGTACACAGCTTCACCCTGTGACCCTGAAGTGACTGTGGTTTTGGGATTGCAAAGTCAAAGGTCAACATCAAAATGGCTTATAAACTACATCTCACCAACAAAGAAAGCTAGGGTCACCAAACCTGGTACACAGGTTCACTCTGAGACCATAACTTCTGACTACAAAGTTTGGGGTCAAAAGGTCAAAGGTCAAGGTTGACACTCCCTATGACCTCTTACTATAGAACGTGTAAAGCTCTCTAGGGTCACCATACTTGCTACACAGGTTCAGCTTGGGATCCTGACCTACAACTATGGGTTGTATACTTTGTTGTATATTCATGGATGATGGGCTTATCATAGTTTGGTTCTGCCACAGTAATTATACTGAAAAGTTGAAAACTGCTCTCCGTCAGTAAGTATTGGGATCTTCAAAGGAAACGGAGGCGGGGGATACTGCACTTGCCTCAGAGTGCTCGTCTCATTTTGTTAACTTGACTCCTCTGTCCTGCTTTCCTGCCTGTGACCTGATGTCACCACACATCCCCCCTCTCCTGATAATGCATATGCATGATCACTGTGTTATGTCGGTAAATAAGAACCAAGGATGAGGGTGGAGGTATAACAGGACACGACTTTATTGTAAACTCACTGCACAGTACAGACGCTCCCGTCAGGCAGAGGTGAGGTCAAAGACCCCGTCCCTCTTCCACACAGCCCTCTTATACTCTGGGTGGTGGCGGAACCAGAAAGGTGGAGTCACCACCCGTGTCACACAATAATGCGTCCTAGGAACAACACAACACACTGGATTTCCCAAAAGTCCCTAACACGGTACATAACCAACATTACCTTTCTTTGCCATATTTTCCTGATGGTCCCACAGTGTCAGATATCTTGTGGAAAATGGATTAATGAAGGAATTTTTTACAGCGAGTAAATTATACAGTGTTGCATTTATCAATAAATTCCTATTTTGTTATTTTGTTTTTAATAGCTGTACGAGAAAAGATTCATCACAAAGATGTAAGAATAAATTTTAACACTGAAATCTGCATGCATGAAAATGATTAGTTTTAATATTTTTTTGTAAATAAAAATGAAACTTCACCTCGTTACCTCATATTAAAAAATGCACCAAAATAAGCCCCACCCCCAAAAAATATACTGCATGTGGTTACCACATATTAAACAAATGCTTAGCCTTTAAAATGTGTTTTCTCCTTTAAATAATCAGAGTTCCAGTCTAATTATTTCCTGTGTGTACAGCACGTACGAAAGGGGAGAAATGTGGCAGGGTGATGGACAGTATTCACACCAAATATTCCCTGCCTTTTCCACATACAGTCATGTGAAAAAATTAGGACACCATCTATAAGCCTGTGTATTTTTATTTTTTAAAACATATTTGGACATATGGATATTTAATATCAATGTTTAAAATACTGGGTGATTCATGTAATGCAACTAAACAAAAAGGAATTAAAGACTTTTTTTCAAATTTTCTGTAAAATGTAATTCTAAACAAATAGTGAGGAATAAATTAGGACACCCCCATCTTTTTTAGGACACCCCCACATTCATTCCCACTTAAAATGGCTAAAATAAATGTTAAAAAATGCAAATAAAAACAGAAAGGTTAGACATAGATATGTGAACATTTCTTAATAAAGAACTGAATATTTAAAAGGGTGTCCAGATTTTTTCACATGACTGTATTTGCCTTGACACTGCCACATCTTCATTAATAAAGTGCACCACGAGGAAGAGAGAGGAGACTTGCTGGATGAGTTATGAGTAGCAATGCACCAGAATGTCTTTTCATCTCTGATGTATAACAAAGGCCTGGCATGCTGCTGCGATACGCCATCCATCATGGAGGAGGTTATACGTTTTGCTAGTAATATAAAATGGACAGATAACTGATGATACATAGTTCCTTTGACTGTACAGTGGGGCAAAAAAGTATTTAGTCAGCCACCAATTGTGCAAGTTCTCCCGCTTAAAAGATGAGAGAGGTCTCCAATTTTCATCATAGATATACCTCAACTATGAGAGACAAAATGACAAAAAAAAAAAATCCAGAAAATCACATTGAAGGATTTTTAATGAATTAATTGGTAAATTCTTCGGTAAAATAAGTATTTGGTCAATAACAAAAGTTCATCTCAGTACTTTGTTATATACCCTTTGTTGGCAATGACAGAGGTCAAACGTTTTCTGTAAGTCTTCACAAGGTTTTCACACACTGTTGCTGGTATTTTGGCCCATTCCTCCATGCAGATCTCCTCTAGAGCAGTGATGTTTTGGGGCTGTCGCTGGGCAACACGGACTTTCAACTCCCTCCAAAGATTTTCTATGGGGTTGAGATCTGGAGACTGGCTAGGCCACTCCAGGACCTTGAAATGCTTCTTACGAAGCCACTCCTTTGTTGCCCGGGCGGTGTGTTTGGGATCATTGTCATGCTGAAAGACCCAGCCACGTTTCATCTTCAATGCCCTTGCTGATGGAAGGAGGTTTTCACGCAAAATCTCACGATACATGGCCCCATTCATTCTTTCCTTTACACGGGTCAGTCGTCCTGGTCCCTTTGCAGAAAAACAGCCCCAAAGCATGATGTTTCCACCCCCATGCTTCACAGTAGGTATGGTGTTCTTTCTCCTCCAAACACGACAAGTTGAGTTTTTACAATAAAGTTCTATTTTGGTTTCATCTGACCATATGACATTCTCCCAATCCTCTTCTGGATCATCCAAATGCTCTCTAGCAAACTTCAGACGGGCCTGGACATGTACTGGCTTAAGCAGGGGGACACGTCTGGCACTGCAGGATTTGAGTCCCTGGCGGCGTAGTGTGTTACTGATGGTAGCCTTTGTTACTTTGGTCCCAGCTCTCTGCAGGTCATTCACTAGGTCCCCCCGTGTGGTTCTGGGATTTTTGCTCACCGTTCTCGTGATCATTTTGACCCCACAGGGTGAGCTCTTGCGTGGAGCCCCAGATCGAGGGAGATTATCAGTAGTCTTGTATGTCTTCCATTTTCTAATAATTGCTCCCACAGTTGATTTCTTCACACCAAGCTGCTTACCTATTGCAGATTCAGTCTTCCCAGCCTGGTGCAGGTCTACAATTTTGTTTCTGGTGTCCTTTGACAGCTCTTTGGTCTTGGCCATAGTGGAGTTTGGAGTCTGACTGTTTGAGGTTGTGGACAGGTGTCTTTTATACTGATAACGAGTTCAAACAGGTGCCATTAATACAGGTAACAAGTGGAGGACAGAGGAGCCTCTTAACCTCTTGCACTCCGGGATACCGCGGGCGGTCACGTCTCTGCGTACTAGTGCGCACTGAAAAAAAAAAGCTGCATTTCCGTTCTTCCACTACAGACACAGCCGCGAACAGAAAGCCAAAGGAGTGCTTTGATTGGTTTAGATTTGATTGACCTCTCATTCGACTAATAAGAGCCTTGAATTGGGTTTCTGAAACCTTGAAGAACCAATGACTGAAAACCTAGCAAGAAGGACCCGCCTACCAACGGCTGCGAATACAACGAGCCAATTGAAGCAGAGAAGTTTGACGATTGAAAGCGTGCGTCCCGTGTGTAAAATCTGTTTTGTGTAAGCCGCTGTGTGTGACTGTAGCGTTCGCCAGTGTTTTTTTCTTACTACTGTTCTTATTTGTTTTGAAAAATCATTCGCCAAAACCGCAATCATGGAAGCGCAAAACCGCAATAATGGAATCATGGTTTGACCAGGTCGCGTGACCAGAACCACGAGTCGTAACAAGCGGACCAGCGTCATGTTCGTCTGACAATGAGGAAGAGATGTGCGCCAGCGACACTGCTGTTGTGGACAGGTAAGTGTTATAAGCTAAATTATTCTTTATCCCTGAAAATTATAATCAAAATGACTTTTGACCGATCGGTAAATTACAACTGTGCGTCATCGCCACATGACGGACGGGATGAGAACGGTCGAGAACGGACAGGACGAGAACGGTCCCCCCCCCCCCCCCGCTACTCCTCTGTAGCGGATTGCAGATATATTGCAGATGTTTTAGTACAACTGTGCGTAGTAGACCGCGCCGCGGTCTGTCATGTGGCGATGGACGATGTCCGTCCTCTGTAGCGGAGGTGGGGGTGGGTGGGAGTTGTTATCCTCTACGTTACAGATATTTTAGTATAATTTTTATTGCACTGTAGGTTATTTTTTCTTGTAAAAAAAAAAAAAAGCCACACATTTTTTACGTGGCATGCTTCTTTGTGTGTGGGGGCTTGTTTGTTCATTCATTCATTCATGAATGAATAAACAACCCCCCACACACACACACAGCCCTGAGTGTCACCTTTCATTAGAGCCCAAGATCAAGCTTCTATATTGAATCACTCAAAAGTTACAGACGTTTTTCCAAACTGTGCCATTTGGCACAATTTGGCACAGTTCAAAAACGCCTGGGAACTACCTGACAAAAAAGCTGTGTAATATATTCATTTTTTGTGGTATTGTTACAAAATTTTGACCT
Source organism: Pholidichthys leucotaenia (assembly GCA_020510985.1). Lineage (NCBI taxonomy): Eukaryota > Metazoa > Chordata > Actinopteri > Cichliformes > Pholidichthyidae > Pholidichthys > Pholidichthys leucotaenia. The sequence continues at coordinate 279,118,319 of CM035843.1, read as the reverse complement.
CAGCTGGATAACACTTGGTTCTAAATTTCTGTTGCATTTTCCAGCCCGTATCTGACAGCTGTGTGTTATTTGCAAGCATTTGTATCCAAAAAAACACCCAGGCGAACTTTATTTTCTTCAAGTTCAGTATGTTTAGATGACTGTTACTCAGTGGCAGGAGCACTTAGAGAGATTATGACTATTTTGCCAAAAAATTCAAAGTGTTTTCTTTTAAATGAGACCAACCCCATGAAGATGCTGCAAAGGGTTGAAGAACAGCTTTTGATTTACTTTGGGTACGTTATTTTTAGGCGTTTTTAGGGAAATTGACCAGAGTGCAAGGGGTTAAAGAAGAAGTTACAGGTCTGTGAGAGCCAGAAATCTTGCTTGTTTGTAGGTGACCAAATACTTATTTTACTGAGGAATTTACCAATTAATTCATTAAAAATCCTTCAATGTGATTTTCTGGATTTTTTTTTTCTCATTTTGTCTCTCATAGTTGAGGTATACCTATGATAAAAATTGGAGACCTCTCTCATCTTTTAAGTGGGAGAACTTGCACAATTGGTGGCTGACTAAATATTTTTTTGCCCCACTGTATGTGTTGGTATATAGAAAAAAATACACAGTATAGCTGCACTGTGCTACGTTTTGAACTGAACTGAAAGAAACAATTCTGTTAATAAAACAGAGCTGTAAGCTGCAGCGGGACAAAAGGAAAAGACAATGCAGCTGTGCCAAATATCACAGCAACTTAAGTTGCTGTAAAATAACCCTCCACTTAAATACTTGTTGCCTTGACGACTCTGCTCACAATGAGAGGAGGTGAAGAAAGGAAATCGGAAAGGAAAATAGAAAAAAAGGCAATATTACGGCAAAACAATAAAAAAAAAACTGCATAAACAGAAAATTTGCCACCATCTCTTATTACTGTACCTTGGAGCATCTGAATATGCACTTGGATCCATGGGGTCCATCTCATCATCTTTTCTACCTGAAAAGGAAGTAAACAAGTAATATTTAATAATCATATAAAAACTGTTGTAGGTGACTATGTTTTACATGACTTGGGTGTTATTACCTTTTTTGCTCCTACTGTATGGTGCTGTGTCTTCCCTCCTCTGCTTTCTTCTATCTCTGTCCCTCACATCGTCCCTCTCTCTGTCTCTGTCCCTGCCTCTGTCTCTATCCCGGTCTCGGTCCCTCTCCCTATCTCGATCTCGGTCTCTGCCCCGTTCTCTGTCTCGCTCTCTTTCTCTGTCGGGCTTCTCAAGCGGCCTTTCTGTTCTTTCATCCCCTCCTTCGGCTAAAAAAGAGGAGCAAAATAAAATGTCAAGACTTTATTTAGTCAAATGATGTCATATAAGATAAATCATGCATGAACAGTAAAACAGATTTCCGGGCCAACAGGACTGATGCTAACACAATTACATCATTAAACATATTAACAAAATAAATGCTCAATAAAAAAATCATACCTCTTATTTTTTTTGCCGCCTTTGTAATGACTGCTGCTGGGTCATTGGGGGACAACCAGGCCACTAGATCTGTCTCAACATTCCAATAATAAGGAAGTCCGCTGTGGAACCAAGGCAAAGAAGATAAAGTTAAATTAGGGTAGATGATAATCTGCTCCCAATTTGTGGATAACCGGAGTGGTGGCTCAGTTGGTAGAGCATCCGCCCCACACCCGGGAGGCAGGGGTTCAAATCCCGGCCGGGTCATACCAAAGACCATATAAAAATGGTGCTTTCTGCCTTCTAGCGTGGTGCTCCGCATAATGGAATGGGGAAAGTAAAGTTACACACAGAGCTACCAGAGGACTGACCCCCCGCTGTAGCTTTCACTACTTACAGTAGCTGTGTGGCCTAGGGTCAGAGAAACGGAGATAGGCGCCGCCCATATACACCTTCAGGTGTGAAGGGATTAACTAACTAACTAATTTGTGGATAAATAATGTAAAATGGTAAAGACTTATTTTGCACGTAGATCTCTGCATGCGTGGCTGGGTTTCTAGTATATCATACTAATAATTAGGGCTGGGATGTTTAAAGCATTAACTTTTTCAATTAATATGGGCTAATTACTGTATTTTTTTTTTTTTTTTTAAATGACACTGTCAGGTCACTCGGAGGTGGTGTCGGCAGTGGTGACTGGTTTGTCTCAGGAGCTGGCTTAGCTTAAAAGAAAAGTAGGTCTTGTTTTTTTCAGGATTTAAATTTTCAAAGTTTACACAACACTAAACTGATCCGCTGAGACACTCAGGGCACCCTAAGTGTGCTACCTCATCCTGTGCACACACACACACTCTGCTTCAACCTCCCACACCTGATGTAGTGCTCAGTGATTGGTGTTGGTAACTCAATAGTATGAAAAGAGGTAGAGTTTCTGGCAGAGTGAGCAGAGGAAAATGCACACTCTGATATAGCATACAAAATGAATAACAGCATGCAACTCACCATTTAGGTCAGGATTACAAGTGTTCTCTGGAAATCAGTGGAGAATTTCTCAATTTATTTGTACTTTCATGTGCTATGATAATTAGGAAGGTTACCTTAAGCAGAAGCACTGACTTCTTCTGACTGTTTCAAAATAAAAGAGGAAATTAAATATCAAAAAAACCCAAGCAAACAATCTATCTATAAATGCACGGAATCTCTGTGCGTGTGTCTGTGTGTTTGTTCCATGCATATCTCTTGTACCGTTCATCAGACTGACCTAAGATTTTATACGTGGTTTCATGAGGTTACGAGGGTGTGCATCCCTAAGTATGGAGTTGATCAGTCAAAATATGTAATTTTTATCAATAAAAGGTGAGCCAAAGCTCTATCTCTTCATGCCCTGGCTTCAGGAAGTGTGGACGGGGTTTCGGATGGACTCCGTGCAGATTGGATAATACGTGGCATCACGGCCATGCTGATTGGATAATATGCGGCATCATAATGCCACAGCGCTTCGCAAACAAAAAAAGGAAGTGAAAAGCCAGTTCAGTCCCTTTCATATTTGTCAAAGTCTAACGTGTGTGATTGCCTACATATAGGCTACACCTCTTTGTATTCCACTTTCAAACACAGCCTACATTTGGGCCTGCAAAGCCTAATTGGGCTACCTGTTTGGGCTACCTGGGCTACAAGAATACTTGCTTTCTACGGGCACGAGTAAAATTAAAAACTGGCAGAAAACTAATTGGGGACCCTTGCTTTAGCAGTATTTACTGTATGTTGAATATGAGGGTGACAGGTATATTCAATGAATTAAATGCAATTAAAAGTTACTAAAGTATACTTTTTCATTGATTCTTTCTCTCAAGTTTAGTGAGTAATTGCAATTATAGAAGAAAACGTGATTAATTCGTTTTTTAAAATCACAGCCTGACTAAAAATATAATTATTATGAACAACATTCAAATAACGCTGATTTTTAAAAAAAATTCTTGATACAGCGAGTAAAATAAGTATTGAACGTGTTGTGGCCACACATATGTGACCTACTTTGTGACTGATGTAAGGCCTCACATTTTAGATAAGAACAAAGACAGAGTTTCCTTGGAGATAACAGGAAGCTGTGAAGGTGTTAGCTTTGGTATGCAGGGCCTGAGACTGTGGGGGTGATATTAGAGGATTAAAGAGGAGATGCATTGTTACTGGCGATTATAATGCAATGTGACTTGTGATGCAATTTGACTTGTGAACTGTGAGAGTCCTGGTATTTAAGGACGAGAGTTTCCTGTGATGTTCTCTTTCTTCTTTGAGATGTTGGTGAATGTGAATAAAGCTGTCTTGAGAGAAATCTGTCTCATCATTTGCACATTCTCACACTGGTGACCCAAGACGTAGCATGCAGCGAGAGGAGAATTCCCCGGGGCCAGCCTCGTCAGGAGCCCCCAGCCAAGCGAATGCTGCTACGGTCCAGCTACCGGACTTTTGGCAGAACAATCCGCGCTCCTGGTTCCACGCGGTTGAGGCACAGTTCAACCTCCGGGGGATATCGGTAGACGACACAAAATTCTACCATGTGGTCGCAAAACTGGACAACCACACGGCCCAGCATGTGGACAGCCTTATCGAGCAGCCGCCAGACAGCGACAAATACGGCACGTTGAAGGCTGCACTCATCCAGCACTTCACCCTCTCGGTTGAGGAGCGAGCAGAGAGACTCCTGGCGCTGACTGAGTTGGGAGATGACATGCCCGTTAACCTGATGGAGAAGATGTTGAGGTTGAAAGGCTCTGACGACGACCACTTCATCTTCACCCACCTCTTCCTCAGGACCCTACCGTCAGCGACGAGAGCGACCCTGGCCAGTTCGCCGTTGTTGGCCCAGCGGGATTACCGCGCGCTGGCCCGGGAGGCACAGCGAATTGTCAACGCCAGCAGACAGCCACGGCCACGGCCGCAGCAGCGGAACTCGGCGCGACGACCGGAGATGGCAGGGGGCCAGGAGCAGCAGTAGCAGACCCACCGACGCAAGCGGCGGCGGGGGCCAAGGAACGCGAATCAGACGCCCTTTGTTTCTACCATCGCCGCTTCGCAGAGAGGGCACGCAAATGTGTACCACTGTGCCAGTTCAAGCGTTCGGGAAACGCCAAGACCGGGGGTCGGTAGCAGCCGCGGCCCTCGGGGAGGAGAACAAGCTGCTCTACTTGTTGGACGCACGCTCGGGGAGGCATTTCCTCGTGGACACAGGCTCCCAGTTGAGTTTCATCACACCTTCCTACGCGGACAGGCTAGCAGGTTCCAGAGGTCCCAGGGTGGCAGCAGCGAACAGCTCGGAGATTAAGACCTTTGGTGAGAGGACTCTGCTTCTGTCCCTACACGGCCGTACATTTGAGTGGACTTTTGTTATAGCAGCAGTGAATTTCAATATGTTGGGGGCTGATTTTTTGTGCTCACATGGTTTGTTGGTTGATCTCGCTAGCAGGCGCCTGGTTAATGCACTCTCTTTTGATTCTATTCCCTGTACAGCGCGAGTGGCCCCGCCAACAGCACAAGCCAACGTCACAGCTGCAAGCGGTAAGTTCCACACACTGCTCACTCAGTTCCCAGCACTCACGGTCCCCACATTTTCGGCAACCGTCGCTAAACACGGGGTGGAACATTTTATTACCACTACCGGACCGCCCGTTCTTGCAAAAGCTCGGCGCTTGGACGCAGCTAAACTGGCCATAGCGCGCGAGGAGTTCGCCAACCTGGAGAGGTTGGGCATAATCAGGCGTTCAAACAGCCCGTGGGCTTCCCCGCTACACATGGTCCCGAAGGCTGACGGCTCGTGGCGACCTTGCGGGGATTTCCGCAGGTTAAACAACGCTACAGCGCACGACCGCTACCCAATCCCGCATATCCAAGATTTTTCCGTTCATTTGGCAGGGGCGCGTGTTTTTTCTAAGATAGATTTGGTCCGCGGTTACCACCAAGTCCCAGTGCGCGCTGAGGACATACCCAAAACAGCGGTAATAACTCCATTTGGCCTATTCGAGTTTTTGCGCATGCCATTCGGGCTTAAAGGGGCTGCACAGACGTTCCAACGCATGATGGATGCGGTGCTGCGCGATCTCCCTTTCGTGTTCGTCTACTTGGACGATATTTTGGTAGCCAGCGCATCCGAAGACGAACACGAAAACCACCTAGCCACAGTTTTCCAGAGGTTGGGAGATCACGGGCTAATAATCAACCCAGCGAAGTGTCAGTTCGGGGTGGCGCAGATCAATTTTTTAGGACACCGCGTCTCCCCCGAAGGAGCGGTTCCGCTTCCTGACAAAGTGCGCGCGGTAGCAAATTTTCCCCGGCCGCAGACGGTCAGGGCGTTACAGGAGTTTTTGGGAATGGTGAATTTTTATAACCGTTTTCTCCCCCGCGCGGCGCAACTCATGCAACCGCTGTATGCCGCGCTCAAAAAACAGAAACCCGCGAATAAGGTCGAGTGGTCCCCGGAGTGGGAGCGAGCATTCTCGGAGGTAAAAGCGGCCTTGGCAAATGCTGCGTTGTTGGCACACCCAGACCCAACGGCCCGCATAGCGCTCACTACTGACGCGTCAGATGTGGCCATAGGGGCGGTCGTGGAGCAGCATGTAGCCGGGGTTTGGCAGCCCCTCGCCTTTTTCAGCAGGACCTTGCGCGATAGTGAACGTAAATACAGCGCGTTCGACAGGGAGCTGCTGGCTCTCCATTTGGCCATCCGCCACTTTCAGTTCTGGCTGGAAGGACGCTGTTTCACCACGTTCGCTGACCACAAGCCGCTAACATTCGCGATGGCTAAGGTTTCCGAACCGTGGTCAGGCCGGCAACAGAGACAGCTGGCCGCGATCTCAGAGTTTACCACTGATATTCAGCATGTGGCGGGCAAACTGAATGTAGTGGCAGATTGCCTCTCGCACGCCGTGGCGGCCCCAGTCAGTGTAGGAATAGATTACGCAGCCATGGCCGCGGAGCAGCTTAGTGACGCGGATGTGCGCGCGCTCCAGTCTGGACCAACAGGGTTAAGGCTGGAGAACAGGGTGCTGCAAGACGGTATGCCCCCCCTAATCTGCGATGTCTCCACTGGACGGCCGCGTCCAGTAGTACCAGCCACGTGGCGCCGCCGCGTTTTTGACTCGATTCATTCTTTGGCGCACCCGGGAGTGCACGTGTCGGTCAAAATGATAGGAGAGAAATTCGTGTGGCCGAGTCTTCGCAAACAAGTTAAAGAGTGGGCAGCAGCCTGCACGGTGTGTCAACGAGCCAAAGTACACAGGCACACGAGGGCTCCTTTGGAGCAGTTTCACATTCCGGCCAAGAGGTTCAATCACGTTCATGTGGACCTCGTAGGCCCCCTCCCGCCGTCACAGGGGTGCACACACCTTCTGACAATGGTGGACCGCACCACGCGCTGGCCTGAAGTGGTTCTGCTGGCATCAACCACGGCCGAGGAGGTGGCGCGCGCGTTTTTAACAGCTTGGGTGGCGCGTTTCGGAGTTCCGTCGGACATTACGTCCGACAGAGGCCCTCAATTTGTGTCCGAACTTTGGTTGACAATGGCCTGCAACCTGGGTGTCACAATTCACCGCACAACTGCGTACAATCCGCAGGCTAATGGGTTATGCGAACGTTTTAATAGGTCATTGAAAACGGCTCTCAGAGCGTCACTGACGGATGCAAATTGGGTAGACAAGTTACCGTGGATTTTATTGGGGTTGCGTTGTGCGCCTAAAGAGGACTTAGAAGCCTCCCCAGCGGAGCTTGTATTTGCGCAACCACTTCGGCTGCCTGGGGAGTTTCTCCCAGATAACCCTGCGCCAGACACCTCCCCATCTCAGCTGTTGCGGAGTAACATAGAATCAAGCACGCTGCCCGGCCCCGTGCACCACAGTTTTCCACGCGTTTTTGTGCCTAAAGCTTTGAAGAACGCAGAGTTTGTTTTTGTCAGACACGATGCGCATCGAACCCCACTGCGACCACCTTATGACGGACCGTTCAGAGTGTTGGAAACAGGAGTCAAGCAGTTTTTGCTAGATTTGGGGGGTAGGAAAGAAAAAGTTGGCATAAACAGACTCAAACCCGCTTTTGTGGTGGCGGATGAGCAAGTGCTGTTGGCAAGGGCCCCGCGGCGAGGTAGACCCCCACAGGGAGCTTCACAGAGTAATGTTTCCCCAGAACACCCGCAGGGACTGACAAAAGGTTTTCACCCCCAGACGGCAACCCCCCAGCGTGACAGCGCCGCGGAGATGTGGAATCCGGGCTACAGCAGATACGGCAGGAGACTGAAGCCTAGACAGCATGCGGACTGATGTGTATTGATTCTATCACGGCATGCATACTGTTATTCTCTTGTTCGTTCTAAAATGTTTGGGGGGGGGGTGGCCACACATATGTGACCTACTTTGTGACTGATGTAAGGCCTCACATTTTAGATAAGAACAAAGACAGAGTTTCCTTGGAGATAACAGGAAGCTGTGAAGGTGTTAGCTTTGGTATGCAGGGCCTGAGACTGTGGGGGTGATATTAGAGGATTAAAGAGGAGATGCATTGTTACTGGCGATTATAATACAATGTGACTTGTGATGCAATTTGACTTGTGAACTGTGAGAGTCCTGGTATTTAAGGACGAGAGTTTCCTGTGATGTTCTCTTTCTTCTTTGAAATGTTGGCGAATGTGAATAAAGCTGTCTTGAGAGAAATCTGTCTCATCATTTGCACATTCCCACAGTGTCACCATTTTTCTCAGTAAATATATTTCTAAAGTTGCTATTGACATGAAATTTTCACCAGATGGTTGATAACAACCCAATTAATCCATGCATACAAAGAAATGGAAAAAAAAATAGATGTCCATAAATTATGTGCAGTGTTTCCTCTGGCTTAAAGACCTTGGCGTGGTGGCAACATATTTTTCCGGGGATGGGGTGGGGGTGGGGTAGAAAACACATGACACTATTTTAACCGGAACATGTTAATTTTATACTATTTTTTATTTTTATTTTGCACAGTAACTTTGCATATGGAACTTATTATTTGAAGTATTGTACAACTGAAATTTGAATGTTGGAATATCGGGCCAGTTGGGGTTGCACCCAGACGTCTCGTGTTTGGACTTTTTACTGGTGTCATCCTTCTCTCCCTCCTCTGCTCTCACCTCTCCTGGACCCTCTGCCTGAACACTTCCCTCTCCTTGGCTCCTCTCTTCTGTCTCATCTTTCCCTCTCTGAGTCCTGTCTAATTCAGGTTCCCTCTCTGTCTGTGGTGGCATACAAACAGGTTAGAAAATATCCACTGTCACAGTTTGTCCTTCAGGATTTTTTTTGTCATGGTTTACATAAATGACAAAAAAAAAAAGGATGTTTTTAGTATTTTTATTCTAGTGTTTCTTTTTTCCATTGAGAAACAGTAGGAAAGGGAAGGGAAAAAACATTCATAATAGTAATTTACTCATGCATACTTAAATTATATGATCAGAGGTGGGTATAGTAGCCAGAAATTCTACTCATGTAAAAGCAGTGTTATGAAATTAATAATTAAAAGTAGACAGCCAAAAATTTCTAGTCCTCCCACATGCCAAAAAACATGCAAGTTAGGTTAACTGGAGACTCTCAAGTGGCCCCGGGTGTGAATGTGTGTGAATGGTGAAAGGGTTGGGTGCTGCACCAGTGGCTGCCTCATCCACTCATGTGGATGCTCTGCAATTTCCCCATTGTGGGACTAATAAAGGATTTAAAAAAGGCATCCACTTAAAAAACTTGAGTAATGACTTCATTCTTGAAGGTTTCAGGTTTTTCTCAAATTTATAAAAATTTTCTTATAGTTTTCTACTTTTCTCTGTAAATTTATCTAAATTTGAACCATTTTCCACAAATCTATAATTTCCCTTTGTAAAATTGACTTTTCTTGTACATTTGAGACTTATAAATTTGTGGATTATTTTATCGCTATTTTTTGTCTGTTTAAAAATAAAATTACTGTTTTTTTTAATAAATTTGAAGCAGACTGTGGTAAAATTTTGAGTTTTTTTCCCCGTATACAATTTATACTTTTGACCATAATTTTGCAGAACCAGAACAGAACAATAATTTAACTCTGATTTGAAAGAAATTTTTTTTTTATAAAATTATATTTAATGAAATAAATTAACTTAAATGACCAAAGATTCAGTTATTTCTGTTAAAATATTTCTAATATTTATAGTTTTTTAGAACTCTCCTCATCAACCAGACAGCAGGAAAAACCTCCCTTATTTTGAAATCCAAATGTTGGCACCTTTAGTTTGTTCGAAGGCTGCTGACGGATTAAAGTCACTGACTTCATGAATTTCGGTCATCTTAACTTGCCAGGTACACAATAGTGAATATAAATTAGCTAATACTGTAGTGGCTGGTGAAATAAATCCTCAGCAATTCATCAGTCCCCCCTGCCTTTCCCCGCATATGAAGCCGACTGCATATGAAACCGAGCCACACTTGTTTGCTAAGTGACTCTTCATTATTGTTCCCATTACCAGTGGGTTAAAATCACGACAAATGCCTCCACTGCTTACATACCTCTTCTGCTTTTTTCCACGGTTGAAGTACTTTAATAAGCTCATGCTTCTCTCGGACAGCGATGCTAGTAGCAAGACACTCTGCCTGCCAACTGGAATGTGCGATTTCTGACAGACAAAAAAGCTGATCAAGAGCCAAGGACCACTTGTGGAGAGCTTCAGAAAGACCTGGTACAATTGTTTCAAAGAAAACAATAAGTAATGCACTGAGCCATCATGGCCTGCATCGCATGCTCACTACGCAAGACCCCATTGTTGAAGAAAAAGCATGTTGAAGCCTGTTTAAAGTTTGCTGTACAATATTTGGACAAGCTTGTTAAATACTGGAAGAATACAGGTGTATCTCAATAAATTAGAATGTCAACAAAAAGTTATTTATTTCGGGAACTCAATTCCGGATTGCTGCTTCATTGTGGAGTGGAATGGCCAGATCAACTGCATATCATATGCGGACACATGCACGCTTAAACGACAAGATGGAAAAATGCCCAAATAATGAAATAAATCATTTTTATCTAAATATTTACAGACAAATGGGCAACACTGATGCAACAATTGCAGCCAAACGGGTCAATCTACTGTGTGTGTGTGTGTGTGTGTATGAGAGAGAGAATGGTGAAGGGATTAGCACCATACCGTGGATGCCCTGAATTTCCCTCTGGGGATCATTAAAGTATACAAGACACAAATACAAAAAAAAAAAAAAATAAAATAAATAAATAAATAATGTTCGGTGTTTTGTACTTATAATATTGCTAAAATATAAAAGGATGCACTACAATGGGTCTCAAATATTTGTAAATGTGTCCTGTTGTAGTACTGCATGAGTTTATTGACAATAGACTATAAACTAAAACAATTATAATGATGACTGAACAATTCCCATTCCCCAAAGTGCAAGATACAGTATTATGTATATAACTCATAAAAGATCACGCAAATAAGTGATCTAACAAAAAAATAAACAGGTGGTCCTTAAACAATGGCTAATATTGGATGTCCCATTCGTTTTCAATTATTCTGTAATTAATATTCACATAATCAAATAAATCTCAGTTCAGTCCCTTTCATATTTGTCACAGCCTAACATGTGTAATTGCCTACATATAGGCTACACCTCTGTATTCCACTTTCAAACACAGCCTACATATGGGCCTGTAAAGCCTGAATGGGCTACCTGTTTCAGAGAGGAATACTTGCTTTCTACGGGCATGCACTAATTTTAATAATTTCAACATAAGTAAAGTCACCCCTAATAGTTTTTAGTGAAAAATCCTCTCCTTCTCCTTTAAGAGCAACTTTTCACACACCAAAAAGTTTTTCAAATGTACATACCAAGCAGGGTCGAACACTTTGTACCAGTTGGGTGGCAGATTCTCTGCTCTAGTGGACTCATAATCTACATTGTTATCATCATAATCTTCAGCAATAATCTCCTCATCTGCCTCTGGATGAATCAGAGAAAAGACAATACATGTAAATATTGACACGAAAATGTCTGAAGCCACAAGAATGTAAAGGGTGGAAAATTCATTGCACCACCTTGCTCTGCTGGCTTAACGATCCCTCTTTTGGCCAAGCGGGCCAGCAGTGCTGGGGGTAGAGGCATTCTGAAACACAGAGATGTAAATCAACTGTGACATAACACAAGGTATGACATTTATAAAGAGCTGATTAAGCAGAAAACCAAGAGTTTACTGGGGGAAAAAAATCTGATCAAGGACAAGTAGTTTTAAAAAGTATTTGCAAAGAAGATTGTTTGTTCTTAAAGTGGCACTGCCAAAAATCAAGTTTTTTTTTTCTTGTCAACATGTCTGTAACATGTTTTTTATGACTGACCAGACATATCAAGAGCAAAATCGCTCAAATGTCTCATATCTCAGGTTTTTTTTGCTGTAAAGTTTCTCTTAAGCTCCACCCCCTGCAAATAGGCGAGTTGAAACAGAACATTTTTGGTGACATAACTATTCATGGTGCTGGTACATGGATAGCATTGAGCCAATCAGGAATCTCTGGCCTAACTGAAGTTATCCTTCAGGTTAGTTAGCATTTTTTAACAAACTGCTTTGAAAACCTGACCCAAATTAAGATGGGTTTTACCGTTAGATAAGCCTTTATTAGTCCCACAATGGTGAAATTACAGGATTAAACTGCTTTTAAGGATCAATACAGTTTCAGTCATTATCCTGGGCCACCATGCATACAGCTGGGCATGTCCTTCAACCGGTAAGTCTCTTTATTACAGGATTTATTCTGATAATGTAGCGCTAGCCACTGTTACCCTTGTGGTATGTGGTTGGGCCTAGTAATCGTGGGTGGGGCGGGGTGGGGTTGACATGAAACTGTGAGACAATGAAAGGTTTTTTGTAGAAAAAGGGCACAAGATACCATTTTAGACAATGCAGATTTGTTTATGGGCAGCTCGGTGGAACAGTGGTTAGCACTGTGGCAGCACAACAAGACGGTAACAGGATCAATTCCACCCCTGACCACTGGTGACCCTTCTGTGTGGAGTTTGCATGTTCTCCCCGTGTCTGCATGGGTTTTCACCGGGTACTCCGGTTTCCTACCACAAGCCAGAGACCTGCAGGTTAGGTTAAGTGGCATCAACTGGGGATTCTAAAAATTGTCCTTAGGTAAGGTCCTTGGGGCGGCAGTGGCTCAGGAGGTAGAGCAGGTCGTCTAATAACCCGATGGTTGGTGGTTCGAATCCCGCTCTCCCCAGATATCCTGCCGTTGTGTCCCTAGGCAAGACACTTCACCCGCATTGCCTCCAGTGCCCATAACACTGGGTATGAATGTGTATAAATGTTCGGTGGTGGCCGGAGAGGCTGTTGGCGTGGATTGGCAGCCACGTTTCCGTCAGCCTGCCCCAGGGCAGCTGTGGCTACAGTAGTAGCTTGCCACTACCATTGTCTGTCTGGAGTGAATGAATAATGTATCTACTTGTAAAGCGTCTTTGAGTGTCTATGATAAAGCGCTATATACAGTGGGGCAAAAAAGTATTTAGTCAGCCACCAATTGTGCACGTTCTCCCACTTAAAAGATGAGAGAGGTCTCCAATTTTCATGATAGGTATATATCAACTTTGAGAGACAAAATGAGAAAAAAAAAATCCAGAAAATCACATTGAAGGATTTTTAAAGAATTTATTTGCAAATTATGGTGGAAAATAAGTATTTGGTCAATAACAAAAGTTCATCTCAATACTTTGTTATATACCCTTTGTTGGCAATGACAGAGGTCGAACGTTTTCTGTAAGTCTTCACAAGGTTTTCACACACTGTTGCTGGTATTTTGGCCCATTCCTCCATGCAGATCTCCTCTAGAGCAGTGATGTTTTGGGGCTGTCGCTGGGCAACATGGACTTTCAACTCCCTCCAAAGATTTTCTATGGGGTTGAGAGCTGGAGACTGGCTAGGCCATTCCAGGACCTTGAAATGCTTCTTACGAAGCCACTCCTTCGTTACCCGGGCGGTGCGTTTGGGATCATTGTCATGCTGAAAGACCCAGCCACATTTCATCTTCAATGCCCTTGCTGATGGAAGGAGGTTTTCACGCAAAATCTCACGATACATGGCCCCATTCATTCTTTCCTTTACACGGATCAGTCGTCCTGGTCCCTTTGCAGAAAATCAGCCCCAAAGCATGATGTTTCCACCCCCATGCTTCACAGTAGGTATGGTGTTCTTTGGATGCAACTCGGCATTCTTTCTCCTCCAAACACGACAAGTTGAGTTTTTACCAAAAAGTTCTATTTTGGTTTCATCTGACCATATGACATTCTCCCAATCCTCTTCTGGATTATCCAAATCCTTCTAGTAGTGATGTGCGGATCGATCCTGAAATATCGATACCTCCGATACCGGATCTTTATGCTCTAAAATCAATACTCAAATCAAAATATCGATACTTTTGATACTTAAGTCATTTGAGGTAAGGTATAAGATAAGATAAGATAAGCCTTTATTAGTCCCACAATGGGGAAATTCCAGGATTGCAACAGCACAGGGATAGCAACACTCAGAGCAATAATCAGAAGGCAAGGGAAAAACAAGAGCAGCGAGTATACATATATACTGTATATCCTTAACAGAAACACAGTGAAAAGTAACTAAACTATTGAGATGTTGTCTGACACGCGGTTGGTGGGACTACTTTTTCTTCCGCCTGGGTAAGTGCGTCATGCGTTTTTTTAGATTTAAAAGGCATATTAAGATAAAGTCGCAAAAAATATCGGTATCGGTATCGCCGATACCAGCCTAAATTTTACTCAGTATCGGATTGGAAAGGAAATCAGTGGTATCGAACATCACTACTCTCTAGCAAACTTCAGACGGGCCTGGACATGTACTGGCTTAAGCAGGGGGACACGTCTGGCACTGCAGGATTTGAGTCCCTGGCGGCGTAGTGTGTTACTGATTGCAGCCTTTGTTACTTTGGTCCCAGCTCTCTGCAGGTCATTCGCTAGGTCCCCCCGTGTGGTTCTGGGATTTTTGCTCACCGTTCTCATGATCATTTTGACCCCACGGGGTGAGATCTTGCGTGGAGCCCCAGATCGAGGGAGATTATCAGTGGTCTTGTATGTCTTCCATTTTCTAATAATTGCTCCCACAGTTGATTTCTTCACACCAAGCTGCTTACCTATTGCAGATTCAGTCTTCCCAGCCTGGTGCAGGTCTACAATTTTGTTTCTGGTGTCCTTTGACAGCTCTTTGGTCTTGGCCATAGTGGAGTTTGGAGTCTGACTGTTTGAGGTTGTGGACAGGTGTCTTTTAAACTGATAACGAGTTCAAACAGGTGCCATTAATACAGGTAACGAGTGGAGGACAGAGGAGCCTCTTAAAGAAGAAGTTACAGGTCTGTGAGAGCCAGAAATCTTGCTTGTTTGTAGGTGACCAAATACTTATTTTCCACCATAATTTGCAAATAAACTCTTTAAAAATCCTTCAATGTGATTTTCTGGATTTTTTTTTTCTCATTTTGTCTCTCATAGTTGAGGTATACCTATGATGAAAATTGGAGACCTCTCTCATCTTTGAAGTGGGAGAACATGCACAATTGGTGGCTGACTAAATACTTTTTTGCCCCACTGTAAATCTGATGGATTATTATTATTGTAGGTATTGATGTGAGAGTGAATGGTTGTCTGTCTCTCTGTGTTGGCCCTTTGACGGACTGGCGATCTGTCCAGGGTGTACGCTGCCTCTCGTCCAAAGATGCTGGGATAGGCTCCAGCCCACCTGCGACCCAAAAAGGATTAAGCGGTAGAAGATGGATGGATATGTTTTTATAGGGGATGTTCTCAAGGTTATATAAAGCATTAAACATGCAATATTTTCATATTAGTTTTTTATTGCACAAAATAAAATGCACCACAGGCTGATAATAGCATGTAGGCTTTGAACACAATTGACATTTATTTACATCATTACTTAATGTATTACTTTATTCTTCAGTAATGATAAGTGTTTTGGTCTTGTACTGTATGTCTTTTCAGTTTTACTATTGTTTCACTTTAGTGAAATTTTTTTTTTCTGAAATTTGCTACTTGTTTCTTGTAAATTTGTTGCTTTTGTCTCAAAAATTGACTTTTTTTTCCCCCCACTTAAATTTGTGTCTCAAATTTGCAACATTTTTTCACAAATTTGACTTTTCTTGTAAAGTTGCAGCATTTGTTATGGAGTTGAAACTTTTCTCATAAACTTGCATTTTTTTCTCAAATTAGCTTTTTTCTTGTGAAGTAAAAACATTCCCAAGCTTCCCAGTTTTTGCCCTCATAAATTTGCTACTTTTTTCTTGTAAATCTGCAATGTTCATATGGATGCTGATTAATTATTTTGTGATGGTTTTTTTCTGCTGATGTGGACAATGATCCAATTTTATTTTTTTAATGCTTTTGTTGGCAAGGAAGTTTTGTGGGGTGCATTTTAAAGGTTTTGGTGGATAGATGGATGGATCTTCATAAAAAGACATCTTCCTGGGTGTTTTAACAAATATTTTAAATCCATAGTAATTCATACATTATTTTTAATAGAAGACAATTGTCTCCTTTACATTTCCCACTCTTCCAAAGCAAGAGGGATAAACAACAAATTCAAAAGAATACTGTGGAAGTTTGCAGACACACAACATTTGTAACCCCAATAATTACACTATTGTTAGCAGCAGCTGTGGGTGTACATACTGTTTTGTTGTCTTTTTCCCCCTGTTGCAGCAATCACATGAAAAGTTATTCTCCACTCTTGTTTAATAAACAAAGACACGATTTGAACACAGCAGAAACCTGCTTTGACAAAGCAAGAACACATTCAAAGCAGTGCGCAGATAAGAGGATTAAATGGAGGTTCAGTCTCCATGCTTTCAACTTCCATCTCCCAGATATGAACGGTCAGGGTACACTCGATTCTGTCACCAGCATACATCTCTAGAGGAATATGTGAGCAGATTAAAGTAAATAAAAGTGAATATAGGTAAACGTAAATATAGTTTCATTGTCCAGGCACCTAGCGGTAACTTGTACCGCCATCTCCTCATCAGTCCACAGTGCCTGTATGTATTGTGGAGAGAGACATGCAGATCCTAAACTCCACGGACTGTGTCGGGTGTGCTTGATTCCTTCCCTGGCATACACCTCCACCAGTAAAGGCCGGTTTAAAAAAGTCAACTCTGACCTCTTTTATGGTCAAGCGATCAGTGAAACCATGTCACGTGCACTCTTCAGGTATTGTGACATCACCATGGAAGAGATGAGAAGCTGCGGTCAAGTGGCCTCTGAATTAGCAGGGGGACAACGTTTCTGTCACATACATACATACCCACACTGCAGAATCCCTTATATATATATATATATATATATATATATATATATATATATATATATATATATATATATACATACACACATATATACACACATACACATACATACATATATATATATATATACACACACACACACACACACACATATATATATATATATATATATCCATTCATCCATCCATCTTCTTCTGCTTAATCCTTTTCGGGTCGCGGGGAGCTGGAGCCTATCCCAGCATCTTTGGGCGAGAGGCAGGGCACACCCTGGACAGATCGCCAGTCCATCGCAGGGCCAACAGAGAGAGACAGACAACCATTCACTCTCACAGTCATACCCAAGGACAATTTAGAATCCCCTGTTTGGTGCCAATTAACCTAACTTGCATGTTTTTGGCATGTGGGAGGAAACCGGAGAAATCCCGGAGTAAACCCACGCAGACACGGGGAGAACATGCAAACTCCACACAGATCACTGTTGGTCGGGGGCTGGGATCAAACTCAGGATCTCCCGGCCAAGGATGAGTTGCTGTGCTGCCGCAGTGCTAATCACTCCGCCACGGTGCTGCCCACGGTGCCCCTTACACACACACACACACACACACACACACACACACACACACACACAGAGGTGTGAAAAAGTGTTTGCCCCTTTTTCATTTTTTTTGGTATGCTTGTCACACTTAAATGTTTCAGATCATCAAACAAATTTAAATATTAGACAAAGATAACACAAGTAAACACAAAATGCAGTTTTTAAATGAAGGTGTTTATTATTAAGGGTAAAGAAAATCCAAACCTACATGGCCCTGTGTGAAAAACTGATTGGCCCCCCCGTTAAAACATAAATTAGCTGTGGTTTATCACATCTTTGGAAAGCTGAGTTCAATTTCTCTAGCCATACCCAGGCCTGATTACTGCCACGCCTGTTCTCAATCAAGAAATCACTTAAATAGGACCTGCCTGACAAAGTGAAGCAGACCACAAGATTCTCAAAAGATAGACATCATCAAAGTCAAAGTGTCAGAGTCAAAGTGCCTTTATTGTCATTCCATTGTTAATGAACAATGCAACAAAATTGAGATGAGGTGTGATCATGCTGTGATCAACAACATCATGCTGTGATCCAAAGAAATTCAGGAACAAATGAGAAGCAAAGTAACTGAGATCTATCAGTGTGGAAAAGGTTATAAAGCCATTTCTAAAGCTTTGGGACTCCAGGGAACCACAGTGAGAGCCATTATCCACAAATGGCAAAAACATGGAACAGTGGTGAACCTTCCCAGGAGTGGCTGGCTGACCAAAATTACCCCAAGAACGCAGCGACGACTCATCCAAGAGGTCACAAAAGACCCCACAACAACATCCAAAGAACTGCAGGCCTCACTTGCCTCAGTTAAGGTCAGTGTTAATGACTCCACTATATGAAAGAGACTGGGGAAAAAATGGCCTGCATGGCAGAGTTCCAAGATGTAAACTACTACTGAGCAAAAAGAACATAAAGGCCCGTCTCAGTTTTGCCAGAAAACATCTTGATGATCCCCAAGACTTTGGGGAAAATATTATGTGGACTGACGAGGCAAAAGTTGAACTTTTTGGAAGGTGTGTGTCCCATTACATCCGGTGTAAAAGTAACACAGCATTTCAGCTGTGAAAAAAAAAAAAAAAAAAATCCAAGATGGCGCCGCGGATGGCAGCCACTGGCTTCTGCTCTCTGATGTTTTTGATAATTTTGTGTGTTTTTTTGGACTTCTGCTCTTCTGTCCGAATCACCTATTCAAGGGAGGAACTACTTTCACTCAGACTACCTCCCAATGCAACTTCTCCGCCAGTTACTGCTGCTGATCTGAAGTTTTTTCAGTCCATCTTAGCTGTGGGAGCAGCGGCTATTGGCGCTGGCCGGAAACGAAGGCGGCGTGGTAAACGTGCCGGTGCGTTAGTCAGGCTGAAGAAACGAGGATTTCGCACGCCGCTCCCATCGATCCATCTGGCAAATATCCGCAGTTTGGCGAACAAAATGGATGAACTGCTGCTCCTGACTCACAAAAACCGGGATTTTAGCAGATCTGGCGCCCTTTGTTTCACGGAGTCCTGGCTGAGTGAACACATCCCGGACAGCGCGGTGCGTCTGGACGGATTTCAACTGTTTCGCGCTGATCGCAGCCGAGAATTTTCTGGAAAGACTAAGGGTGGTGGAATCTGCTTCTACATAAACGAAGGTTGGTGTACTGATGTCACAGTGTTGAAGAAGTTTTGTAGCCCTAACCTAGAGTCACTGTTCATAAACTGTAAACCCTTTTATTCACCGCGAGAGTTCTCCTCATTTATTCTGGTCGGAATTTATATCTCGCCTGCTGCTTGTACAACGGAGGCACTGCAGCTCCTCGCTGACCAGACAGCAGAGGTGGAGGAAAAACATCCAGACTCTCTGCTTATCATTCTGGGTGATTTCAATAGAGCTAATCTCACAAATGAGCTTCCTAAATACAGACAGCATATTAAATGTCCCACCAGGGACACAAATACACTTGACCACTGTTACACAGTTTTAAGAAATGCCTATCATGCCGTCCCCCGTGCAGCTCTGGGTTTTTCTGACCACTGCCTGCTCCATCTTATTCCAACATACAGACAGAAACTAAAAACTTCCAAGCCTGTTGTAAGGACTGTGAAGAAATGGACTGAGGAATCAAAGCTGAAGTTACAAGCCTGCTTTGACTGCACAGATTGGAGTGTTTTTGAAGCTGCAGCCATTAACCTAAATGAACTCACTGACACTGTGACGTCATACACCTGTTTCTGCGAGGACATGTGTGTGCAGACCAAGACCTTCTGCACATACAACAACAATAAACCCTGGTTCATTCCTAAACTGAAGCAGCTACGTCAGACCAAGGAGGAGGCCTACAGGACTGGTGACTGGACTCTGTACAAGCGGGCCAGAAACATGCTGACGAAGGAGACCAGGCTTGCTAAGAGGAGCTACAGTGTGAAGTTACAAAAAAACTTCTCAGCTAACAACTCTGCTTCTGTCTGGAGAGGCCTACGGAATATCACCAACTACAGGAGACCATCCCCCCACCCTGCGGAAAACCTCCAGCTGGCTAATGACCTAAACAGCTTTTACTGCAGGTTTGAAAAGAACCTACAGTTCTCACCTCCCACCCACACAAAAGGATTATCTGCAGCCCCAGGAACTCCATCCCTCCTCCACTCTGACCTCCCACCAACACTAATGATCTGTGAAGAGGAGGTGCGCCGGGTCTTTCAGAGACAAAAGATCAAGAAGGCTGCGGGACCTGATGGTGTGTCTCCGTCCTGCCTGAGAGTCTGCTCCAACGAGTTGGCCCCCATCTTCACCCGGATCTTTAACAGATCACTGGAGCTGCGTGAAGTGCCTTCCTGCTTCAAACGCTCCATCATCATTCCAGTTCCCAAGAAACCCTCTATTACAGGATTAAACGACTACAGACCTGTTGCCCTGACCTCTGTGGTCATGAAATCCTTGGAGAGATTGGTGCTGAACCACCTGAAGGTCATCACAGGCCCCCTGATGGACCCACTGCAGTTTGCCTACCGGTCAAACAGGTCAGTGGATGATGCAGTGAATATGGGACTACATTACATCCTGCAACACCTCGACTCCCCAGGGACGTACGCCAGGATCCTGTTTGTCGACTTCAGCTCAGCGTTCAACACCATCATCCCAGGCATTCTTCATCAGAAACTCCTCCAGCTCAAGGTGCCCCCCTCCACCTGCCAGTGGATCTCCAGCTTTCTGACTGACAGGTGGCAACAGGTGAAGCTAGGGAGATTTACATCCAGCTCCCGAAAAATTAGTACTGGCGCCCCCCAAGGATGTGTCCTTTCCCCACTGCTCTTCTCCCTCTACTCCAACGACTGCACCTCAGAGGACCCTTCGGTGAAGCTCCTGAAGTTTGCGGATGACACCACAGTCATCGGTTTGATCCGGGATGATGATGAGTCTGCATACAGGCGGGAGGTGGAGCAGCTGATCCTCTGGTGCAGCCAGAACCATCTTGAACTTAACCCAGCCAAAACGGTGGAGATGACTGTGGATTTCAGGCGACACCCCCCTTCATTCCCCCCACTCACCATCCTCAACAGCACAGTGTCCACTGTGGACTCCTTAGAGTTTCTGGGTACCACAATCTCCCAGAACCTGAAGTGGTCCTCCCATATAGACACTGTCCGGAAAAAGGCCCAGCAGAGGTTGTTTTTTCTGCGTCAGCTCAAGAAGTTTGATTTGCCTCAGGAGCTGCTGGTTGTCTTCTACACCGCCATCATCCAATCTGTCCTCTGCTTTTCCATCACTGTCTGGTTTGGATCTGCCACTAAACAGGACAAGACCAGACTGCAGCGGATCATTAAGTCTGCGGAGAGGATCATTGGTACCGACCTACCCTCTATTGAGAACTTATATCGGTCCATAACCAGGAAACGGGCGGGAAACATCTGTGCTGACCCATCACACCCCGGCCACAAACTGTTTGAACTTCTATCTTCTGGTCGTCGTTACAGATCACTGAAGGTCAAAACCACCCGTCACAGGAACAGTTTCTTTCCTCAAGCCATCACTCTGATGAACTCCTAACATTCACCTAGTCCTACCTGTTTGCTGTACTCATGACTTTTCATCCATTATTACATTGCACATAACTCTCACACTGCTTTTTACTTCATTCACATTATATCACTGAATCTGAGTCCACATTGAAATACTGTGTGATTGTATATTTTTTCATATATTTCTGCAAAGTGTGGTTAGTCCGAGTAAATAACTGCATATATTCCTGTATATATTTGCATCCTTTTATAGAAACGTGGACAGACTGTAATTTACTGTACATACTCTGGTTGTCATTGAATCCTTATTTAAATCCTTCACCTGAACAACGAGAGCAAGTTTTTAGCCAAAGTCAAATTCCTTGTATGTGTTGTGCATACTTGGCCAATAAAGCTGATTCTGATTCTGATTCTGATTCTGAGCAAAGGAACATCATACCAACAGTGAAATATGGTGGTGGTAGTGTGATGGTCTGGGGCTGGTTTGCTGCTCAAGGACCTGAAAGACTTGCTGTGGTAAATGAAACCATGAATTCTGCTGTCTACCATAAAATCCTGAAGGAGAATGTTCAGCCATCTGTTCGTGACCTCAAGCTGAAGCGCACTTGGGTTCTGCAGCAGGACAATGATCCAAAACATACCAGCAAGTCCACCTCTGAATAGATTAAAAAAACAAATGAAGACTTTGGTGTGGCCTAGTCAAAGTCCTAACCTGAATCCGATTGAGATGCTGTGGCATGACCTTAAAAAAACGGTTCATGCTCAAAAACCCTCCAATGTGGCTGAATTGCAACAATTCTGCAAAGATGAGTGGGCCAAAATTCCTCCACAACGCTGTAAATGACTCATTGCCAGTTATCACAAATGCTTGACTTGATTGCAGTTGTTGCTGCGAAGGGTGGCCCAACCAGTTATTAGGTTTAGGGGGCAATGACTTTTCCACACAGGGCCATGTAGGTTTGGATTTTTTTTCCCCTTAATAATAAACACCTTCATTTAAAAACTGCATTTTGTGTTTACTTGTGTTATCTTTGCTAATATTTAAATTTGTTTGATGATCTGAAACATTTAAGTGTGACAAACATACAAAAAAATTGAGAAATCAGGAAGGGGGCAAACACTTTTTCACACCACTCTGTGTGTGTGGGTATAGCTAGCCCTGTGTATAATGATGTGAGGAAAAATCTGCTTGATGAGATCCAGGTAAAAAGAAAAAAAATATCCAAATTTCTTTTGAATGTTTGGTGCAAATACAATGCCTATACAAAGTATTCACCCCCCCGGGATAAGATAAGATAAGCCTTTATTAGTCCCACAAAGGGGAAATTCCAGGATTGCAACAGCACAGGGACAGCAACACTCAGAGCAACAATCAAGAAGACAAGAAAAACAAGAGCAGTGAATATACATATGTACGTATAAATATATAAATATATATACACAGTGCGAAGCATTGTAGCTAGATGGAATAAATATATAAATATACAGTATATACACACAGTGTGGAGCATTGTAGCTAGATGAAATAAACAGCATAACCGTCTACTTAGTTATCCTACATAGTATGAATATGTACCCATACATATTGTCACCCTCCGTAGCGACCAATATTGTCCTAGTTGTATACTGGAGGGGACCATTGTGTAAGTATTATGTCTTTTGCATTCAATACTATTAGGTCATCACGTTTTTTTGCTATCTCTGCGAGCAGCCCTGCTTAGGTTATACAGTCTGACAGCCATAGGTAGGAAGGACCTGTGAAACCTCTCGGTTGCGCACCTAGGATGATGTAGTCTGCTGCTAAATGAGCTCCTCAGTGCGTTCAGTATGTCCTGCATAGGGTGGGACTCTGACTCCAGCAGCGATGACAGTTTAGCCACCATCCTTCTCTCTCCTATCTCCTCCACTGGGTCAAGGCATTGCCCCAGGACAGAGCTAGCTTTCTTGATTAGTTTGTTCAGTCTCTTCCTATCGGCTGCTGTAATGCCACTGCCCCAGCAGACCACTCCAAAAGTAATGGCTGATGCCACCACCGTGTCGTAGAATGTCTTCAGCAGCGCCCCTTGTACACCAAAAGACCTGAGTCTCCTCAGCAGGAACAGCCTGCGCTGTCCCTTCTTGTAGAGTGCATTGGTATTGTGTGACCAGTCTAGTTTATTGTTCAGATGAACACCCAGGTACTTGTAGGATGTCACCATCTCAATGTCTGTTCCCTGTATGTTTACCGGTGCTGTGAGGGATTGTCCTTGCCTGCGGCAGTCCACCACCAGCTCCTTAGTTTTCCTCGCGTTGATCTGGAGGCAGTTCCGATGGCACCAGTCCAGGAAGTCCTGGGTAAGTCCTCTGTACTCAGCTTCATCTCCGTTGGAGATGAGGCCAACGATCGCAGAGTCGTCAGAGAACTTCTGTAGATGGCAGTGTGTTGTGTTGTGTGAGAAGTCCGCAGTATAAAGGGTGAACAGGAAGGGAGCCAAAACCATTCCCTGGGGGCCCCCCGTGCTGCCGATAATCGTGTTGGACACACAGTCCCGGGTTCTCACAAACTGTGGTCGGTTTGTGAGGTAGTCCAGGATCCATGATGACAGGTGCTGGTCCACCCCTGCGCACAGCAGCTTGTCCTTCAGGATCATTGGTTGGATGGTGTTGAAAGGACTGGAGAAGTCAAAGAACATGATCCTCACCACATTCCCGGGCTTCTCCAGGTGGGACAGAGAACGGTGAAGGAGGAAGATCACTGCATCCTCCACTCCAATGCCATGCTGGTAGGCGAACTGGAGTGGATCCATCGCTGGTGACAAGGTGAATGTTCTGGATTGTCCAAGTCAAAGCCCAGATCTCAAAATTGTGGCTGGACTTGAAAAGAGCTGCTCACGCCCGATCCCCGAGCAACCTGACAGAGCTTGAGCTGTTTTGCAAGGAAGAATGGAGAAAAACTGCAGTGTCCTGATGTGCCAGCTTGACTGAGACATATCCACACAGACTCAGTGCTGTGATTGCCGCCAAAGGTGCATCTACTAAATACTGACCTCAAGGGGGTGAATACTTATGCGATCAATTACTTTACCTTATATAATTTTAATTAATTGATAGTAGTTTGTAAAAATCTGTTTTCACTTTGACATGAAAGCTTTTTTTTTTTTTTTGCAATTGTTTGTCAAAAAAGCCAAATTATTATGAACATGATTTCATTTTATAAAGCAATAAAAGGTTGAAATATCCAAGGGGGTGAATACTTTTTATAGGCAGTGTATGTTTTCCTGGCTTTTAATACAGTGGGGCAAAAAAGTATTTAGTCAGCCACCAATTGTGCAAGTTCTACCACTTAAAAGATGAGAGAGGTCTCCAATTTTCATCATAGGTATACCTCAACTATGAGAGACAAAATGAGAAGAAAAAAAAAATCCAGAAAATCACACTGAAGGATTTTTAATGAATTAATTGGTAAATTCTTTGGTAAAATAAGTATTTGGTCACCTACAAACAAGCAAGATTTCTGGCTCTCACAGACCTGTAACTTCTTCTTTAAGAGGCTCCTCTGTCCTCCACTCGTTACCTGTATTAATGGCACCTGTTTGAACTCATTATCAGTATAAAAGACACCTGTCCACAACCTCAAACAGTCAGACTCCAAACTCCACTATGGCCAAGACCAAAGAGCTGTCAAAGGACACCAGAAACAAAATTGTAGACCTGCACCAGGCTGGGAAGACTGAATCTGCAATAGGTAAGCAGCTTGGTGTGAAGAAATCAACTGTGGGAGCAATTATTAGAAAATGGAAGACATACAAGACCACTGATAATCTAACTCGATTTGGGGCTCCACGCAAGATCTCACCCTGTAGGGTCAAAATGATCACGAGAACGGTGAGCAAAAATCCCAGAACCATACAGGGGGACCTAGTGAATGACCTGCAGAGAGCTGGGACCAAAGTAACAAAGGCTACCATCAGTAACACATTACGCCGCCAGGGACTCAAATCCTGCAGTGCCAGACGTGTCCCCCTGCTTAAGCCAGTACACGTCCAGGCCCGTCTGAAGTTTGCTAGAGAGCATTTGGATGATCCAGAAGAGGATTGGGAGAATGTCATATGGTCAGATGAAACCAAAATAGAACTTTTTGGTAAAAACTCAACTTGTCGTGTTTGGAGGAGAAAGAACACCATACCTACTGTGAAGCATGGGGGTGGAAACATCATGCTTTGGGGCTGTTTTTCTGCAAAGGGACCAGGACGACTGATCCGTGTAAAGGAAAGAATGAATGGGGCCATGTATCGTGAGATTTTGCGTGAAAACCTCCTTCCATCAGCAAGGGCATTGAAGATGAAATGTGGCTGGGTCTTTCAGCATGACAATGATCCCAAACACACCGCCCGGGCAACGAAGGAGTGGCTTCGTAAGAAGCATTTCAAGGTCCTGGAGTGGCCTAGCCAGTCTCCAGATCTCAACCCCATAGAAAATCTTTGGAGGGAGTTGAAAGTCCGTGTTGCCCAGCGACAACCCCAAAACATCACTGCTCTAGAGGAGATCTGCATGGAGGAATGGGCCAAAATACCAGCAACAGTGTGTGAAAACCTTGTGAAGACTTACAGAAAACGTCTGACCTCTGTCATTGCCAACAAAGGGTATATAACAAAGTATTGAGATGAACGTTTGTTATTGACCAAATACTTATTTTACCGAGGAATTTACCAATTAATTCATTAAAAATCCTTCAATGTGATTTTCTGGATTTTTTTTTTCTCATTTTGACTCTCATAGTTGAGGTATACCTATGATGAAAATTGGAGACCTCTCTCATCTTTTAAGTGGGAGAACTTGCACAATTGGTGGCTGACTAAATACTTTTTTGCCCCACTGTATGGAGACATTTGTCTTTACTGGATTTTTAGCTGTTGCCTGGCTACTGAGACAGAGCATTTTGTCCCTAATTAGAAAATACTTTGCATTAGTTTTGTATCCCAGATGTTTGAATTACAAGAATTAAGCACATTTTTTAAAATTAAAATGTTATATTTTATTCAGCTTTAATCCATTCTAAAGACAAGGACAATTTCTGACATCTTAAAATTATATAGCTTTAAAAAAAAATATTCTTCTTTAAAACAAGGAGGCTCTTCCTTGCTTTAATTACAGCAATGGAGGAAATATTGATTTTTTTAATGATGGTCTGAGAAATTAAAGAACCTTTAAATACATCTAAAGACATCTGAGTTTTCTTCTGTTTTTCTCTGTTTAGTTTTTGCATTTTTGCACCTAAAATTTGACTTTTGGATGCTTATTGTGACTGATTGTATATTCTCTCAGTAAGTTATAATGGTGGGTATTGTAGCATCAATCCAAGTAGCTCTAATCTAGAATATCACTCTTCACCTTAAAGAAATTGTTTCACCCAAAAGTCTGGTCAAGAATTGTTTCCTTCATCTAAGAACCGCAGTTAGAAAACACATTCCATGGTAAAAGGCCGATAAGGATCCCATTTCGTGCCAGGAACGGATTCTTTTACGAGTCATAAATCCCAAAGCTTCCTCCCCAACCAAGCAGTTTTATGATTAGAGTACTCTGTGAGATACCCCAGAAACTTTGGACTGCATTCCACAAGTTGCTAGGAATTATCCACAGCTCAACATTGTCCCCTTCTGTCAATTCAGTCACATGCTGGATTTAATCAACACTGAAACTCTGGGTTTTATCTGTTGAAATAATCCTCTCTCTTCAAGACAGTCCAAGGACGGATAATTTTTTTGCACATGAGTTGTTCAGAACTCCTTATACAAAGATACAGAGTGATGATAATCAAGTCAGTGGCGGTACTGCACCTGTGGGCTGGTTGCCAACCGCCAATCAAATCTCGAAGAAGAAGAAGAAGACTTTATTTTTCCAGGAAATACTGCTCAGAACACTGTTGAAGATGACCGCCTCTGTGTTGGACAATGATGGGTTTGAAATGTTTCATTAATCATTGATTTTAAATGTGTTGCATGTTTGGAAATGCTTAAATGAACCTTATTCTTCTAATGCATGTTAATTATAGAAGGACAAGTTTATAAAAGTGCATGCTCACTGAAAGTTAGTCATAAATCACTGAAGTTAGCTTAGATTTCATATTAAGTACAGTATATAATGAATTTCACAGTTAAAATGTGTATATGCCTTCTGAAACTTATGCCAGTCATCTGACTGATACCAGCCAATCCCCAAGATGTCTCTGTTGGATGATGCCCCTTTCATTCTATTGGTCAGGTACAAACAAAGGACTGCTTTCTTATTGGACCATAGCCCATTTGAATCTCCCACGATGGCCGATAATTGGTTCTTCCTGCTGCCAGTCATATTTTATGATCCAAGGAGCATGCTCTGTTAAATAGAGGAAACGCCCTAGCAGTCCAGTTAAGTTTTTGTTCTTGTTCAGTTCAGCCTTTGTCAAGTTTTCTGTGAGTTTTGCTGGTTTCAGAAGTTTTGTTTTAAGTCTTTTTCTGTTTTTCCTTGGCATCTGAGGAGAGATCATCTTTTTCTTGTTAAGCTCAAACCTTCTTACTTGGAGTGAAACTCCAAAACGCCCTTTTCCGTCTCCTCGGGAGCCGTGTTTATTCTGCTGAATTTTTTCTATGGATTTTCTTTAATTCACTGTTAAAGTGGACTGATAGTGATTTTTGAACCTTTTCTCCTCGAGATTGCCTCACCCACGTCCCACAAAGTCAGAAGGACTAGGATTTAGTGGGTGGAAATGTTAATATCCATTTTCCTTCAGTCTGTTTTCTTATTGGCTGGTGGACATTCTAAATTTGCAGACCAGGAAAGGATCTATTGTCCAAGAAAGATGTCACACCTGCCCTGGGGCCAGCCGTCCACTCTCCTGCTGGCTACACTCTATGGTCGCCCCGCTGCTAAGTCTGTGCCATCACCGCTGTAACTGAAAGGACTGCTGGCAGTCATTTCTTCTTTGTGCCATCTGCTGGCGTTCAAGATCACCGCTGGACTCTGAAGACACAGCTGTTCATAAGCCAGACTTCTACCTCCTATCTGCTGAGCTAAATGTGATGTCTAATTATAATTGAATATGACCAATTTTTCATGCTAAAGTTTAGATAGATAGATAGATACTTTATTTTGAACAAAAAAGCAAAAACAAAACAAATGACAAGTGCAATAAAAGTGACCGTGTACAGTGCTCGGAAGGGAGAAGGAAGAAGTTAACAATTGTTTACTCCAACTCCTCTTTTCCCTAAATACAACCCATGTGAAATATATACAGTACATATTACCTCAATTAAGAACCCCAAGCAGACAATTAACTATATTTTATACATATTAACATTGACACCCATCCATCCCTACATACATACAGTCCATACATCTATACCCAGCCCCAAACACAAATATACACAGTACTGTCCCACCTACCATACCATAGTGTCCCAGAGTGAGTTTAGTGCATTTAACATAATACTACACCTCTAACATATATCCTTTTAGCAAATAATGTTTATACCTATTTTTGAATTGATTTCTGTTTGTACATAGTTTCAGTTCCAGCTCCAGACTGTTCCACAAATCCACCCCACAGACAGATATGCACATACTTTTCTTAGTTGTTCGTACCATAGGTTTTGTAAAGTTTAAGTCTCCTCTCAAATCATAATCATTGTCTCTTTTTTCCAATATTTTTTGTATATTAGTTGGGAGTTGATTATTAATTGCCCTGTACATTACTTGTGCTGTCTTAAATGTAACTAAATTCATGAACTTTATGGCATGCGACTTTAAAAACAGTGAGTTGGTATGGTCTCTATATCCTACATTATTTATTATCTTTATAGCTTTTTTTTGTAATGTGCATACTGGCTGTAGGTTGGTCTTATAGGTGTTTCCCCAGACCTCTACACAGTAGTTAAGATATGGTTAAAAACAGAGAATTGTACAGTAAGAATAATGATTTATAGTCCAAAATGTGTCTTATCTTTCCCAGTATCCCTAGACATTTTGCTAACTTGGCCCAGATGTGACTGATGTGAGGTTTCCAGCAGATTTTCTTGTCTAGAGTCACCCCCAGAAACTTATTTTTCTGTACTATTTCAATTCTGGTATCATCTATCATTACCATTATTTCATGATATATTTTATAATTTCTAAACAACATAATCTTTGTTTTTTCAGATTTAGAGATAATTTATTTATGTTGAACCACTGCGTTAACATTTTCATTTCTGTTGTGACCACCTCTAAAACCTGCTGAAAATTCTCACCAGTGCAAAGGATATTTGTGTCATCCGCAAACAAAATAAATTTCAGAATTTTTGATACTTGGCATATGTGATTTATATATAAGATAAAGAGTTTGGGTCCCAAAACTGACCCCTGGGGCACCCCACAAGTGATGTCCATGAAATAAATAATCCTTCTTCTTCTTCTTTTAGATTTGATTGGCGGTTGGCAACCAGCTTACAGGTGCATTACCGCCACTGACTTGATTATCATCGCTCTATATCTTTGTATAAGGAGTTCTGAACAACTCCTTATGTGTGAAAAAATTAGCTGTCCTTGGATTGTCTTCTTGGCGTTGTCATCTTTGTACCTTATCACACTTATAATCAATTGTTACTCGCTATAGTATTAAAAGTCCTGGAGTTATTTACTTACACAAGTCTATCCTAAACATACTGTTTATAGTCCTCTGTAGCCAGATAAAACCTTAGCCTGTCATGCTTAACTAATTTTACCTATTTAAATTACATCTTCTTCTTACTTTTAGATTTGATTGGCGGTTGGCAACCAGCTTACAGGTGCATTACCGCTACTGACTTGATTATCATCACTCCATATCTTTGTATAAGGAGTTCTGAACAACTCCTTATTACCTCCGCCAAGGAGGTTATGTTTTCATCGGCGTTGGTTTGTCTGGCGTTGGTTTGTCTGTCTGTCTGTCTGTCTGTTTGTTAGCAAGATAACTCAAAAAGTTATGGACGGATTTTCATGAAATTTTCACAGATTGTCAGAAATGGGGTATCCTACAGATGATTAGATTTTGGTGGTGATCCGGATCACCATCCACAAGAAAACCGCCATTACGCAAAATGCCATTTTCGTGAATAACTACTGAACCACTAATCCTATCATTGTCAATCCAATTGCTTGTCATATGTTTTCATGGTCAAGGAATCTGAAAACATACACACAAACACTGTATGGGGGGGAACTGTGGCACTTGGCGGAGGTCTGCGCTCTCCGAGTGCTTTTCTAGTCTTTAAATTACATCTTTTCTTCATCACTCCATACTAGTGCATACCCGTGCATGCCTGTAGAAACCAAGTATAAGCAAGTATTTCTGCATGCCCGTAGAAAGCAAGTGTAAGCAAGTATTTCTGCATGCCTGTAGAAAGTTACTGTTACCATGGCAACAGTGCCATGGTGATCCCTCCCTTTGATCTTTGACATGGTTAAGCAAGTATTTCTGCATGCCCATAGAAAGCATGTGTAAGCAAGCATTCCTGCATACCTGTAAAGAGTGTTCTGACCTCACAGGGTGCCTACGATGTCTGTATGACATCATAGAAGGAGTTGTTCAGAACGCTTTATATGGTCATGTGACATCATAGGAATACAGTGTGCACCTGTGATGTCATAGCTATGAACGCCCACAGCTCCCCTATGGATCCCCTACAGACGTTCATTAAAGATTTCCCCTCCCAAACTTCCGCATATCCCGGGAGGCTGAAATTCGGGGATGTTGACATGGTACCCGTGCATGCCCGTATAACCCCTGGTGCATGCCTGCCTTTGATCTTTGACATGGTTACCATGGCAACAGTAACCATGGTGATGCCTGCCTTTGATTTTTGACATGGTTACCATGGCAACACAAAGTCCTATGATCATGACACACACACACACACACACACACACACACACACACACACACACACACACACACACAGAGATTTCTTGAATTATAATATGATGACAGTAGCACTGTGAGATGACCTTTGTTGTGATGTGGCGCTATATATAAATAAAGATGAATTGAAAAAATTGAATGACTAGTGCATATCCGTGCATACCCATAGAAACCTGTGCATGCCCGTAGAGGGGATGCATTGGAACAAAATTCTTGCCAATGACAGGACAGTTGGTATAGCAACACAGCACTAAGTGGCAATCACATGTGATGGCTTTTGTATCCAGCCAAACATAAAAGTCACACAAAATATGCCCTGCCATCTGGGGCTGTTTGCCCCCTGCTTGTTATTTCTTCTCCTGCCTGTCACTGTGCTATGTTGCTTACCTGTGTCTATATATACTGTATACGTATGTCTTGTAGGGAGTCATGTGCTCTGTCTATGTGCCGTCATATAGACATCATCTGGTGGGTCTTCTTCTTCTTTGTTCAGACCACTGAAGGGTCTCCTGTCTCAGGTGGCTGTGTTGTTCACAGTCATGCCTGCGGCGTACTGCTGGAACCTGAGGTGTTTTATGTACACGGCATCCTTTCTGATGTGCAGCAGTTCTCCTCATTCTATTGCTCTCCATCTGGTGGGTCTTCTTCTTTGTTCAGACCACTGGTTGAGGAATAGGTGTGTCGTAATTCCAGTTCATGGGCACGATCCTGAAAAAGTGGCTTTTGACCCTGTTCAGGAAAGCCCCTGCATGCCCGTAGAAACCAAGAAACCGGAGCACCCGGAGGAAATCAGCCCTTTGCTTGGCATTTTACACATTTGTATGATGAGTGTAGACTGGCATTCGTCAAGGTTACACATTTGCCGTCATGTAGGCATGGCGAGTCGTCCTATGATGCCTGAGTTCATAGGATGTGCTATGATGATGAGAGGCCGTCCTGTGATGTCCTAGAAACGTGCTTTAAAGTCTGTCGTACCCTATGCTGGTGAAGGGTGTCCTCTTGTCTCAGACGGTTGTGATGTACTGCTGGAACCTCAGGTGTTTCATCTTCATGGCATCTTTTCTGATGTGCAGCAGCTGTCGTCATTCTATTGCTCTCCATCTGGTGGGTCTTCTTCTTCTTCATTGAGACCACTGGTTGAGGGATAGGTGTGTTGTAATTCCAGTTCATGAACAGGATCATGAAAATAGATCTGAGCAAAAAGAGGCTTTCCGGCATGGACTCACTGTACATGACATCATAAAGACATGAAGGCAGGCTTGATGTATATGACATCATAAAGACACATTTGTCTATGTGCCATCATATAGGCATTGCGAGTTGTCCTATGATGCCTCAGTTCATGGTCTATATGACATCATAAAGACACATTTGTCTGTGTCCTGTGATACCTGAGTTCAAAGACATATAGTTTATATGACTTCATGACACATTTGTCTATGTGTCCTATGATGCCTGAGTTCATAGGACGTTAGAATGATGAAGAGTGATGATTTATTCACCTTGCCAATTTTGAGCCATATGACATCATAAAAACACAATGTAGGCATCGTGAGTGATGGTCTATATGACATCATAAAGACACATTTGGACACATTTGTCTACAGCCATGGACAAAATTGTTGGTACCCCTCTCTGTTAATGAAAGAAAAACCCACAGTGGTCACAGAAATAACTTGAATCTGACAAAAGTGGTAATAAATAAAAATTCTATGAAAATTAACCAATGAAAATCAGACAATGCTTTTGAATTGTGGCTCAACAGAATTACTTTAAAAAACACTCATGAAACAGGCCTGGACAAAAATGATGGTACCCCTAGAAAAGATTGAAAATAATGTGACCATAGGGACATGTTCAATCAAGATGTATCCTCTAATTAACATCACTGGTGTCTACAAACTTGTAATCAGTCAGTTGGCCTATTTAAAGGGTGATAAGTAGTCACTGTGCTGTTTGGTGACATGGTGTGTACCACACTAAACATGGACCAGAGGAAGCAAAGGAGAGAGTTGTCTCAGGAGATTAGAAAGAAAATTATAGACAAGCATGTCAAAGGTAAAGGCTATAAGACCATCTCCAAGCAGCTTGAAGTTCCTGTGACTACAGTTGCACATATTATTCAGAAATTTAAGATCCACAGGACTGTAGCCAACCTCCCTGGATGCGGCGCCAGGAGGAGACAGATAATACGAATGGTAACAAAAGAGCCCAGAACAAGCTCTAAACACATTCATGGTGAACTCCAAGGTCAAGGTACATCAGTGTCAGATCGCACCATCCGTCGTTGTTTGAGCCAAAGTGGACTTCATGGGAGACGACCAAGGAGGACACCACTGTTGAAAACAAATCATAAAAAAGCCAGACTGGAATTTGCCAAACTGCATGTTGACAAGCCACAAAGCTTCTGGGAGAATGTCCTATGGACAGACGAGACAAAACTGCAACTTTTTGGCAAGGCACATCAGCTCTAATCAAATCAAATCAAATCAAACTTTATTGTCATATTGCTGTACATACAACTGTAGTGCAGGCAAGATGAAATTGTGTTTCTCTCGGCATCCATATAAAAAGAAGCAGCATGATTTAAGACACACTCACACATAGCTTCACCCCCCACCCCCCATCCATTCACACATCCCTGAGACATACTTGGGGGGGGGGGAATCTAACTAACTATAATATACAAATAATATACAAAATGTCCATAGGTGCAATAGTGTGTATGAGAGATTCCAGGTCAACTGTTCAGCATCCTGACAGCTTGTGGAAGGAAGCTGTTGATCAGTCTGGTGGTTCTGCCTCTGATGCTCCGGAATCGTTTACCAGATGGAAGAAGTTCAAAGTGTTTATGCAGAGGGTGAGAATGGTCCTTGACAATGTTCAGTGCCCTGCTCCTACAACGGTTCTGAAAAAGTTCTTGGACAGAGGGGAGGGAGACTCCAATTACCCTCTCAGCCCCCGTGACTATCCTCTGCAGGGCTTTTTTTGTCTGACATACTGCAGCTGGAATACCATGTAGCAATGCAGTACGTCAGAACACTCTCCACCACACCTCTGTAGAAGGTCCTGAGGATGCAGATGAGGAGAGAGGCCTGTTTGAGTTTCCTCTAGAAGTGCAGTCTCTGCTGAGCCCGCTTCCTGATCCCTAAGGAATTCTTGCTCCAGGTCAGGTCCTGCGAGATCTGCACTCCGAGGAACTTGATGTTCTCCACTCTCTCCACTAAACGGCCGCCGATGCTGAGGGGGACGTGCTCAGGCTGTGACCGCCGGAAGTCGATAATCATCTCCTTCGTTTTGTCCACGTTCAGAACCAGATTGTTCTCCCTGCACCAGCCCTCCAGGTCTCGCACTTCTTCCCTGTACATTGATTCCTCATCCCTCTGAGTAAGTCCCACCACCGTGGTGTCATCTGCAAACTTAATAATCTGGTTCCCCTCGTGTCTGGATACACAGTCATGTGGTAGAAGTGTAAACAACAGTGGACTGAGTACACAGCCTTGAGGGGATCCGGTGCTCAGCGTGACAGAGTTGGAGATGTTGTTTCCAACCCGGACAGACTGAGGTCTCTCAGTCAGGAAATCCAGGATCCAGAGACATGTGGCGGTGTTCAGACCGAGAAGGAGTAATTTCTCCATCAGTCTCTGGGGAATAATGGTGTTGAATGCTGAACTGAAATCAATGTACAGGAGTCTGGCGTAGGTGTCTTTCTGGTCCAGGTGGGTGATGACAGAGTGTAGGGTGGTGACCATAGCATCCTCCGTGGAGCGGTTTGAACGATATGCAAACTGGAGCGAGTCGTGTGATGCAGGGAGGCAGGCTGTAATGTGTGGTTTGACAAGCCGTTCAAAACACTTCATCACAATTGGTGTCAGTGCAACAGGACGATAGTCATTCAAACAGGACACAACTGGTTTCTTTGCCACCGGTACAATGATAGAGGTCTTGAAGCATCTGGGAACAATGGCCTGACTCAGGGAGATGTTATAAATGTCAGTCAGGACATCCGCCAACTCGCTCGCGCAGTCTCAGAGTACACGTCCCGGGATGTTGTCCGGACCTGCAGCTTTAAGTGGGTTGACTCTGGTCAGGGTCCTCTGTGTGTCCGCTGTGTTGATGGTAAAAGCTGGTCCGACCGATGGTGGGGGTGGGCCAGCCCTCCCTCTGATTGTCGAGTTTGATGCTTCAAAACGTGCATAGAAGTCGTTAAGCCTGTCTGGAAACGAAGCGTCGTCATCATCGACCCCCTGCGTAGACTTATAGCCCATCAGTGTCCGAACTCCCTGCCATATCTGCTTGGTGTTCCTAGTGTCACAGAATAGGCGCGCTTTGCCGCCTTAATTCCCTTTGAGAGCACAGACCTGGCTGAGCGGAGGGCGATTCTGTCCTTCGCTCTGAAGGCTGCATCTCTGGCTGTAAGCAGCGAGCGCACATCTGCAGACATCCAGGGCTTATGGTTACCCCGCATAGTGATGGTCTTCACTGTAGTGACATCCTCTGTGCACTTCGCAATGTAGCTGGTGACCGTATCAGCATACTCCTCCACATCTGTCTTGTCTTCCTGGGAGGCTGCTATTTGGAAGACCTCCCAGTCTGTGTGCAGAAAACAGTCTTTCAGTGCAGAGGTTGCACTCTCTGGCCAAATTCTAATTTGTTTCACTGCTGGCCTGCTGCGCTTCAATAAAGGTTTGTAGGCAGGCAGCAGCATCACGGATATGTGATCAGAAAGGCCGAGATGGGGGCAGGGTATCGCCTTATATGAATCTGTGTTTGTGTACACTAAGTCCAACATATTCTCTCCTCTGGTCTTAAAGTCTACACATTGTTTAAACTTGGGGAGCACAGTCTTTAGGCTGGTGTGGTTAAAATCCCCCGCAACCACCAAAAAACTGTCCAGGTGTGAAGTTTGGATTTCACTAATCGCATTGTGCAGTTCCCCGAGTGCCTTCTTAGCATTAGCTTTAGCATTAGCGCTCGGCGCTATGTAAACACCAGCTACAAAAACGTTGCTGAATTCCCTCGGCAAATAATATGGCCAACAATTTACAATAAGTTATAATAATATGTTCACAGATGCAAAAATGAAGCATACCAAGAAAAGAACACTGTCCCTACTGTGAAACATAGAGGAGGTTCTGTTATGTTCTGGGGCTGCTTTGCTGCATCTGGCACAGGGTGTCTTGAATCTGCGCAGGGTACAATGAAATCTCAAGACTATCAAGGTATTCTAGAGAGAAATGTGCTGCCCAGTGTCAGACAGCTTGGTCTCAGTCGCAGGTCATGGGTCTTGCAACAGGATAATGACCCAAAACACACAGCTAAAAACACCCAAGAATTGCTAAGAGCCAAACATTGGACTATTCTAAAGTGGCCTTCTATGAGCCCTGATCTAAATCCTATTGAACATCTGTGGAAGGAGCTGAAACATGCCATCTGGAGAAGGCACCCTTCAAACCTGAGACAACTGGAGCAGTTTGCTCATGAGGAGTGGGCCAAAATACCTGCTGAGAGGTGCAGAAGTCTCATTGACAGTTACAGAAATCGTTTGATTGCAGTGATTGCCTCAAAAGGTTGTGCAACAAAATATTAAGGGTACCATCATTTTTGTCCAGGCCTGTTTCATGAGTTTATTTTTTTAAATAATTCTGTTGAACCACAATTCAAAAGCACTGTCTGATTTTCATTGGTTAATTTTCAGAGAATTTTTATTTATTACCACTTTTGTCAGATTCAAGTTATTTCTGTGGCCCCTGTGGGTTTTTCTTTCATTAACAGAGGAGTACCAACAATTTTGTCCACGTGTGTATATGACGGCATCGCGAGTCCTATGTTGCCTGATATCATAGGATCATCATAGGACATCATGCCGACATCATAAGGCGTCCTATGATGTGCTATGTGTATATGACGTCATATAGACATCATATCTTTATGACGGCATCGCGAGTCCTATGATGCCTGAGATCATAGGATCATCATAGGACATCAGGCGAACATCATAGGCCGTCCTATGATGTCCTATTATCGTGACAGACGGATTTCTTGAATTTATAGTGGTAATAAGAGTGATATAATTCAAGAAATCTGTGTGTGTGTGTGTGTGTGTGTGTGTGTGTGTCTGTCTGTCTGTCTGTCTTTCACGACCATAGGACTCGCTAAAAGATCAGAGGATCGCCTATGATGTCTACATGATGTCAAAATGACATCATATAGTATAGAGTGGTTCAAGAAAATTTGTGTGTGTGTGTGAAAGCCAGGCATCACTCACAATCATAGGACATCAAAGATCAAAGGAGGCATCACTCATGATCATAGGACTCGCTATGACATCAAAAGTCAAAGGCAGGCATCACTCACAATCATAGGACATCAAAGATCAAAGGAGGCATCACTCACAATCATAGGACTCGCTATAACATCAAAGCTCAATGGCAGGCATCACTCACAATCATAGAACTCGCTATGACATCATCAAAGATCATAGGACTCACTATGACATCAAAGATCAAAGGCAGGCATCACTCATGCTCACTCATGATCATAGGACTCGCTATGACATCATCAAAGATCAAAGGCAAGTATCACTCACGATCATAAAACTCGCTATGACATCAAAGATCATAGGACTCGCTATGACATCATCAAAGATCAAATGCAGGAATCACAGGACTCACTATGCCATCAAAGTAGGTGTGAATGTGTGTGTGTGTGAATGGTTAAGGGATAGCGCCGTACTGTGGCTGCTTCATCCATCCAGGTGGATGCCCTCAATTTCCCCTCTGGGGATCAATAAAGTATACAAAATCAAATCAAATCAAAATCTAAGATCATAGGACTCACTATGATATCACCAAAGATCAAAGCCAGTCATCATTCACGATCATCGGACTCCCTATGACATCAAAGATCACAGGCAGGCATCACTGAACGAGTGCTGACATGCTTGCTTACACCTGCTTTCTACGGGCATGCAGAAATACTTGCTTATACTTGGTTTCTACGGGCATGCACAGGTCTGCACTAGTTAAAATAAACAAAACAACAGAATCGTCATGTTTGTTAGTGTGTACGGTACCGTGAGTTTATTGCCACCATAGGCATTAAATAACTGCACCGCCAGTTAGAGCCATTTATCCTACACAAACACTAAATCTACACTGTTCTTTAAAGAATGATGATAGAAAAAAATAGTCATATTTACTTGTTTTTCAATATCTTGCCTCTCTTCGATCGTTGAACTACTCAGACGAAGCGAGGACCACAACGACGCACAATGATGACGTAAACCGAGCGTCGACAACAACAAACATGGAGGAATATATCCGAGAGCCCTGGTAGGATTAAATTTTAAACCTTTGTCTTTTTAGATTGTATACGCCGAGATTCGGTGTCCGTGCTGACTTTTAATTGTGGGGTTCAGTTTGTGTTGAATGTGAACTAAAACAAAACTGTGGCGGGTGTCATACGGTCAGCTGAGAGCAGGGACGTAAAGGATGTCAAACATGACATTGTGGAGGATTTTTAAAAAAAAAACTTTATTAACATACATGTACACGTTACATATACAAAAGAACAAGTTAGAACTCAAGCTCGGAGGCAGTATCACAGAATGTTCTTGTCTTCACAGCTTTATGATTTGTGCAAAATTTTAAAGAGTCCAGGTATGGCTTGACATAGCATAAAAAGGCTGACACATTTGTTTTTTTCCTTGAAAATTTTCTGGTATGTAAATGAAACTTTGCAAGGAGAATATAAAGATTTATCACATATCTGTACTTATATGAAAAATTATCATTAAAAAGCCAAATAAAACATAATCCAATTTAAACTTAAAGTGACATTCCAATTTCCTGTTAAGGTAGAGATTAACATCATTCCAAAAGATCTGGCTATAGGAGCAGTCCCAACAAAGATAACATATAGTTTCCTCTGCTTGATGAGAGAAAGAACAAGAAGACTCCACATTTAAAAGAAATTTTGACAGAAACTTGTTGATCGGATAACACCTGTGCGAAATTTTTATAGAAACTTCTCAAACTTTGTTAGTGATGAAAAATTTTCTTGGCAGTGCCCAAACATTTTTCCAATATACACATCCAAAATCATTACTCCAAACAAAGACAGATGCAGGTTTACATGCCACTTCCCTCTGAAGCAGTTCTTTTATACATTTGTTATTTGTTTTAACATCAATAAATGGTTCTGTGTTACCAATAAAAAGTTGTGGCAAAACATCAGGTGGATCAGTCCTGGGTGCAGAAGAAACTAGAAGTTTGCTCCATGAGGGAATAGCATCCATAACAAAAGCAAATTCTCTCGGAGTAACAGGAAAATTAAAATGTTCAAGAAACTCACGATATGAAAATAAATGACCATCCTTATTAAGTAATTGACTAACAAGCAAAATATTCTTATCCACCCATTTATTAAAAAAATAAAGACCTGTGCTTAAAACAAATATCTTGATTATTACAAATGTAATGTGTATGGGGTGTAAAATTGTGCTTGTATACCAGCCTCCAGCAAAGTAGCATTTGCCTATGAATGTTTGACAGTTTAATAGGCATTTTATCTGTGTTATAGTTGCACCTCAAAAGAAAATTTAGACCTGCCAAAGGTTCAAAGACATGATGCGGTATGAATGTCCACAAGGAATTTTGATTTAACAAATACCTTTTGATCCATTTAATTTTGAAGGATGAATGTAACGTATGGAAATCTAAGGCATTAAAGCCACCGGAGTTCAGCTTATTAATCATTACATTTTTACAGATTAAATGGACCTTTCTTTTCCAAATAAAGTCAAACAAGGCTTTGTCAACTGTATTGCATACCTCTTTAGGAACATCTAGTGCAGAGCTGACATACACAAGCCTAGCTAGGCCTTCCGCTTTGGACAGAAGTACGCGCCCAATTACACTAAGATCTCTTTGAAGCCGCATATTGAATTTTTGTTTCACATTTGAAACTAAAGGGTTAAAATTTTCTGTAATTCTTAAGCTTTGATCTTTAACAGTAATATTGCCTAAATATTTTACTTTGGACTTTACAGGAATTCCTGCAATTTCTATTTCACTACACTGTTTTTGTAGGAAACAAATCACACTTGGACAAGTTTAACTTAAAAGGAACTCCGATTATATTGGCATGTTAGCTCTATATGCTTTATTTTTATGTTAGTAACATAACTATAATATAATTTTTTTGAAAATAATTCCCAGTTTTATATATTTTTAAAAAACTTTATTATGATCGCCATTTTTGTTTACGTCGCAATGCATTCTGGGTAGTGACGTAGAAGGGTTGCAGCCATTTTTTCTGTCTTATACAAGCCAAGAAGCGAAGCTACGAACTACTGCCATTTGTCGGTGAAAATGCCACATTGCGCGGCTTTTGGATGCAATTTCCAATCAAAGGGAAATAAAGAGAGCGGGGTAAGCCTCCATAGCTTTCCTAAAGAGGGAAAGTTGAGGAAAAAGTGGGGCGGCAGCGGCTCAGGAGGTAGAGCAGGTCGTCTAATAACCCGATGGTTGGCGGTTCGAATCATGCTCTCCCCAGATATCCTGCCATTGTGTCCCTGGGCAAGACACTTCACCCGCATTGCCTCCAGTGCCCATAACACTGGGTATGAATGTGTAAAAATGTTTAAATGCTCGGTGGTGGCCGGAGAGGCTGTTGGCGTGGATTGGCAGCCACATTTCCCTCACTCTATGAGCGTCTATGATCAAGTGCTATAGCGCACGCTTGATAAAGCTGATATATACAGTATATTAATCACGCTATGATAAAGCGCTATATCGCTCAAAGCGCACGCTTGGCTTGACATGTCGAAGATCTGGCTGGCAGTCATTTGGAACGACTTTGGAGCACTGCTTATGGACGTTCAACCCGCATTCTGAGAAAGCAACAGAGAAATTGCTTGATGTTGCTGAGAGTCCATGTTTATCAGTTCAGTGCCCATCATGCTTGTAGACAATTTTTTGTGTTTGAGCATTCTATTGTAAGTAAATCAACAATACATACACTACCATTCAAAAGTTTGGGGTCACCCAGACAATTATTTTGTGTTTTCCATGAAAAGTCACACTTATTTACCACCATGAGTTGTAAAATGAATAGAAAATATAGTCAAGACATTGACAAGGTTAGAAATAATGATTTGTATTTGAAATAATAATTTTTTCCTTCAAACTTTGCTTTCGTCAAAGAATCCTCCATTTGCAGCAATTACAGCATTGCAGACCTAACATGATTGCACAAGGGTTTTCTAATCATCCATTAGCCTTCTGACGCAATGAGCAAACACATTGTACCATTAGAACACTGGAGTGATAGTTGCTGGAAATGGGCCTCTATACACCTATGCAGATATTGCACCAAAAACCAGACATTTGCAGCTAGAATAGTCATTTACCACATTAGCAATGTATAGAGTATATTTCTGATTAGTTTAAAGTTATCTTCATTGAAAAAAAAGTGCTTTTCTTTCAAAAATAAGGAAATTTCTAAGTGACCCCAAACTTTTGAACGGTAGTGTAAGTTTCACCTTAAAATAATGCTTCCTCAAGCGCCCACTTGAGACACTCGCGGAGCGGAGAGACACTCAAGCGCACGCTATATCGCTCAAGCACGCTTTGAGCGATATAGCGCTTTATCATAGTGTGATTAATATATATATCAGCTTTATCAAGCGTGCGCTATAGCGCTTGATCATAGACGCTCATAGAATGAGGAAAATGTGGCTGCCAATCCGCGCCAACGGCCTCTCCAGCCACCACCGAGCATTTAAACATTTTTACACATTCATACCCAGTGTTATGGGCACTGGAGGCAATGCGGGTGAAGTGTCTTGCCCAGGGACACAACGGCAGGATATCTGGGGAGAGTGTGATTCAAACCGCCAACCATCTAGTTATTAGACGACCTGCTCTACCTCCTGAGCCGCTGCCGCCCCACTTTTTCCTCAACTTTCCCTCTTTAGGAAAGCTATGGAGGCTTACCCCGCTCTCTTTATTTCCCTTTGATTGGAAATTACATCCAAAAGCCGCGCAATGTGGCATTTTCACCGAAAAATGGCAGTAGTTCGTAGCTTCGCTTCTTGGCTTGTATAAGACCCAGAATGCATTGCGACGTAAACAAAAATGGTGATTTACATCGTAATAAAGTTTTTTAAAAATATATAAAACTGGGAATTATTTTCAAAAAAATTAAATTATAGTTATGTTACTAACATAAAAATAAAGCATATAGAGCTAACATGCCAATATAATCGGAGTTCCTTTTAAGACCAGAAGCATTTGAAAAAGAATTTAGTGTTTGAATAGCAACAGCAGTTTGGGACTTATCTCTCAAAAACAAAGTAGTGTCATCTGCTAGCTGACTAAGGGTGATTGTTCTTCCTGCAAAAGTGATGCCTTCTAAGTCACAGTTTTTAATACGGTTTGCTAAAATTTGCATTGGAAGTAAGAACAAATCAGGGGACACTGGACATCCCTGACGTATTCCTCCCTCCAAATCAGATCTTTTGGTTGTACCCTGCGGCAGCTTAATTGAACTATTCCCCGAAGCATAGAGGGTACGTACAGAATTTATGAAATGTTCCCCAAAGCCAAACAAATCAAGAGCTGCAAACATAAATTCATGCTCCACAGAATCAAATGCTTTATGGAAGTCTAGAAAGAGGATAAACCCATCATCTTGTATCAAATCTGAATAATCGAGTAAATCCAGTACCAACCTAATGTTGTCTATTATAAATGTGTTAGCCATAAAGCCATTTTGACATTCCTCTATAATATCACCTAAAACTGATTTCAGCTTGAGTGCTAAGCAAATTACAAAAATTTTGTAATCATTGTTTAAAAGTGAAACAGGACACCAATTATCTAATAGCAAAGTATCCTTATGTGGTTTTGGGATTAAAGTGATTAAACCTTGGCACAGGGAGGGTGGAAGCTTCCCAATTTCAATACTTTCTAAAAACACATTTAGGAGAAAAGAGGTTAATTCCTCTGAGAAGTGTCTGTAAAATTCAGAAGATCGGCCGTCAACCCCAGGAGACTTGTTTACTTTAAGTTTCTTAACCGCTTGCCTCACCTCTGCAATAGTGATTGGGCTATCAGACAGAATTTTATCTTCATTACTTATAGTAGTGATATTGCCCACAGAATTGAGAAAAATATTTAAATTGTCTTTTGATAAATTGGATTTGTACACAGATTTAAAATAATTTTCACATATTTTCGCTATTTCTTTTGGATTCTCTGTAATATTACCATTATGACATAATTTAGTTATAAAATTCTTAGTTTGTCTTTGTTTTTCTAATTTGAAAAAATAGCTTGAATTCTGTTTGCCTTTTTCAATCCACTTTGCTCTTGAACGCACAAAAGCACCTTTTGCCTTGTGTATATAAAGTTGGTCCAGTTTCAGCTGTAAATCGTTTAATCGTGTTATTTGTTCCTCTGATAAATTTTCAGGTTGAATAGATGATAGAGCAATTAAATCAGCTGTCAGGGCATTTTCCTCTTTCTTTCCTTCCTTCTTAAGAGCAGTA
The DNA here is from genome assembly GCA_020510985.1 of Pholidichthys leucotaenia. Taxonomy (NCBI): domain Eukaryota; kingdom Metazoa; phylum Chordata; class Actinopteri; order Cichliformes; family Pholidichthyidae; genus Pholidichthys; species Pholidichthys leucotaenia. The sequence continues at coordinate 279,074,481 of CM035843.1, read as the reverse complement.
CCAGTTTCTCTTAAAACTTGCTGCAATTCAAATTTCAGAAGTTCCCAAAACCTGCCATAGGATTTGTTATGATTTGCCATATTCCAAAATTCAGAGATCATTTTCTTAATCTTGAGTGTTAGTTCTTTAGTGTTTAAAATCTGATTATTTGAGAATATGTATGGGCACATAATCATACCATGTAGGATAACTAAATAGACGGTTATGCTGTTTCATCCCACCTAGCAACAATGCTCTGCACTGTGTGTGTTTATATATTTACATATTTATTCCATCTAGCTACAATGTTCTGCACTGGGTGTGTTTATATTTATATATCTATATATTTATTCCATCTAGCTACAATGCTCAGCACTGGGTGTGTTTATATTTATATATCTATATATTTATTCCATCTAGCTACAATGCTCCGCACTGTGTTTTTATATATCTACATGTTATTCCATCTAGCTACATTGCTCCGCACTGTGTGTGTTTATATACTTGCATATTTATTCCACCTAGCTGCAATGCTCCGTACTGTGGGTGTTTATATATTTACATATTTATTCCATCTAGCTACAATGCTCTGCACTGTGTGTTCATATATTCATATATTTATTCCATCCAGCTACAATGCTCTGCACTGTGTGTGTGTGTGTGTGTGTGTGTGTGTGTGTGTGTGTGTGTATATACTGTATATTTTATAGTAATATGTACATATGTATATTAGCTGCTCTTGCTTGCTTGTTTTTTTTCTTGCCTTCTGATTGTTGCTCTGAGTGTTGCTATCCCTGTGCTGTTGCAATCCTGGAATTTCCCCGTTGTGGGACTAATAAAGGCTTATCTTATCTTATCTTATCTTATCTTATTTAGTTTCCAATAACCTGGGTTTAATTTGGTCACACTATAGGATGATAAATTTAAGGAAAGTATTATGGCTTTATGGTCTGTTAAAGGTGTTGGAAAAATTTCAGCTTTATATGGCAAACTTAACAAGGAATCAGAAAGCAACCAAAACTCTATTCTCGATTGTCGTGTGCCAGTTTTGCTGTTCCATGTGTGTATCTTGCAGTTAGGGTTGCTTATTCTCCATGCATCACCCAAGCCTTTTTCTGTCATAAAGTCAATTAAAAACCTGTTTTCCTTCTGTTTGTTAGGGAATCTATCAACTTCATCTTTTATTGTAACATTAAAATCACCCCCCAAAATTATTTTGACATCTGAGAATTGCTTCCTTGCAGCATCAATATGTGAACTTAAAGCCTGTAACACTTCTTGTTTTCCTTGTCATTGTTAAACCCATAGATATTACCCAGGAGCAAAAACTGATTTGATAAAACCACAGTCAAAAGTACAAAGTGTCCATTTTTGTCTGTAACATTTGAAATAACTTTTCCACTGAACCTGTGCTTTAAAGCCATTGTTCCTGCCGAACGCTGATTTCCATGCGACATCCAGAGATCTTCTCCCCATTGTGATTTCCAAAAACAAAAGTCAGTGTCAACCAAGTAACTTTCCTGAATCAAACAAAAATCTGCAGCAAAATTTTTTGCATAAAGAAACAGCCTTTCTTTTTGTGATGTCTCTTAACCCCCGAGCATTAATAGAAAGTAATCTTAAACCAGAAATTATTCAACAGAAAAACAAAAAAAAAACCCAACAAAAAACAGTCAATACTCCTAGAAATAAGCAGCTAACAAATAACCAAACTCTTCCTCCTAAGTAAGAAGATATTTTTAGCATCATAATAGGCCATGCAATTACAAATTACCCATCCAGATGACTGTCTGGAGCGGTTATCACCGTTGTCAACTCCATGGCAGTGTGGGTCAGTCTCTTGAGCCAAGTCAGTCAGCTTAAGCTTAATAGGGTTTCAGTGAATTCCCTTTTTATCCACAAAGACTCCCTCCGACAAAGAAGGTCATTTTCTTTTCCTCACATGCCTTCTTCACCTGTGGCCACAGCCGTTTTCGCCTCTCTCGGTCCTCGGGAGTCAGGTCTTCTTTAAAGCGGATTTTCCTCTGCCTCAGGTAGTCAGAGTTTTTGGAAAGTTTCCACACCATGTCTCGAAAATGTCTCATTGAAAACTGCAAGATGAGATCTCAAGGAAGCGCTACAGCTGGAACTTTTCTGCCAAGCCTGTGTACAGAATCTATCACTTCTGGAAACTTATCTTGATAGTCAGGGACCACTTTCTGACAGATTGCAATCACCTGCTCTCACGTTCTCCCCCTCAGACTCCAGCAGCCCTCTCAGATGCAAATTCCGCCTCTGCTTGTAACGCTCTGTAACTTTGTTCTCCAACTACAAAATTTTCTCTTCAGCTTTGCTCACTCTTTCGACGGTGTGTTGCATCATACCTTTGATGTCTTGGATATCTGCAGCAAGGAAATTTATAGAGGCTTTAAGTTCCTCTGTGGATTTTCCAATAGTACTGCCTTGCTCCTTGATAGCTAGCTTTAGCTCTGCTATGATGGCACCTGCAGTTTCTTGCTCCATCTTTCCTTTTTTTATCTCAGGAGTCTTTCTTGGAGAAACAGCAGGTACACTTTCACTTTTACGTTTAGATGCTGGATAGTTTGACATTACCACTTTTTGTTACAGCCGACGTAGACGCTGTAGTCGCTAAAAGTTAGAAGAGAGTTTAGAGATGTGTCTATTCATCAGCTGCCATCTTGGCTCCAACACTGTGGAGGAAAGGAATCAGACGAGACACAAGCTGATGACACACAACTTTATTTCCTCCAACCAGCAGAACAGACTAAACTGATTGCCAAAGCGAACTGCTTTATACATTTTCTTCCCTCCTCTGGCTCTCAGGGTAAACACATTTACATACCAGTGACCAAGTGTGAACACACATCAACATACACATTCGCACCTGTGCGTCCTCAGGTGTGAGCCTGGCACAGCGAGGGTGAAAGGCACATCTTTAGTGGCCGGAGAGGCCGTTGGCATGGATTGGCAGCCACGTTTCCATCAGCCTGCCCCAGGGCATCTCTGGCTACAGTAGCGGCTTGCCACTACCATTGTCTGTCTGGAGTGAATGAATAATGTATCTAATTGTGAAGTGTCTTTGAGTGTCTATGATAAAGAGCTATATAAATATCCCTTGGCCGGGGGATCGTGGGGATCGTGGGATCGTGGGTTTGATCCCAGCCCCGACCAACAGTGATCTGTGTGGAGTTTGCATGTTCTCCCCGTGTATGCGTGGGTTTACCCCGGGATTTCTCCGGTTTCCTCCCACATGCCAAAAACATGCAGGTTAGGTTAATTGGAGACTCTAAAGTGGCCCTTGGTGTGAATGTGTGTGTGTGAATGGTTAAAGGGATGGCGCCGTATTGTGGCTGCTTCATCCATCCAGGTGGTGGATGACCCTTAATTTCTGTTAAGCGTCTTTGAGTGTCTATGATAAAGCGCTATATAAATCTGATGCATTGATTGATTGATAAATCTGATGCATTATTATTATTATTATTATTATTATTATTTACTACATAGCCCCCGATGCTCTGGCGCCCCTGACTAGCACCCCCAACACCCCGAAGTACTGGGTGGAGTGTCATCTCCTTTGTGTCACCACACAGCCCCCCCACCCCTCCAAACACCCAGAAGGGGTTCTAACCCTCCAGACCTTTGGGCTTGAGCAAGCGCCCGTAGCGGCTGTAATGTGGGTCGGTCGAAGGGCCTTCCTGTCGAGGCACGTAGGAGAAAGGCTTGGTCTCTGGAGGGGGAAAGGGTGAGGAGGGGAAAAAGTTTCCTGAAAACAGTCCTCTGTTGGGCGAACACTAACCTGCGGACCCACTGTAGGAGGGCACCCACACCGGGGAGCTTGCGCCAACACCACCTGCTCATCTGCCAACACATAAGCGGGCTTCAGCCTGCCTATGCAGATGGTTTCCTTATGCCCCTCCAAGTCTAACACAAAATGTGTCTCCCCAGTTTCCAGCACTCTGAACGGGCTGTCGTATAGCGGATGCAGCGGGGCTCTGTGGGCGTTGTGCCTGACGAAAACAAATTTGGCGTTCTCTAAGCGCTTTGGAACAAAAGTGCGGGGAAAACAATGGTGCGCTGGGCCCGGAACGCTGGCAGCCCCTGTACCGGAAAAAAGGTGCACGGGCAGATTGGTACCGGGCGTGGGGCTCTCTGGCAAAAATTCCCCCGGGATCCGCAACGTCTGAGAAAAAATGAGTTCTGCCAGGGAAGCTGCCAAATCTTCCTTAGGTGTGGAGTGCAACCCCAATAGGACCCAAGGCAGGCGGTCGACCCAATTTGCATCCGTTAGCGAGGCTCTGAGCACTGCTTTAAGCGACCTGTGAAAACGCTTGCACAAACCATTAGCCTGTGGGTTGCACGTGGTGGTGTGGTGGATTTTAACCTCCAGGCTGTCGGCCATCGCGGACCAAAGTTCCAAAACAAATTGCAGACCCCTGTCAGAAGTGATGTCCGACGGGGGTCCGAACCGTGCAACCCAAGATGACAAAAATGCGCGGGCTACCTTGGCTGATGTGGTGAAAGTCAGCGGAACCACCTCTGGCCAACGCATAGTGCGGTCCACGATTGTTAAAAGGTGTGTGAACCCCTGCGACGGCGGAAGGGGACCCACTAAGTTCACGTGTATGTGGTCAAACCTCCTGGCTAGAATTTGAAAAGGCTCGAGGGGGGCTTTGGTGTGCTTGTGCACCTTAGCCCATTGGCACGCAACGCACGCTGCAGCCCATTCTTTCACATCCCTGCGCAAATGAGGCCAAACGAATTTGGACCCCACTAGTTTAACTGAGGCTCGCACATCGGGATGTGAAAGGGAGTGGATGGACTCGAAAATGCAGCGGCACCAGGAGCTCGGAACCGTGGGGCGGGTGCGGCCGGTGGAGATGTCGCAGAGCAAGGGGGCACCCTTCTTGTACCAACCTGCTCTCAAGTTTTAATCCGGTAGCTGTGGACTGGAGTGCGCAAATGTCTGTGTCTCCGGTTTGGTCGGCGGCCATTGTAGACAAATCGATGCCCATGTATACCGGAGAGACCAGTGCACGTGACAAGCAGTCTGCCACAACGTTCAGTTTACTGGCTACATGTTGGATGTCGGTCGTGAACTCCGAAATTGCGGCCAAGTGCCGTTGTTGCCGAGCCGACCACGGTTCTGAGACTTTGGACATCACGTAGGTCAGTAGTTTATGATCGACAAATGTGGTAAACTCGCGACCCTCGAGCCAGGACTGAAAATGACGCATAGCGAGGTGGAACGCCAACAACTGTCTGTCGAAAGCGCTATACTTACGCTCGTTGTCGTGCAAAGTACGGCTGAAAAAGGTGAGGGGCTGCCACGAACCGGAGACATACTGTTCCACTACGGCTCCTACCGCGTTGTCAGACGCATCTGTGGTGAGCGCTGTCCACGCTGACGGGGCTGGGTGGGTCAGCAAAGCTGCGTTAACGAGCGTCGTTTTGGCATTTGTGAACACCTGGACCCGCTCGGGGTTCCAGTCGATGCTATCTGCAGGCTTCTTTTTTTTTTTTGAGCGCACCGTCGAGCGGCTGCAACAGCTGAGCTGTGCGAAGGAGGAAGCAGTTGAAAAAATTGACCATCCTCAAAAATTCTTGCAGCGCTCTCACGGTCTGTGGACGCAAAAAATCCGACACTGCGCGCACTTTATCCGGCCGTGGGATCGCACCATCTGGCGAGATGCAGTGGCCCAAAAAGTCGATTACCGGCAGCCCGAACTGACACTTCACTGGGTTAACAATCAGTCTGTGCGCTTCCAAACATTGGAAAACTTGTTTGAGATGGGTGAGATGCTCCTCCTCTGACGCGCTAGCCACCAAAATGTTGTCCAAGTAGACAAAAACGAATGGCAAGTCCTGGAGCACCGCGTCCATCATCCTTTGGAAAGTTTGTGCTGCGCCCTTTAACCCTAACGGCATGCGCAATAACTCAAAAAGACCGAAGGGGGTTATTACCATTGTTTTGGGGACGTCCTCTGCGTGCACTGGGACCTGGTGGTAATCGTGGACCAGATCCACTTTTGAAAAAAATGCACGTCTCGGCCAGATGCACGGAAAAATCCTGGATGTGTGGCATGGGGTAACGATCATGTTTCATGGCATTGTTTGAGTGTCGGAAATCGTCGCATGGCCACCACGACCCATCAGACTTGGGCACCATGTGCAGCCAGGGTGCCCAAGGGCTGTTGGAGCGCCTAACGATGCCTAAGCGTTCTAAGTTAGCAAACTCCTCGCACGCGATGGCTAGTTTAGCTGCATCCAGGAGGCGAGGGCACGCAAACACAGGCGGACCTTTCGTGGTGATAAAATGCTCAACCCCGTGCTTGGTTACCGTAGCGGAAAAAGTGGGCACCATGAGTGCTGGGAACTCGGAAAGCAAACGCTGGTACTTACCCCCTGGAGCTAGAATATTTGTGTGTGTTGGTGGCCCAACTCCCCGAGCTGTGCAGGGCAAGGAGGAATAAGATACAGCATCCACTAAACATCTGTTGGCAACATCAACAAGTAGTCCATGAGCAAACAGAAAATCAGCACCTAAGATGGGGACCGAACATGCAGCTACCACAAAGTCCCACTGGTAATTGCGTCCATGTAACATACAGTGACTGTCCTTCTAAGAGCCAAAGTCTACAAGAAAATGTCTCCCAGAGTGTGTGTCTGTGATGAAAAGCAGCTTTTCCCTGTTTCCAGCTGCAGTAGCTGCTACTGACCGCTGGCTGGTCCGTTTCTGCGTCCCCTGGAAAGGGCACGGTGGCAGACAACGTTGCGCGTCGGCACCAAAACACTGATGATGAAAACACGCCGTCTTGTTCTTGCGTTTCCGAGTGGCCGTCCCGGCCACCACCTGCAGCTCCTCGGCCTCGTTGGACTGCGCCGACGATCCGGGTCTCACTGCCTGGATGCCGAAAGTCCTGTTAGCCAGGATGACGCGGTCTGGTTCCTCTGCCAGCGCTCGGTAGTCCTTGGTCGCCAGCAGCAGCGAGCTGGCCAGGATGTCCTCACCAAAGCTGGTAGCTTCTTCAGGAAGAGGTGGGTGAAGAGGAAAGATCCATCATCTGCGCCCAGCAAAAACCGCATACTCTCCATTAACTCCACGGCCGATCCATCTCCTAATTCTGTGTGTGAGAGGAGCTTCTTTGCTCTCTCCCCGGTGGAGGGGATGTAACACTGCAGCAGCAGCCATTTGAGAGTGTCATATTTGCCCTGGGCTGGGGGAGCGCGAAGCAGGCTCATTGCGCGCCAAGTGGCACGTGGGTCCAGTGAAGCCACCACGTAATGGTACTTTGTGTCATCCTTCGAGACTCCACAGAGAGCGAACTGGGCTTCCACGTGAATGAACCAAGCGACCGGGTTGTGGAGACAAAAGTCCGGGAGTTTGACCGCCACAGCGAGCGTAGCGTTGGTACCCCAAGCGCGGGTGTTCCCACGGAGATGCTCGGTCCGTCTTCCATTTTCACGTCTCAGGGTCACCAATGTGGAGGAAGGGAATCAGACAAGACATGAGCTGACGACACACAACTTTATTTCCTTCAACCAGCAGAACAGACTAAAACTGAGTGCCAAAGTGAACTGCTTTATACATTTTCTTCCCACTTCTGGCACTCAGGGTAAACAAATTTACATACCAGTTACCAAGTGTGAACACACATCAACATACACATTCGCGCCTGTGCGTCCTCAGGTGTGAGCCTGGCACAGCGAGGGTGGAAGGCACCTCTTTATTTACTGTACACCCCCCAGTGGCTCTGGCGTCTCTGGCTAGCAGCCCCAACACCCCGAAGTACTGGGTGGAGTGTCATCTCCTTTGTGTCACCACAGCTTAGTGTAACCAATATCATATCGAGTATTGCTCACTATAAAGGACCTCTAATGTCAGTCCTAAGAATCATATATCTAGTCCTTCTGCCACGGCAGCATCCAACCCGTCCTCAGGGACCATCCTTACCTCTCTAGGGTTAAAAGGCTCCTCAAAGTTAAAGTATATTGACATCCTACTCGAGTATTTATCCAGCCTGCTCTTAAACCTATTGGCACTTGGAGCATTTATAACATAATCCGGAAGTTTATTCCATATATCTGCAGATCGCACAGTAAATGCATTCTGCCTTAAACAAGTCCTTGGTCTGATCCTCTCTATTTTTAGTTGATGTCCCCTAGTTGTCCTATTCTGTGCATTCAGTTTAATAACCAAGGAGATTATGTTTGTCTGAGAAATAGATAGATGTACTTTATTGATTCCAAACTGGGGAATTACGTGTGTTTGGTGTCTTGTAAATGTTAATTCCCGTTTTCACCTCATCGTCTTCAAGGAGTATTCAAAGTTTCACTTTGTTCGACCCCATATTAACTAATTCCCAACCCCAGAACGCAGAAGTAGAAGCCCTCCAGGAAGTGACAAAAGTTGTAGAGGCAACATCTCCCATCATCCCACATCACTAAACACAATTACAGTTCAGTGGTGTGGGATGATGGGAGGTGTAGGTTGCTAGTTGTTTAAACAAAAACTAAATGTTACTCTGTTATTAGACAGCCAACAACTTTAATTACGTAGAAAATTATCTTTTAAAATGACAAACATCATATGTGTAACTTGTGGCAAAATTTGATAGGGGCCAAAAGATAATTTTGCTCTGGCCATTCATTTCAATAGAGAATTTTTTCAATTTAAGATCCCATTTGCGGAAGTAGAGTGGGTGTGACTTCGGCTCTCTATTGGAGCCGGTGTTATGCCGAGAATTGCTTTCTTGCCGGGAATTGCGTCCCATCCGCCAAAACTATAAAATATAACACTACAGCCAGGATTGTAACAATTTATGCATTTTTAGAAGTAAAAATTGTTATTACCTCTTGTAAACTATCTTTAAATTGTGTTTATTCGCCAGACGTTTTAGTGTTTTAAAGAGGGTTAGAAATCAATATGATCCAATTCCACATTTTACGATCTTTAAAGTCGAGATTTTGCATTTATGCATTGTCGGTAAAAAAGGTAACCACTTTTTCAAAGTATTTTCAAAGTATGTAGTTGTATTGACTTACACTAAACACCTACTTGTGACAGTGGGATGCAGTTCTCGGCAAGCGAGCAATTCTCGGCATAACAACGGCACTTTGACTGACAGCTGTGATTAACAGGCTGGTGGAGCCAGGAAGGAGACGTCACATCCTGTGAAAGTAATTTGCTTGTTTTTTAAGAACTTTATTTGAACAGACTTGCAAACTACAAACAAAGGGATATATCACATAAAAAAAAAAACACAAGAAAATATTTACAGAGGTAGATTCAAGGATTCATCAATATCTAGAGTCCTTAAGGCGTTCTGGTTTTCCAGTCCATAAAGTGTTTGAAAATAAAGATCCAGCTCGATTTTAAATTCTTGAAACCTTGGCTTTGTCTTTGCCCATTTACATTTATGAATATAATATTTGCCTGAGATAATAAAACAATTCAGCATAAACACTCTGTTTTTCTGTATTGCACTTTCTGTAATAAAAAATAACATCTTTCTTATCTAGCCACCTTATTCCTAGCCCCCATGATGCCTTGCACGAATTATGGGTGCAATTTCTGGTGCTAGTTTAGAAAATGGGGTTGTCAAAACGGGACACTTTTCCTTGTTAAAAAGCAATGAGTTTGGCTTCAAAAATGGGGGAACACGGCCTTTTGCACCTCAAAAACAGTAATATAATCATACCACTTCCCACGACTATCGAGGGATTGGAAGATGACCTTAAAAAGTGGCCTGGCAGACAGTAGCTCCGTTAGTTAGCTCCACTGCTAAAATGATAACACTGTAAACAAATAAAAGCTCTGCGATATATCAATGTTTCCACTGTAATAAAGTCGGTTGCATTTTGTTAAAATATGTTGGACATAATCAAATTTACCTCAGAGCAGATGTAGACTCTAGTCAGAACCAAAAAGACCCACAACACCGTGCTTCGGTGTTTTAATGTCGGGGTAAATACAGACATCTGCAGCTGTTTGTTTTACACCGAAATTAAGATGCTCATGCTGCTGTCATGCCGTGAATGCTTGTTATTTAACTTAACATGTACAGATCTTTTCTGACAGTTGTTCAAAATTTTATTGATCTATAGATTGTGATAATTTAAGAATTAATGCATGCTGAAGCTGCTAAGATCAAGTCCATATCATCATCACTCTATCACTTTATAAAAGCAAGAAATCTCTGTGTGTCTGTCTGTCTGTGTGTGTGTCTGTCACATTCATAGGACATCATAGTACGGCCTATGAGCTCTGCCTGAACATCATAGGATGTCCGATGAACTCAGGCATCACAGGACAACTCGCGATGCCTATATGACGGCACATAGACAAATGTGTCTTTATGATGTCATATACATCAAGCCTGCCTTCATGTCTTTATGATGTCATATACAGTGACAGACATCGGGCATCATGTCTTTATGTCATATACATCAAGGCTGCCTTCATGTCTTTATGATGTCATATACAGTGAGTCCATGCCGGAAAGCCTCTTTTTGCTCAGATCCATTTTCATGATCCTGTCCATGAACTGGAATTACGATGCACCTATCCCTCAACCAGTGGTCTCAATGAAGAAGAAAAAGAAAAAGAAGAAGAAGACCCACCAGATAGAGAGCAATAGAATGACGACAACTGCTGCACGTCAGAAGAGATGCCATGAAGATGAAACGCCTGAGTTTCCAGCAGTACATCGCACCCGTCTGAGACAGGAGGACACCCTTCACCAGCATAGGGTACGACAGACTTTAAAGCACGTTTATAGGACATCACAGGACGGCCTATGATCTCTGCCTCATCATCATAGTGCATCCTATGAACTCAGGCACCATAGGACGACTTGCCATGCCTACATGACAGCAAATGTGTAACCTTGACGAATGCCAGTCTACACTACAAATGTGTAAAATGCCAAGCAAAGCGCTGATTTTCTCTGGGTGCTCCGGTTTCTTGGTTTCTACGGGCATGCACGGGCCTTCCTGAACAGGGTCGAAAGCCACTTTTTCAGGATCGTGCCCATGAACTGGAATTACGACGCACCTATCCCTCAACCAGTGGTCTGAACGAAGAAGAAGACCCACCAGATGGAAAGCAATAGAATGAGGAGAACTTCTGCACATCAGAAAGGATGCTGTGAATATGAAACACCTCAGGTTCCAGCAGTACGCCACAGGCATGACTGTGAACAACACAGCCGTCTGAGACAGGAGGAGACCCTTCAGCAACGGGCATGCAGATATACTTGCTTATATTTGGTTTCTACGGGCATGGACGGGTATGCACGGGTATGTACTAGTTGTTCCAATGAAGTACAACTAATCAAAAAAAAAAAAAAAAACCCAAAACACCTATTTGATATCTTTCTTAAATTGTTAAGCCTTAGGAAGCAAACTGTTGCTATTTTTTTACTTTATTATTTTACTTCATGCAGCCTTGCATCTGGTGACATATATAAACGTCAGATCTGTGACATTCATACAAGTGTGTCATGAATTCCTGCCTGTATGAGGCAGGAGGAATAAAACCCATGAGCAGGAGTACGTTGTGTGAAATTTATTGAACAGAACAAAAATATAACAGTCCAAATAAACAACAAACGGAGAGCCAAGGGAGTACAGGGATGCCTCAAGGACGCTCAGCAGAACAGGTAAGTAAAACACAGGGAAAGCGTTCCATGGCAGACAGGACTGCAGAGGAGGAACGGATAAAGTGCCCAGGAAAGGAACCACCAGACGGAACTGGATGGCAGGGGCAAAACAGTTTGTACTCACGCAGCTGGAGCCATCTGAGTTAATCTGAGAAGTCCACAGAGCGAGGGAAAAGGGACAAAAACTGACAGTCGAAGGGAGCACTGGATTTACACCTCAATTACCTGACAATGCACAACATCGAACCCAATTCTTAAATACAAGAACACTAACGAGCTGAGTGCATGCTGGTGAGGAGAGAGAGAGAGAAAGTGTGGAAGCGTGTGAGTGGAGACGAGTGTGCGTGAAGCTGTCAGTGAGGTTGAGTGGGTGTGTCAGTGTGTGTGTGAATGCAGGAGTAAGCATGAGAATCTGAGCACGTGGGTGGAAATGGATGTGTGTGTGTGTGTGTGTGTGTGTGTATGCAAGGTGTACATGAGAATGAGAATGAAGGTGAACATAAAAGTGTGTGTGCGTGCACAAACCAGGAGGAGAAAATAACAAAAGGCACCCAGCTGGTACGGACTGGCAGGAGAGAGGGGCGTGGCTGAGCTGTCAACAGCTGAGCAGAGCTCAGAGCCTCCCAGGAGGAGCCTAGAGACAGCTAAGAGGAAAAACACGCTCCTGAGGGCATAACAGTCACCGTGCCAAGGAACTGGGCTGGCAAGTCCAGCCCAGTCCATGACAGAGTGAAAACGTACCTGGTGCTGTTGTATCTGTCCTGTCTGTACCTCCGATCACACAAACAAGCCTTTAGTTTTCGGTGCATGATTGAAGCCACACATTTAGCTGTGCTTGTGAGGAGCCTCACACCACGGACAGCAGCAAGTACTAGAACTACGCAAAAACATTCAAAAATACAAAAACTACAAGTGCTGAAATTCTCTGCCACTTGACCGCAAAAGAGGTACGTGGACTATACATTAAAATGAATTTGAAGCACTTTTAAAAACGCTATTTTAAATGCCGCACTACCCCACTCTTGCTGACTGATTTAATACGACTTCAGCCAAACCTGGAAGTTGCGCCCATAATCATTTCTACAGCAGCGCCCTCAGGAATAAGGTGGATATTAATTTTCTTCCCATAAGGCATATTAAATACACTTGCAGTTTCCTTCCCAAAAAACTGAACATAAACACAATCATAAAAAAGGTGACAGATTCACTGCTACTGTTACAAAAAGTACAACTTTCATCCACCCTGACCTTAAATTTTGATAGAACCTGATTTGATGGATAAATTAAATGCAAAATATTAAAAGAAACTTCTTTAACTTTATTGGTGATAAAATATTTGTTAGTCTAAGTCCAGTACCGTTCCAATTAATACTGCCAAACTCGACTGTCCAATTATTTATTAAAGATGGCATTAATCATATTCGACACATTTTTCTAAATAATTTATTGGAACATTTCTTATCTTTAATATTCACACCATCAGTCATAAGATTCATATTGAAAGGATCATTCTTTTCAACAAAGTCATGACCTTCTGACAAATTCAATAAGCCTGAGGGCATTGCCTTTATAACTGATGTAAATTCTTTTTTATTAAATAATATTCCATACTTCCTGGTGAACTCTATATTAGGTGTATAAGTTACCTTTGTCTTTGAACAACTGCATTACCAACAAAACCTTTTTTGACCCAATTATCCAAATATAAACTTTTATTTCAAAATTTGATGTCTTTATTGTTCCAGCTCAGGCACCCCTGTAGAGAGAAGTTGTGTTTGTAAGTAATTAGCCAAGATAATAATAATTATAGTGCCTGTTTATGAAAGTTGGATAATTTGACTGGAATTTTTTGTACATCATAATTACATTTCAAAAGAAATTCAACCCACCCAGTTTCTCAAATATAATGTTTGGAATATGAAACCACAGCTTGTTTTTATTTAAAATAAAAATTTTTATCCACTTGGTTTTCAAAATGGTATTAGATGTCCCAAAATCAGTCCTGTCCAATCCTCCATCCAAAGCTGAGTTACATAATATTCCTTTTTTTAAGTAATGATGCCTATTTTTCCAAACAAAATTAAAGAGCTCTTTGTCAGTTCTTTTTATCAACTCTTTTGGAACATCCAGCACCATAGCAGTACAGTTCAATCGAGACAGCCCTTCACTTTTTGATAATAAAAGACGTCCTTTTATTGATAAATCTCTTGACAACCATATATAAAAAATTTTTCATCTTATCCAATAATGGGCTAAAATTCAGTGCCACTCTTTCTTTTTGGTTTTTGCAAATTTCAGTCCCCAAGTAACAAATAATATCCTTAACTGGAATTCCATACATTCCAGTAGTATCCTGAGGTCCTTCTTTTAATGCAGTTTAATTAAATAGTTAGCTTGTTTGGTGTTGATAATAGTGGCCATTTTGACAGCGAATTTCTGACAGCTATCACGGCTGGTTCTGCAGGCAGCGTTCCTAACAGACCGTCCAAGGTCTCCTGGTGAGTGCAATTCTTCCTTTATTTTACATATTATTACGGTTAACCTTCAGTTAGGTTTTTATACGAAAGATGCTAACTCAGTTCTGTTTAATTAATATTAACAGTTGTTTTATGTGCAGTATAATAAAGCATTAGTTAAAAGCCTTGAATTTGTTTATCCAAAATTTAAGCCTTATTTATCGTTAAAATAGCAATTAATCCTTAAATAGCCCGTTCTGCAGTCTGGTGCCATTTTTTTCATGATTTGTACAGTAAAATTGTAGTAATAAAATAAAAGGAGAAAAAGTCACACAGTTAATGGGAAAAAGATGCAAATTTGCAACAAAAAAGTCTCGAATATATGAGAAAAAAGGCCAAAGTTACAAGAAAAAGCTGCAGATTATTGAGAAAGTCATAAAATTGTGTGGAAAATGCCATTCAGAAGAATAAAGATGAAAATTTACATGAAAAAAACAAGAATAATGTTGTTTGTGGGGGATAGTTAATGGTTTGCACATTTGTAAGTAACTTAATTATCTAGTGACATCCTGTTTTTGTAAAGAAGTGGATTACTAACCTCAAATCTTAAATCATTTTAAATTCTAGTAAGCATTCAGACAAAAATATTTGAAATATCCTCACAAAATTTTAGTTATTTCACAAATGGTCTTATATTTGATCATGACCTTAAGAAGGTATTAAAAAGTATTTAATGTATTTTATACAATGTAAAATACTCCTACCCAGATTAACTGCACATGTGTCACTTCTGAATGTATGTTGCTATGCTATAGAAATTTTGATTATTTGGATGCATTTAAAACTGGGATTGAGTTAAAAGCCAAAAACAGAGGACATGATAGGGAGTAGAAGAGACTATTATACAGCAGAGTGCTTAAAAATTGCATTTTTAAAAATATTTTTGCTGCTTAGAAATTATGCATGTTATGTATTTCATAGTCATTTTACATTAAATAAAACAAATGCACATTGAGTAATTAAGCATTTTTATTTGTATTTGTTAGTTTTTGTTTGCATGATCCTGACAGACTGGACCAGTGGATGATCATGGAAAGGCAGAAGTGGACTCCAACCAGACCTCTCATCTGAGCAGCCAACACTAGGATTCATCACTTTACACTGAACTCTGAGGTAAAGAGACTTTCTTGTGCCTTATAAAGAATGAAATCCCTCGTATAAAATATCAGTACTTTACTTGGTGTGGAAAAAAATTCTATAAATGTTCTCCTCAAAGAACAAATTCAGATGACCATTGAGACAGTATATAAAAAATGTAACTATGATATTTCAAAATACAAATGTCAGCCACAGTGGTACAATGTTATACTAAATATTATTTATATGTTCTTTTTGCACCAACTTTTTCAGGGGAAGATGTTCTGGAAGAAAACAGCTGTTCTACCATTTTCCCTTTTTCAAAAACCCCAAAGCAGCCAAGGAAGACAGGCTTGGTAAGTATACTGTCCTGAAAGGTAAAGTGACTGTCCTATCAGCTGTGTAAAGCGTACCTCCGCCAAGGCTCTTTCCATCTGTCATGGATCACCTCCAAAATGTAGTGGGTCTGTGTGTAGGCCTAGAGCCACTTCTGGTGAAAATTGCATCAAAGCCTATCCATTACTTTTGGAGTATTGTTGCTAACACATTGTGAGAAGATAAGAGCCTTGGCTGAGGTATGCATTCTCAGATCATCACCAAAATGTAATGGGTTCCTCTCTAGCCCAAGAACCACCTCTGGTGAAAATTTCATCCAAATCCATCCAGTAGTTTTTGTGTAATCCTGCTGCACAAATACAAGCAAAGCCCTTGGTGGAGGTATGCACTCTCAGATCATCACCAAAATCTAATCATCTGTTCCCCATGCCATTACACACCTTTCCTGAATTTTTTTTTTAATCAAAATCCATTTGTAACTTTTTGAGTTATGGTAGCAATAGACAAACCGACCAACCAACCAGCCAACGCGACTGAAAGCATTAACTCCTCCCTTGGCGGAGTTGATCACTGTGAGGAGGTTACATTTATTGATTGTCATAATAAGACACGACAGAACAGAGCTTTGTTGTTCAACATGTCTGCCATGATGGCACTGCCCTGACAGCCAACATTTCTGACAATGTCCATTCATCAAGCAGTTTACCAAAGAACAGTCAGAGTGAACACCTGCAAGAGGCGGCCTTGGATCATCGCTGTACGTCTGCACCTGTGACTGACTGCTCTCTGATCACAGCTACAGCGTGTCTGAGTCTCCAGAAACCCTGAAGAGAAAAGCTTCAGTTATAGAAGCAAAGTTATTCATACATCCAAAAACTCATACTGAAAATACAGACTACGAGGAGACTGAAGGAATTTCTTCTGTGAGAAGTTCTCCACAACAGCTTCAGAAGCAGCAATCAGCTGTGAGGCTTTTCTTCTGAAGCCAGTCTTACAGTATTTCCACAGAAGAAACATCTTATTTCAGCTGATTGTACCTTCTTGATGGTCGTGACGATGCTTCCAAGAGATATCTCAGAGAATATAGAAGAAACTCTGCATTTTATGAAAATCTGAAACAATTGGCAACCACGCTGCACTTTCATTCTCCCCAAAGTCCAAAAGAAGTTACTCCTGGCTCTGCCTCCTCCTCAGACCAGACCAAAACAGTACAGTAGCATTTCTGTAGAACCTAGATTTACTGAGGCTTCATTTAGAGCTTTAAAACAGGCCACTGAGCAGAAGACAGTATAAAAAGACACGTGTGGCTCCTTATTGTTGATGAAATGTACATTATAGTGTCTTCACAATCATTAACATGCAAAGTATTAAAACTGAAAAAAATGGCCGTCATTGTGGACCAAGGTCTGATGTTTTTCTCTTTCTCTGTGTGTCTAATAGAAGATCTTCACCATGTGGAAACTGAAGACTGCGTGGAGCACCTGTCCCAGACTGATGAGAACCAGTTCATGACCGCAACCATCACAGGTGAAAACATGGAGTCATTCAGTGTCTTAAATGTTAAAGTTACAGTCCAGGAAAGAGTCCATGCTGTGACCTGAAATCACTTCTGTTTACAGAGGACAGCAGAGAAGATCACTGGTGCTTCACTTCAGCCTTTTCAGGATGTTTCTCACCAACCAGGACTCATACTGTCTTCAGACCCCCCCATCCTCACCATGCACTGTTCTCCCTGTTTTATTTATTAGAATAAACTTTAAACAGAACAGAAAAATACATTTTTTTTCTTTTTTAAATTTTCTATCTACCGTACATCTTTGCTTAAAACCAGAGGTGGGTGGAGCAGCCAGAAATTGTTCTCAAGTAACATTTCCCTGTTATTGTCATTGTTCAAGTATAAGTAAGAGTCGTCACCAACAGAGGCGAGTGTGAAAGTATTCAATAAAAATGTTACTGGAGTGGTAATGACAGTTGCCAATTTGTAAACTGTTTCTCTTAAATTTGTCATTTTCTTATAATTTCCAAGGTTTTTCTCATAAATTTAGGATCCTTTTCTGAATGTACAACTTTTGTCCTATAAATCTTATTTTTTTCAAATAAACAAGCAAATTCACAACTTTTTACTTATAAATTAGCAGCTGTTTTCCCATAAATTTATGACTTTTTTCTTGTACATTTGAAATTGGAGTATGCTCTTCTAGATTTAAAACATTTTCTTTTAAATGTATCGCTTTTTTGTCATAAATTTGTGACTGCTTTTATGTGATTCTTTACATGAATTTACCACTTCTTACATATTAATTTGCAAAGTTTTTTTTAATCTGTAACTTGTCTAAATGACTTGTTCCTGTGTAGCTGTGCTGAAACAGAAGACCGATGATCTCAATGCTTATCTCAGTAAAATAAGATTATAAATTTAGTAAAATGACCAAAGGTGCAGTTCTTTCAGGTGAGACTAATTAGACGTTTTAAACAGGCACATTTCTAACCAGTTTTCAGATAAGTGAGCTCAAAAAATTTAGTGACTGACCAAGTGTACTTGAGTAAATGTAGTTGTTTCCCCAAATCTACTCAAGTAGAATGTATCCTGCAATAAAATTACTCGTGTATGTACTGTTCTGTCAAAGCTACTTGAGTACATGTACTTAAGTAAATATAACTACTGTAGTTACTCCCACCTCTGCCTAAAACACACCATTCTCAGCTACTGTGACTGCAAGTGCAAGAACCTGTTGTAGCAACATGTTTATCCGTCATTCCCTATGTTTGACTTTAATGAATTAATCTTACTGGAATTCTATCAAACCTGCAGTGTAGATATCACTACTGCATACGTTAATGTTTTTTTTAAATTCTTAACTACTGTAAATAAGAAAATACAGAGAAAGTACTTGAGATAAACCTTTATTTAATAATGAAATAACAGTCTTTGGAAATACAATATTATGTGTTGCCATAAACAAACGCAATGAATGCATGAACTGAGGTGCAGTTGTGTAAAAATGTAAATTATTTAGAAAGGATAAGAAAGAAAAATGACTTTTTATGGACTGATTATCAAAGAAATTATAGACATATAAAACATCAATGTTGGCCTTAAAGAAGAAGGGAGAAGGTACTTCCATCTCAGACCACCTCTGCTGAACACACCAAAACTGGTCCCCTGGTCTCTGCAGCTCTCAGCACCACATCAGATGTCGTCGTTACAGATCACACAGAGGTTTGCTGGATTAAAAAATACACAATCATTAACGCACACTACCCCCTCTGCTCAACTGAATGTTTCCAATAGAAAATAACCTTTACTAACTTGTAGCCTTGGAAAGTTAAGGACTTCATAAATGGTTTCCTGGTATCCTGGTCTGATACAATTTCTGGAAGAGAATTGATACAAAGATGTTTAATATCAGCCATATACAGAGGTGGGTACAGTAGTCAGAAATTGCACTCCAGTAAAAGCAGCATTAACTTACATATAATAATTAAACTTATTATACTTATTATACTTACTTATAATAATTACTCATGTTTGAGTAGTCACTGAAAACATTATTTTAGTAAGAAAATAGTAAAAATATTACTTGAGTGTCACGACTCGCCGCTCATCAGCGGCGCCAGCTGTGTGCACACCTGCGCCTCGTCAGCGGCGAGGGATTTAAGCCGCCTTGCCCTGGGCTTCGGCCTTGAAGCCGTCTGTTCTCATCGGCATCTCTTGCTGCATCTCCCTTCATCAAGCAAGATTCTACGTAAGCTTCTCTTACCTTTTCCTCCCAGCCTTCTCCCCTGTGCACAGGTGGAGTTCCCGGCGGCAGACTACGTTCCCTTGCCACCATTTCCTCGCTGCTGCTTCAGGCGCTTCAGGTCGCTGTCTACCGGGCTACGTCCTTGCTTAACGCCAGCCACCTGCCCAGACCAAGTAAGCCAGCTGTCACTATTATTATCTCCTGTATTGGTGTGGTGCCCGTTACCCTTCTCCCTCTGCTTCTCCCATAGGGTTGTCCAGCTGAATGGCTTCCTGCTCCCGTGCCTGACGCAGACGCCACCACCAATACATTCTCATCTCACAGACACGCACTCATACACTCTTGTTGTTAATAAAGCTATTGGATCTACTCTGAGCCTGTGTGTGTGTCTCCTGAGCCGTGCATTATGTCAGTACGGCTTCAGCAGAGCGGCTCGGCAGACAGCGGGCTCGCACGCCGACTTTCCACTCTTGAGGCTCGGGTGGATCTAATAGCCCACCAACAACAAGTGATCCTCAATCAATTATGTACTATTACTAACCGATTGGACCGTCTGGACCCCCAACAGCCGTTCCCCCCGGCTCGTCTGGGTGGCGCAGCTCCTGCTGCTCCAGCGGCCGTTCAGCCTGCTCCGGGTGCACCGGCACGACTCACACCTATTCCGACCCCCGCCCGCTTTAGCGGTAAGCTCGGTGGAGCGCGGGGGTTTATCATGCAGTGTGAGTCTGTGTTCCACCGCGTCCCCGGAGACTTTCCCTCAGACCATAGCCGGATTGGCTACATAGGAAATCTCTTGGAGGGTTGCGCGCTTACCTGGGCTTACGCCGTAATGGCGAAGCCCAGCTACGCCACCCTCACCTATGGCCAGTTCATGAGACTGTTCCTGGAAGTGTTTGATCATTCGCGTACAGAGAGCGTTCAGGTCGATCGTCCAGGTCGATCGTCTTCTCAGCCTTCGGCAGGGAAGCCAATCGGCCGCTGACTACGCGATCGACTTCCGGGTTGCTGTGGAGGAGGTTGGCTGGGGAGAGCGTTCGCTCTGCGGCATCTTCCTTCGCAGTCTCAGCGCTAGTCTGAGGGATGAACTGGCTGGACGGGATATCCCAGAGACGTTAGCGGAGCTGACTTCCCTTGCCATCAGCTTGGATAACAGGCTGCGCGAGCGTGCCTCGGAGCGGAAGTCTTCTTCTCGCCCTCGAGGGGCCTCAGCGCGCCCGTTCCAAGCTCGCCCCCTGGCGTTGCCGCCACCGGGGTTCTCCGAGGAGTCGGAGCCGATGGTGACAGGCTGGACAAAGCTCCCCCCAGCGGAGAAACAACGCCGCCGTGAGTTGGGCCTCTGCATGTATTGCGGGGGCAGCCAGCACACGGTGGAGCATTGTCCGGAAAAGCCAAACGGGGAGGTCCGCGAGTTACTGTAGGGGGTCTTGCGGATGCTAATCGGTTAACTCCCCTCACTCAATTAACGCTGCCCATCCGATTCTGTCACAGTTCCACAGGGCATCTCTCCCATGCACTGGTGGATTCAGGCGCAGAGGGTAGCTTTATTTCACAGAGCCTGGCAACCCGATTGGGCATCCGTTGCCACCCTCTCAAGTCTCCTCTCGCCCTAGTAAATCTCTCCCGTGTCTCCCTGGGAAAAGTAACACACCGGACGACCCCTGTCCCAGTAATTATCTCAGGAAATCATCGGGAGGATCCCGAACCGTCTCCAGTGTATTCCATCTCCACAATGCAAAAGCTGCCAGAGAACTAAACATCCACCTGAGCGGACTCAAGCTTAAGCATGCCCCAAATCCAACTTATCTTGGAGTGACCCTTGATAGGACCTTATCCTTCAAGGAACATCTAAAGGGGACGGCTGCTAAGGTGAAGGTACGAAACAACCTGCTCTGCAAGCTCGCTGGTGCAAAATGGGGGGCGGCAGTCTCCACCCTGCGCACCTCAGCACTGGCCCTTTCATACTCTGTAGCAGAATATTGTGCCCCTGTCTGGTCCAGGTCATCTTACACACACCATGTGGACACCCAGCTCAACACAACCATGAGAACTATAACTGGAACAATCCGCTCAACACCACTCCCCTGGCTCTCTGTACTGTCAAACATAGCCCCTCCACACATCCGGCGAGCAGCATTAACTCAAAGGATGCTCCAAAAAGTTAAAGATTCTCCTCACTTACCAATCCATGCAGATATCTACACTCCACCCACTGCCCGACTTTCATCCAGACGGCCGATTTGGAAAAACCCTCCCCCAGCTGACTTTACCATCCAGACAGCTTGGCAAGAGGAATGGGAGACCAAGGAGGTCCCAAACAAACAGCTGGTGATAAACCCCAACCAACAGGTCCCGGGCACCAACCTCCCAAGGAGACAGTGGTCTACACTCAATCGCTTCAGGACTGGACATGGCCCCTGCTTGGCCAGCCTTTACAGATGGGGCAGTAGCCCTAGCCCACTGTGCGCATGTGGAGAGGAGCAAACAATGGAACACATCATAGAGGCCTGCCCGCTCCAAAGACTGGAAGGAGGATTACACACCCTCCATACAGCAAACCAGGAGGCAACTGCTTGGCTTAAGGACTTTGCATTCGCTAAATAAATAAATCGGGAGGATATCACCTTCTACGTCCTACCATCTTCAGTAACACCTGTGATTCTCGGATACCCTTGGCTCCGCCTCCACAATCCTGTCCTGGACTGGAGGACTGGCAGAGTGTCCGCTTGGAGCTCATTCTGCATGGGCACCTGCCTCCAATCCGCTGCCTGCGCCCCGTCCTCTCCTCTCATTCCCAAGGACGCCGCGCCTCCGGATCTCACCCTGGTGCCCTCGGAGTTCCATGACCTGGGCATGGTCTTCAGCAAATCCAAAGCGATGTCCCTTCCTCCACACCGGCCCTACGACTGCGCTATTAACATCCGCCAGGGGGCACCCTTACCCTCGGGACGTCTCTACAGCCTGTCAGCGCCGGAGAAGGAGGCAATGAACACTTATTTGAAGGAGTCGCTGAGTGCTGGAATCATCCGCCCCTCATCATCTCCATTAGGCGCAGGGTTCTTCTTCGTGGGCAAGAAGGACGGCTCCCTTCGTCCTTGTATTGACTACCGTGCCCTCAATGACATCACGGAGAAGGACCGCTACACCTTGCCCCTAATGGACACCGTCTTCCACTCCCTCCAGGGGGTGACTTGGTTCACTAAGCTGGATCTTCGCAGCGCATACCACCTCGTCCGGATCCGGGAGGGAGACGAGTGGAAGACAGCCTTCTGTACCCCGAACAGTCATTTCGAATACCTGGTTATGCCGTTCGGGTTGACCAACGCTCCAGCCGTCTTTCAGCGCCTTATTAATGACGTCCTCCGGGATTTCATCGGCCTGTTTGTGTTCGTCTACCTGGATGATATCCTCATCTTCTCCAGATCCAGGGACGAGCACTGGGTCCATGTGAGGCGGGTCCTTCAGAGGCTGCTGGAGAACAGGTTATATGTTAAAGCGGAGAAATGTGAATTCTACGCCAAGACTACGTCCTTCCTGGGGTTCGTCATCTCTCATGACCAGGTGCTCCCGGACCCAGCGAAGGTTAAAGCGGTGGGAGAGTGGCCCATTCCTACATCAAGGAAGCAGGTACAACAGTTTATAGGGTTTGCCAATTTCTACCGCCGCTTCGTCCCAAATTTTGGAGCCATCGTCGGTCCCCTGACCCGCCTCACCTCCCCTAAGACCCCGTTCCGGTGGACTGAAGAGGCCGCAGCTGCTTTCCAGGTGCTGAAGGCGGAGTTTTCCTCCTCCCGGGTTCTCAGCCAAGTCGACCCCGCGCTGTAATGCATCGTTGAGGTGGACACTTCGGACACGGGGGTGGGGGCGGTGTTGTCCCAGCGGTCGCCTGTCAACGGGGCCAAACGGCCCCTGCGCCTTCTTCTCTCGGCGCTTGTCCCCGGCGGAATGTAATTACGACATGGGGGACAGAGAGCTCCTCGCCATCAAGCTCGCGCTTCAGGAGTGGCGCCACTGGCTGGAGGGGGCTGCCCTGCCGTTTGTGGTACTTACCGATCACAAGAACTTGGAATATTTAAGATCTGCCAAACGTCTGAATGCCCGCCAGGTGCGTTGGTCCTTGTTCTTCGCCAGGTTTCGCTTTAACATCACCTTCAGGCCTGGCTCCAAAAATGGTCTGCCCGACGCCCTCTCTAGGCAATTTGCCCCTGAGGCGTCAGAAGACGCTGTCCACACCATCTTGCCCAGGTTGTGCGTTGTGGGGGCCGTCTCGTGGGACATCGAGAGCAAGATCCGGAAGGCGCAGGAATTGGAACCGGACCCTGGCGGCGGACCGGAGGGGAGGCTGTTTGTGCTGTCCACTGTCCGGGGGGAGGTTATCCACTGGCTTCATACATCTAAGCTCACCTGCCATCCTGGGTCCTCTCGGATGATCGACCTCCTCCAACGCTTCTTCTGGTGGCCGGGTCTGCGGAGGGACGCCGCCCGCTACGCCTGGGCCTGCCCCGTCTGTGCCACCAGCAAATCAGGTAACGCTCCCCCCGCGGGCCTGCTCCAGCCCCTTCCCGTCCCTGGTAGGCCCTGGTCGCATATCGCCCTAGACTTTGTCACCGGTCTCCCTGTGTCCAACACCTTCGACACAGTCCTGACCATCGTTGATCGTTTCTCCAAGGCTGCTCACTTCGTGCCATTATGGGGGCTCCCTTCTGCCTTGGAGACGGCGGACCTCCTCATCCAGCATGTGGTCAGGCTGCACGGGATTCCGGTCGACGTGGTTTCGGACCGAGGCCCCCAGTTTGCCTCGGACGTCTGGAGGTCTTTCTGCAACGCCCTGGGAGCCAAGGTAAGCCTCTCCTCCGGCCATCACCCCCAGTCTAACGGGCAGTGTGAGCGGACCAACCAGGAGCTGGAGGCTGCACTCCGCTGCGTCACTGGATCCAAGCCTGCGTCCTGGAGCACACACCTCGCCTGGGTGGAATACGCCCATAACACCGCCCGCTCTTCTGCCACCGGGATGTCCCCATTCAAGGCATCCCTGGGCTACGATCCTCCTCTGTTCCCTACGCAGGAGAGCGAGTTGACTGTCCCCTCAGTCCGGGCGCACCTCAGGCGGTGCCGCTCCATTTGGTCTTCAGCGCGCAGTGCACTTTTACGCACGGCGGAGCGCAACAAATCCATGGCGGACCGGCACAGGAGACCTGCCCCTGCCTATCAGGTAGGCCAACGAGTCTACGTGTCCGCTCAGGACGTCTGTTTAAAGGATGAGAGGAGAAAGCTGGCCCAATGGTTCATCGGCCCATACCCCATCACCAAGATCATCAACCCAGTGGCTGTGCGTGTGGCTATCCCCCCCCCCCCCCCCGCATCCATCCCACCTTCCACGTCTCCAAGGTGAAACTGGCGGTCTCCGACCCCCTCTGCCCTCCCCCTGCAGCGCAGCCCGCGCCCCGGATGATAGATGGCCATCCAGCCTGGACAGTTTCTACCATCCTGGACTCCCGGCGCCGGGGTCGCAGGTTGCAGTACTTAGTGGATTGGGAGGGTTACGGACCTGAATGGAGGCAATGGGTGCGCTCCTCGTTTGTGTTGGATCCGTCCCTCATCGCTGAGTTCCACCGAGCGCACCCGGAGAAACCATCGCCAGGAGGCGCTGCTAGAGGGGGGAGTACTGTCACGACTCGCTGCTCATCAGCGGTGCCAGCTGTGCACACACCTGCGCCTCGTCAGCGGCGAGGGATTTAAGCCGCCTTGCCCTGGGCTTCGGCCTGAAGCCGTCTGTTCTCATCGGCATCTCTTGCTGCAAGGAACCCCCTTCATCAAGCAAGATTCTACGTAACCTTCTCTTACCTTTTCCTCCCAGCCTTCTCCCCTGTGCACAGGTGGATTTCCCGGCGGCGGACTACATTCCCTTGCCACCATTTCCTCGCTGCTGCTTCAGGCGCTCCAGGTCGCTGTCTACCGGGCTACATCCTTGCTTAACGCCAGCCACCTGCCCAGACCAAGTAAGCCAGCTGTCACTATTATTATCTCCTGTATTGGTGTGGTGCCCGTTACCCTTCTCCCTCTGCTTCTCCCATAGGGTTGTCCGGCTGAACGGCTTCCTGCCCCCATGCCTGACGCAGACGCCACCACCAATACATTCTCATCTCACAGACACGCACTCATACACTCTTGTTGTTAATAAAGCTATTGGATCTACTCTGAGCCTGCGTGTGTGTCTCCTGAGCCGTGCATTATGTCATTGAGTAGTAAGAAGCTTACATTCAACCATGTATAAGCTTGGGAAAAAAAAGCTGGAGTGGTGCCTCAGAGGTAGAGCATCTGCCCCACAACCAGGAGGCTGGGGTTCAAGTCCCAGCTGGGTCATGTCAAAGACCATATAAAAATGGAACTTCCTGCCATCCAGCTTGGTGCTCAGCAAAAATGGAATGGAGGAGGGAAATGTGGGCGGCAGTGGCTCAGGAGGTACAGCGGGTCGTCCAACAACCAGAGGGTTGGTGGTTCGAATTCCGCTTTCCCCAGCAATCGTGCCGTTGTGTCCCTGGGCAAGACACTTAAACCACCTTGGCTCCAGTGTCCATGACACTGGGTATGAATGTGTATAAATGTTCAGTAGTGGTCGGAGAGGCCATTGGCACGGATTGGCAGCCACGTTTCCATCAGTCTGCCCCAGGGCAGCTGTGGCTACAGTAGTAGCTTACCACTACCAGTGTCTGTCTGGAGTGAATGAATAATGGACTCACTGTAGCACTTTGAGATGTCACTTGACATGTAAAGCACCATATAAATCTAATCCATTATTGTTATTACTCCCTTATTGAGAGTTTTTTCTCTTAAATTGTCAGGGTTTGTGCCCCAGCGGGGCAGAGAGCAGGACTCAATTGCAGAGCTAGCTTTTAACATAATTTATTAAACACACGGCAGCTTGAAAGCTGAAACAAAACTAAGTAAGACTTGGCAAGAAAAACTCATGGACTAGGCTAGGCAGACAAAATAACAAGGCTTGACAGGAGTGTGTGTGAAATGCCGGGATGACTAATGACGCAGCACCCAACTGAGGGGCTGCATCCTTTAAATAAGGTAGACACAAATCAAATGAAACACAAAACAGCTGTGATTAATCAGGAACTAAACAGAGCACGAAACAAGCTAGAGGCTAGACTATGGTGGAAATAACACGCATTAAAGACAAACAAGATAGAACATGAATATAGGAATCAAAATGACAAACAGGACCATGAAAATAAACAATGTGTGTCGTCGTCCGTCATGATCGACGAAGACCCCTTTCACTGTCTCTTGTGAATCCGCATATGGCTTATTAAGCCAATGTGGAAACGGGAGGACTTTTTACAAATAGAGCAGAAGATGCCGGAGGAGCCATCGTGGGGAGTACTCTCGTGAGCCTTTCTTGCCACCCTCTTTTGAACGGCTGCAGCAGTTCTGTTGACTTTGGAGGGTTTCGCGCCGTTGGATGCAGCCAGATGCCATGATGAGTGCTCTGTGGCAAGCTGTTCCCACAAATCAGGATTTATGTGAAAAGATTTGAGGGAAACTTTCAAGGTGTCTTTGAAGTGTTTCTTTTGACCACCTTGGGACCGCTTTCCTGCCTGCAGCTCACCATGAAAAAAGCCTCTTCGGAAGTCGATGGTCCTGCATGCGAACAAGATGGCCAGCCCAGCGCAGCTGGGACTGCATCAGGATGGTATATATATTAGGAAGACCGGCTCATGCCAGAACCTCCGTATCTGGGATCTTGTCCTGCCGCTTGATCTTAAGCACTTTCCTTAAACATGTTGTGTGAAAATGGTTAAGCTTCCTTGCATGGCATCGGTACACAGTCCATGTTTCACACGCATACAGTAGCGTAGGCAGAATGATAGTGTTGTATACTTTCAGCTTGATAGGTAAGGTGATTCCCCTTTTATCCAATACATGGGTACAGAGTCTACCAAAAGCTGCACTTGCTTTTGCTAACCTAGTGTTCACTTCAATGTCAATGTTTACATTGTGGGACAGTGTGCTTCCAAGGTAGGTAAACCTATCTATCACTTTGAGCCTCTTGTCTTTGATTGTATTAGTTGGCTCAATGTAGGGCTCATTGAGGGCAGCCTGGTGTAGTACTTTGGTCTTCTGTGCATTGATGGTCAGGCCAAAGTTGGTACAGGCAGTTGCAAACTTGTCAACACTTTGCTGCATGTCTGTGGCAGGACTTGTATTCAGCGCACAGTCATCAGCAAAAAGGAACTCGTGAATAGTATCCGATGACACTTTGGTCTTTGCTTGGAGCCTCCTCAGGTTGAATAACCTTTCATCGAAGCGAAAGTTGAAATCAGTACCAACGTTGCCATCACGATATGCGTCATACAGCATTGCAGAAAACACCATACGGAACAGTGTAGGTGCCAAGACACATCCCTGTTTGACCCCATGTGAGACAGGGAAGGGCATAGAGATGTCATCTCTGTCCTGAACGCATGCCTGCATGCCATCATGGAATTGATGAGCTAAGGAAATGAACTTACGAGGGCAGCCAAATTTGGCCATGATTTTCCAAAGGCCTTCCCTGTTCACAGAGTCAAAAGCCTTTAGGTCAACGTACATCAAGTACAAGGCACGGTTTTGCTCCTGGCATTTCTCCTGCAGCTGTCTTGCTGCAAATACCATGCCAGTGGTGCCACGTCCTTTTCGGAAGCCACACTGGCTTTCAGGCAGAAGATCTTCCTGCTCAAGGTGACACGTGAGGCGATTAAGCATTATTCTTGCAAGAATCTTGCCGGTAATGACAAGCAAGGAGATACCACAGTGGTTATTGCAAATCTGACGGTTTCCCTTCTTCTTGTATAGATGGATAATGGAGGCGTGTTTGAAATCCTGTGGAACCAGCTCCCGTTGCGATATGAGCAGGAACAGCTGGTGGAGCTTTCTCACAAGGGTTGTACCACCATCCTTAAAGATTTCAGCCGGAATAGCATTGGAACTGGCCGCCTTGCCACTAGAGAGCTGAGAGATAGCCTTCACACTCTCTTCGAAAGCTGGTGGATGATCCAAGGTTACATTTGTGGGAACGTGTGGGAGACGTTCAATAGCATCATCACTGATGTATGAGGGATGGTTGAGGACGCTACTGAAGTGTTCTGCTCAGCGCTCGATGATTTCATCTTTTTCAATGAGTAGAGTTTTTCCGTCATAACTGAGGAAAGGAGACGATCCAGATGACGTTGGACCGTAAACTTCTTTTAAGGCTCTGTAAAAATTCTTCAAGTCATGCCTGTCTGTCTTCGGCTTTCTCATTAAGCCAAGTGTCCTCCATCTGATGAAGCTTCTGTTGAATAGTACTTTTGATGCTGGTATATTCTGCTTTATGAGATGCAGACGAGGGGTTATTGAGATAGGCCAGGTAATGGTGTCTCTTCTCAGATAGTAATCGCTGAAACATGAACATGAATATAGGAATCAAAATGGCAAACAGGACCAAGAAAATAAACAATAATAAATACAGAAACCCACTCCGGTTATGGCTGCCACGTAGGACGGACGTGTCTCGCTCTGCTCTGCTCCTGGAGAAAAAAAATCGGCAAATAACTCTCTCATTTGGGACAGAACGTATCCCAGCATTTGGGCGAGGATATGTCGGCGAAGCCTAAGGCTGGAAAACCAGGAAAAGGAAAAAGCGAGCCGCCGAAACAGTCCAAATTAACGGACTTTCAGGTCTGTGACGCAGCAAACAAAACTCCATATATGGCGGAGGAGGCTGGCGGCGGTGCGATGTCTGCGGGGAATGGCGCAGATGCGCTGATGGCTGCCATGAGTTCAATGAGAGCGGACTTTTCCTCTAGATTTGATGGGATTATGACAGCGTTGGAAGGAATAAGAAAGGAATTGGGTGACTGTGTAGAACGAACGGCGCAGATGGAGCTCCGTCTCGCTAGTGCTGAAGATGACGTCACCCGTCTTCAATTAAAGGTGCGCACTTTGGAAAAAAAAAAAAAATCTCTGGAAGATAATATTTTGGATTTGGAATCTCGGTCGAGACAGAATAATTTGAGGCTGGTGGGTCTTCCAGAGGAATCAGAAGGTCGGGACGTATGTTCCTTTCTGGAAAAGTGGATTCCGGAGGTGCTGGGCAGCGAGGAGTTGCAATCAGCAGTGGTTCTGGAAAAAGCACATCGTATTGGCCCACGGAGATATAAGGGACCTCCGAGGACCTTAATTATGAAGTTTCTTAGCAACAGAGACAGGATGAAGATCTTCAACGCTGCACGTGCTAAAGGAGAGATTAAACACCAGGACCAGCAGGTGCGGTTCTACCCAGATTTGGCCACAGGAATCCAGCAATTGAGGAAGCAGTTTGATCCCATACGTAAGGAGCTGCGCAACCTTGGGATTCATCATGGTGTAATCTATCCTGCGAGACTGCTGACCACGTATGAGGGCAGAACCCACATTTTCAAGACCCCAGAGGAGGCGCAGGAGTTCATCAAGAAGATCAAAGAAGAAGAAGAGACTGGTGGGAGCTAAGCATGAACAAAATATAAGGTAGAATAATTAAGCATTTGCACAGGCATCTGACTGACTTGAAGTAAATAGTAAGTTTACAAAATATAGATTGTATTATATATTAAAAAAACAAAACAAAAACAAAACAAACAAAAAAAAAACAAAACTATGATGTACAAAGTTGTTAAAAATTTTGGAGTTAAGTTGGAAAACTACAGAGGAGAGTTAATGTTACGTCATTAAAAGCAGTAGAGTTAGGGTGATTGGGAGGATGAAGAAGGAGTGGCTTAGGCTGTTCCCCGTGGGTGTGGAACGGTCGATGGCTATATCGGGAGACAGAATTTTTCTTTTGATTTTGGGGGGTTTGCCACAAGTGTGGGAAGGGGAAATTTGTTTGTGTGTAGTTTGTAGGATGAATGTTCAACCACTCATGTTTTTGCTTCTCTGTATGAGCATGTTTACACTGCAAGGTAATCCTAAACTCTCTATTGATCATGGACCAAAGTGTTAATCTTAATTTAACTTCATGGAATTGCAGAGGTCTACAAAATTTAAAAAAACTTAAACAAGTTATGAATAAAATAAAGGACATGGGTTCAAGAATTGTGTTTTTACAAGAAACTCATCTGATAGAGGAGGATGTTAAAAGAATTAGGAGTAGATGGCAGGGAAGTGTATTCACCTCTTCATTTTCATCCCGAGCCAGGGGAGTTATGACTCTCATACATAAATCAGTTCCTTTTCAGGTGAAAAATGTAATTGGAGACAAATTTGGAAGATATGTAATCATTCAAGGTTCTTTGCTATTAGAAAATATAAATCTTGTGAACTTATATGGTCCCAATATAGATGATCAGAAGTTCTTTGCTAATTTATTTCTCATCTTATCATCACTTACAGGGCAACATATAATAGCAGGGGATTTTAATTGTACATTGAATCCAGGTGTGGATAGATCAACAGGACTGGATTGTACGCACATTGGATGTAGGATGACTATTAATCATTTTATGAAAGAATTGAGATTGTTAGATATATGGAGAGAAATGAAACCACAAGTTAAAGCCTATTCTTGTTATTCCAGTACCTACAAGACATTCTCACGTATTGATTATTTTTTGATTTCCACAGAATTAAGGTCCAAGATTCAAAACTGCTTTTATGATAACATCGTGATTTCTGATCATGCACCCTGTTGTCTAATATATGTAGATAAAAAATTGACAAAGGAATCAGGTAGATGGCAATTTCAGCATAAATGGCTTCAGGATGAGGAATTTGTCAAGTATATAGAAAAACAGATAGACGAGTTCTTTGACATCAATACTACACAAACATCAGCATGTGTAAAGTGGGAGGCTTTCAAAGCTTTTATTAGGGGACATATTATTAGTTATACAGGATCAAAATCTAAGAAGACTCGAGAGGAGAGAGCTAAATTGGAACATAAAATAAAAAGTCTTCAGGAAAAAGTGTATGCAGGAAGTGACCCAAGGTTGGAGAATGAATTACTGATTTTGAGAGCTGAATACGACAAAAAAATCAGCGAATAGAGCTGCCTCGAGTCTTCTAAGATTGAAACAATCTTTTTATGAACAAGGTGAAAAATCAGGAAAATTATTAGCATGGCAGATTAAACAATTGGAAATTAAAACACCAATTACCAGTATTATAAGTAACGGACAGGTAGTTATAGATCCTTTAGAAATTAATAGAGCCTTTAGAGATTACTATGAAAAATTATATGATACCAAAAATGAACCTGATTTAACAAAACTAAATGGGTTTTTGAACGAACTATCTATACCGTGTATTCCAAATGAAAACAGGGAGATATTGGAGTCTAAAATTAGTCAAGAAGAAGTTGGGCTAGCCATTGATAATATGAAATCAGGAAAAAGTGCAGGACCAGATGGTCTTCCAGTTGACCTTTATAAAAAATTTAAGAATAAATTAATAAAACCTTTTTTGGAAATGGTTTTAGAAGCATTTCAAAATAATAATTTACCATCATACATAAATAATGCCTTAATTATACTGCTGCCAAAACCAGGTAAGCCCTCTAATAAATGTGAAAATATGAGACCAATAAGCCTATTAAACGCCGACCTTAAGATAATCTGTAAAATTTTAGCAAGACGAATACAAGAAATTTTACCAAATATTATTAATCGAGATCAGAATGGCTTTATAAAGGGTAGACAAGGCTTCCATAATGTAAGAAGACTATTTAATATTATTTATTTTAATAAAGAAGCACCGGATACAGCTCTCCTATCATTGGACGCCGAAAAGGCCTTTGATAGAGTTGAATGGCCCTTTCTTTTTGAAGTCCTACAAAGGTTTGGACTTGGAAATAATTTCATAAAATGGGTTCAAATAATATACAATAATGCTACAGCAGAAATCCTAACAAATAACAATATTTCAAAACCAATAAAAATCAATAGAGGATGTCGACAAGGCTGTCCACTTTCACCTTTACTGTTTACTATGGCAATTGAACCTTTAGCGATAGCGATACGTTTACATTCACAAATATATGGAATTAAAGTTGGACCAACAGAACATAAAATCTCCCTGTACGCCGATGATATAATTTTGTTTATGTCGAATCTAAAAAAATCAATTCCAACCTTGTTGAATTTAATAAAGAATTTTGGGGAAATATCAGGATATAAAATAAATAAAACTAAATCTTCAATATTAATGCTAAATGAGACCCAGAGAAATTACCCAGCCCCTGAGGTAAATCAATTCAATGTTGTAAATCAGTTTAAATATTTAGGAATCCAAATTATGCCTAAGCTAGAATCAGTCGCCAGTGTCAACTATGAAGCCTTAATGTCAGATATCAATGAGTTAACTCAGAGATGGATGTCACTACCAATGTCGATGATCGGGAGAATCAATATACTTAAAAGTAATATTTTACCTAAAATACTTTATTTATTTCAATACATTCCCTTATCACCACCTTTAGATCTATTCTCAAGAATAAAAAAAAAGTTAGTGGAATTTATATGGAACAACAGGAGGGCTAGATTACGTCTGTCTTTATTATATTTACCATTTGATCGTGGAGGTCTGAAATGTCCAAATTTTATGTTGTATTATTGGTCGGCACAACTGAGGTCTATGACATATTATTTTTCATCAAATGATCTCCCTCACTGGACTGAAATGGAATCATACAATTTACCTTTACCTCTTCCCATATTCATATACTCAGATTCGGCAAAAAAAATTACAAAAACAAGTTAAAAATCCATTTGTAAAGCATATGATCAAAATATGGTGTGAAGCTAAAAACTATTTAAAAGAACCACAGTTATTGTCACAATTTAGTCCAATATGGGGTAATCAATATTTTAAACCAGGGAGAGCGGACGCTGTATTTAAAGTATGGAATTTAAAAGGGATACAAAAGATTCAGGATTTATATTTGCCATGTGCAGACAACATAATGTCTTTTGAAGAGCTGAGGATCAAATTTAATCTCAATAGAACACATTTTTTTAAATATCTTCAACTTAGAAACTTTATTCGAGCAAATCAAAATAAAGCTCTCACTCGACTTATTTATTCATCCTTGGAAAAAATGATGATGAAAGATAGTAAAAGAAAGGGTATTATTTCAGAGTTTTATAACTCATTGACACTATCTTCAAGTGAAAATTCACTGAAAAGATTAAACTACTGGAAAGAAGATCTGCAAATTGAAATTTCAGAGGAACAATGGGAATTGGCTTGTACAGAAGCTCAAACCAAATCAATAAATGCACGCCTTAAATTGATACATTTCAAATGGTTAATGCGGATGTATGTTACACCGGAGGAGTTAAATAGATATAACAAAAATATACCAGATACATGCACAAAATGCATGGAAAGTAAAGGAACCCTATTTCATTGTTTATGGGAATGTAGATTAATAAGAATGTTTTGGGAGGAGGTGAGGGTAACAATTGAAAAAATAATCTCAAAACAAATCATATTGAATCCTAAACTGTTTTTGTTGGGTCTGTACCCAGAAAAGCATAATTTCAATAAAAGTGAAAGAACATTCATAGACCTCAGTTTGCTTAATGCCAAAAAATGTATTGCACTATTATGGAAAAAGACTCATAGACCAGATGTGACTCAGTGGTTAAGACAGATGTTAACAAACCTTCCATTAGAAAGAATAACATATATACTGAAATCAAAGGAAATTGTGTTTGAGAATATATGGAGACCTTTTATTGATTATGTAAAAAATTTAAACATAACTCTTGAAGAAGAAGGTGAATGATGTGTGTGGACCTTGTAAATTCCAAACTGGTGAACATAATATGTATACTAATGTATTGGATTGTCTAGACTAAACAGAGGAGCATTGTTGAAGATTTGATTTTGTTGGTGGTTGTTGGTGTTTTTAGGGCATTTTTTTTTTTTGTAGTACTTTAGTGTTAGTGTTTGATTGTTTGTATCATGTTTGTTAAAAAAAAAAAAAAGGTTCAATAAAGATATTGTGGAAAAAAATAAATACAGAAACCCATAAAATAAACTTAATGCAATGATGTGAGTTGGAGGTCATGTCCTGCTAACAAGAAATGCAAATTATAACACAAAGTGAAGACATGGCTCCAACTCACGTCCTGACAGTATCCCCCTCTTAAGAGGCGGCTTCCAGACGACCCAAGGTAACAATAAACCCAAAAAACCCCAAAAGACCCCCCCCCCCCCGGGTGGGCGGTGGGGGTTCCAGACCAGGTGGGCCAAAACAAACTCTTTTTCTTCCCCACAGGGGCTAAAAACAAGGAACACAGATTTTGGGGCATAACCAAAATCCACAGCCCCAAACCCCAAAACAAAAACAGGTCGGGTGGCCTGCCAAAGTCCCAGGACCACCGGACCAAAAAGCAAGACAGGTCAGGTGGTCTACCAGAGTCCCAGAGCCACCGGACCGGAGAGCATGGCGGGTCAAGGGGCCTACCCGAATCCATAAGCCACCTGAGGGGTGAACATGATGCGTTGGGTGGCCTACCAAAGTCCCTGGGCCACCAGATGGGAGAAAACACAGGAGCCCTTTGCTCTGAAAATAACACACAAGCCCCTTGCTCAGAAGATAACACAGGATCTTCTTGTACCAAGGATAACAAAGATTTCAATACAGAATTTTCTCATTCACAAGCTAACACAGGATCTTCTAGCTCAAAAGATAACATGGAAACCTTAAAGTGCTGATGACACGTTCTTGACTTCCTCTAATTTTTCAACACATAATACAATATTACAAAATAGGTTGGTCTGTGCAGTTCTAAGTCAAACAGGCTTTTTTTCATGCGAACAGCCAACGTTTTCATGAGCGCAACGTCACCCATTGCGTCAGTGGCTCGAACCCCCCCCCCCCCCAGCCATGTTGTAACGTCATCGACGGAACACAGCGCTTGGCTGCCCTTTGTACACACAGGATGGAAGCGGTAGAAAACATCGACGATGGTTCCAGCACATGTAGTCTGGAATTGGTTTGTGTTGTCCAATCTTCAGACGATTATAGTTCCGAAGAATGGGATGACAATGAAGAATCTGGGGGCATCAAACCATATAGGTTTGAGCCGTGCCAAGCGGGCATTGTGCCTAGCGAATCAGACTCAGTGACAGTCAACTGTTCATGTTTTGTGTGCATCATCTGCCGTGTTGTCAGCCAGCCAATATTGCCAACACTATCACGACGTGTTAGCCACTCCACACAGCCGTGGTTCTGTTGCGCCCCTTGTAGCGATGTCGGCTCTGGGGCGCAACCATGGTTAACACGTTTCCTCTCCATGTTCACTGGACGATGTCGGCCCCAAACGCCTACTGTTTGTGTTTCTGTGTATTTTTTGTAAGTCTTCACCTTTTTGGGAATTGTCTGTCATTCTATATTAAATATGCTGTGGTGAATCCTGCGCTTAAATCCTCATGTAAATCCTCGTTATTTACGCGTAAATCCTCCCTCTCCATGCACTCTTACACAGGGCA
Organism: Pholidichthys leucotaenia; assembly: GCA_020510985.1. NCBI lineage: Eukaryota > Metazoa > Chordata > Actinopteri > Cichliformes > Pholidichthyidae > Pholidichthys > Pholidichthys leucotaenia. Next base: position 279,038,670 of record CM035843.1, on the reverse strand, counting down.
GGGAGAGGGCGCATGAAATAACGAGGATTTGCGTGCAGGGTTCACCACAGCACATTTAATATAGAACGACAGACAATTCCCAAAAAGGTGAAGACTTACAAATAATAAACAGAAACACAAACAGTAGGCGTTCGGGGCCGACATCGCCCATCGAACATGGAGAGGAGACGTGTTAGCCACAGGTGCGCCCCAGAGCCGACATCGCTTCAAGGACGCACGAGAACTACGGCGAACATGGAGTGACTAACACGTTGTGAGAGTGCTGAAAATACTGGCAGACTGACAGCACAGATGACAATACTTTAGACCAGCAGTGTGTTAATGGCAAACGACCGCCAAAATGTACACGCACTGCTGGTGATGGTGTGATGACAAGCACCTGGGCGAGGACCGGGAAACATGATCAGCGGGAGGGGAATCAGCTGTTGATAATGAGAGAGGGGATGTGCCCGGACCGGTGTGCGATCAGAGAAAGTAGGTCAAAGCTGCACGTAAATCCATTAATCCGTCCCCTCCTTGCGCTCCTCCTGCATAAAAGCGCAGGAGGAGCGCAGACTTATGACAGTTGGAGCTGAAGCGTGTGATGTGGTCTTTCACACATCACACGCTTTATCTAAGCCTGCGACACAACGCGAAGGCATAGACGTAAAATTAAAACAAGAAACCAGAGAAACTGTGAGCTACAAAGCTGCTGTCATTCTAGTTAACAACACTGGAGTCCGTTCTATCGATTACGTCATGGGGGTGCCGCCCTTAATTCGGTGGGCGGCTCTACAGTCCAGTCAGTGGCTGCTGTTTTTTGATGATAACTAGTTTATGCAGGCGCGGTTGTAAATATTATATTGATCATTGACAATGACGTTTGGGTTTACACAACATGCTAAAAAAGATCAAAAACGTGTCATCAGCCCTTTAAATTCAAGGGATGATAACCAGTGTTGGGAGTAAGGTGTTACTCTCAACACGTTACAAAGTAACACGTTACTGTAACGCCACTACTTTTGCAGTAACATGCTGCGTAACGAAATTACTGTTTAAAAATTCAGTAATGCGTTAAAGTTACTGGAATTTGATCAGATGCGTTACTCGCGTTACTCGTTTTATTAATATGGATAGATATTTTTAGCGCAAATAAATATAAACTGATCCTACCGTAGCACAGCTGTCAGTCTCCTCCGCCGGTGTTCTGCCATTTTACCATACTTATCAGAACAGCCATACACTGGGTTACTAGGCATGCGCGGCATGCGCACGCATGCGTAGTAACAGGAAATACACTTCCGCTCATAATTTCAGCATACCATACAGCTGACGGAAACAGCTGACGGCGCTGCACTGTGATTGGCGGATCCAAAAATGTGGCGCGTTTTCAGTTTGCCTATTTATATAATATACATTTCCTGCTATTAAAAATTACTCAATACAGCTGACAGAAGGTAAACAATTGCATACCACGGCTCAGCTGAACACCGGTCGGTTTCCTGTCCTGTTCACACGCAACCCAGTGGGAAGTAATGCCGTGGCGACTTCTCATATCGAGCCCTGATCGCCTGTTGTCCCAGTGTGAGTAGCCCCCAACAGCTCCTACCTTTGTGGTTAAACATGAGTATTTTTTGAACAAGAAGCTCGCATTTAATGTCTGCAGTTGTGTAAATGTGTGAGTAATTGTAATAATCTTCTTATGCACAGAGAAAAAGTGACTAATTTGTTGCAGAGAACAGCTTCTTGTAAGCGATGAACTTTCATTTATCTGTGCTTTTTGTTTTATTTTATTTTATCTTAACTTATTCATTCATTCATTCATTCAACTTCTTCCGCTTAATCCTTTTCGGGTCACGGGGGGGCTGGAGCCTATCCCAGCATCTTTGGGCGAGAGGCAGGGTACATCCTGGACAGATCGCCAGTCCATCGCAGGGCCAACAGAGAGAGACAGACAACCATTCACTCTCACAGTCATACCTAAGGACAATTTAGAATCCCCAGTTTGATGCCAATTAACCTAACTTGCATGTTTTTGGTATGTAGGAGGAAACCGGAGAAATCCCGGAGTAAACCCACGCAGACATGGGGAGAACATGCAAACTCCACACAGATCACTGTTGGTCGGGGGCTGGGATCGAACTCAGGATCCCCCGGCCAAGGGTGAGTTGCTGTGCTGCCACAGTGCTAACCACTCCGCCACCGCGCTGCCCATCTTAACTTATCTTTGTTTTATTTTTATCTTCATTTACATGCTGTTGTGATATACAACTATTTCATGGAAGTAAATCCTCTAAATATGCGTGGAGCAGAAACAGGAACTAGGGAGCGACAGGGAGCAGGTATAGGAACTGGGGAATGACATGGAGCAGGCACTGGAACTGGGTGATGCCGTGGAACAGGCACTGGAGCTGGAATGTCCATAGCCAGCTGGATCTGACCCAGCTGGGACACATGGTCTGGAAGGAGCCACGGCTTGTAGTCCAGCATTAACTCCTCCTGGTCTAGCATAGCCTGCCAATGATCCTCCTGTTCCTCCTCGTCACCCTCACACAGGGGTTCCAACGTTTCAGCCCCAATTCGGCAAACCTTGGTGTCCAGCAGCGTCAGTGTGGAGGCAGCTGCTGCTAGTGGGCCCTCAGGAACAGCAGGCTCCTCCCAGACAATCCGGTTTCCACCCAGAATTGGCAAACACTCCGAAAAAACACAAGCAGATGGGGAAGAAGCAGGTGAGGATGGAGGGATGGAGGCGGCAACAGAAAAAATGGCAGAGGCGGGTGGTGAGAGTTCAGCAGCGGCAGACGGCCACCGCCGAGCCCTCCCACCGGGAACCTGGCAAGACCTATCATTTATTGATGTTAAAAAATGAAAGGGTACTTGCCTGAGTTCCCGCTCTGCTGCCGCTGATGATTCAGACGACTCCCTCTGGGTGGCTTCGGAGATCATCTGGCTGGGAGCTGCGGGTGTAGGGGTGGAGCGACGAGAGGAGCTGCGTCTCCTTGAGTCATCCTTCCACCCGGGGCCCCCAAATACCAACTTGCTGCCGAGAAGCTCTCTCTGCTCCGCTGAAGAGAGAACAGGCAGCCGGAAAGCTGGCTCTGGCGAGGAGGAGACAGCTGGTAATGGAGGTAGTGGAGGAAACGCCAGTCTCTGAATCTGGGGATGGGAGTGAAAACTCGGTATAGCTGCCATCAAGTTCGCCACTCCCCCCCAGCAATCCCAAGCGTCCTCCGGGGAAGAGCTGCTTCAAGCGATGGCCTCCAGATCCTCCACCGTGGCCACCACCTCTCGCTCGTCGCGTCTCCACCTCCTCCTCCTGCCGGGCTCCCTCGCTGAGTCCATGACAGGCTGTGTCATTCTGTCAGGGTTTGTGCCCCGGCGGGGCGGAGAGCAGGACTCAACTGTGGAGCGAGCTTTTAACATAATTTATTAAACACAGAGCAGCTTGGAAGCTAAAACAAAACTAAGCAAGACTTGACAAGAAAAACTCACGGACTAGGCTAAGCAGATGAAATAACAAGGTCTGACAGGAGCGTGTGTGAAATGCCAGGATGACTAATGATGCAGCACCCAAATGAGGGGCTGCGTCCTTTAAATAAGGTAGACATGAATTAAATGAAACACAAAACAGCTGTGACTAATCAGGAACTAAACAGAGCAAGAAACAAGCTAGACTATGGTGGAAATAACACGCTGTAGCACCTTGGGAGAGCCAGATTATCTAGCATCTCAGACAGGAGACAGTGGATAAGCTTGGGACAACAAAGAGCAGGAGGTTCCTGGTGAGATAGCAGGAAGGAGTCAGGGATGAAAGGGGTTGAATGCAGTGTGATGCAAATGTCATGTTGTGTTTGATGTAAATGCCATGAAACTTAAGGGGAGAGTTTCTACTTAAATGTTCAGTCTGTTCTGTGCTTGTGAAGTGAGAGTGTGTAATAAATCGTCTGAAATGAATCTGCCTCTTCATTTACACTCTCCACACTGGTGACCCAAGACGTATTATGGAACACGAGGCAAGATCCCCGGAGCCGGCCCGGTCAGGAAGCTACAGTGAGGCGGCAGCCATCCCACAGACAGCCCAGACTGGAACCTACAGCCACGCGTGTGTGGTTTCAGTCAAGCTACCAGATTTCTGGCAGCACAACCCGCGCTCTTGTTCCACCTCACCGAGGCCCAGTTCGCCCTCCGGGGAGTAACGGCAGACGACACCAGATTCAACCATGTGGTCACAGCGCTCGATGCCCGCACAGCTCAGCAGTTAGCGAGCCTACTCGATCAGCCACCAGCCAGCAACAGATACGAGGCACTCAAGGCTGCGCTCATCCAGCGCTACACGCTCTCGGACTGTGAGAGAGCGGAGAGGCTCCTGACGCGGACCGAGTTAGGAGGTGGTTCGGCCGTAGACCTGATGGAGAAGATGCTGGTGTTAATGGGCAAGGACGACGGGCACTTTCTGTTTGCCCACCTCTTCCTCTGGAACCTTCCGACGGTGGCGAGAGCGGCTCTGGCCAATTCGCCGTTGCTGGCCGCGCGAGACTACCGTACGCTAGCCCAGGAGGCAGACCGGATTATCATCACCACCAGGGCGATCACAGTCAACGCGGCAGCGGCGGAGCCCAGCGAGACGACCAGAGGAGGCGAGGAGCCACCGACGGTAGCAGCAGCGGGGGCCAAGGAGCGCCAGAGAGATACGCTCTGTTTCTACCACCGCCGCTTCGGAGAGAAGGCACGCAGATGTGCGCCACCGTGCCAATTCAAGCGCTTGGGACACGCCAAGGCCGGGGGTCGGTAGCAGCCGCGACCCTCGGTGAAGAAAACAAGCTGCTCTACTTGACGGACGCACGCTCGGGGAGGCGTTTCCTCGTGGACACCGGAGCCCAGAAGAGCTTCATCCGGCCGACCTACGCTGACCGGCTGGCAGGATCTAGCGGCCCCGAGATGTTGGCAGCAAACGGCTCGGATATTAAGACCTTTGCTCGAGTGACCCAGCCAACAGCACAAGCCAACGTCACAGCTACAGGCGGCAAGTTCCACACACTGCTCACTCAGTTCCCAGCACTCACGGTCCCGGCGTTTTCCGCGGCCATCGCTAAACACGGGGTGGAGCACTTTATCACCACCACCGGGCTGCCCATTTTTGCAAGACCTTGGCGCTTGGACGCAGCTAAACTGGCTATAGCGCGCGAGGAGTTCGCCAACCTGGAAAGGTTGGGCATCATCAGGCGCTCGAACAGCCCATGGGCTTCCCCGCTACATATGGTCCCTAAGGCTGAGGGATCGTGGTGACCGTGCGGTGATTTCCGCAGGTTGAACAATGCCACAGCGCACGACCGCTACCCAATTCCCCACATACAGGATTTTTCCGTTCACCTCGCCGGAGCACGCATTTTTTCTAAAATAGACCTGGTCCACAGTTACCATCAAGTCCCAGTGCGCGCTGAGGACGTACCCAAAACAGCAGTAACAACTCCGTTCGGTTTATTCGAGTTCCTGCGCATGCCATTCGGGTTAAAAGGAGCGGCACAGACGTTCCAGCGCATGATGGATGCAGTGCTGCACGATCTCCTGTTTGTGTTCGTCTACCTGGACGATATCCTGGTAGCCAGTGCATCCGAAGACGAAACCCACCTCACGGCGGTTTTCCGGAGGTTGGAGGAGCACGGGTTAATAATCAACCCGGCGAAATGCCAGTTCGGCGTGACAGAGATTGATTTTTTGGGGCACCGCGTCTCTTCGGAAGGAGCGATCCCGCTGCCCGACAAAGTGCGCGCCGTGGCAGATTTTCCCCGGCCTTAGACGGTCAAGGCGCTGCAGGAATTTTTGGGAATGGTGAACTTTTATAACCGTTTCCTTCCCCGCGCGGTGCAGCTCATGCAACCATTGTACGCCGCGCTCAAGAAACAGAAACCCGCGGATAGGGTCGAATGGACCCCGGAGCGAGAGCGGGCGTTCTCAGAAGTTAAAGCAGCCCTGGCAAACGCTGCACTGCTGGCACATCCGGACCCGGCGGCCCGAATAGCGCTCACCACCGATGCTTCAGACGTGGCCATAGGGGCTGTCGTGGAGCAGCGCGTTGCCGGGGCTTGGCAGCCGCTCGCCTTTTTCAGCAGAACTTTGCGCGACAGCGAACGTAAATACAGCGCGTTTGACAGAGAGTTGCTGGCTCTTCACCTGGCCATACACCACTTCCAGTTCTGGCTGGAAGGGCGCAGCTTCACCGCGTTCGTGGACCACAAGCCACTAACGTTCACGATGGCCAAGGTTTCAGAACCGTGGTCGGGCCGGCAGCAGAGACAGCTGGCCGCGATCTCAGAGTTTACTACCAATATTCAGCGTGTGTCTGGTAAAGTGAATGTGGTGGCAGACTGCCTCTCGCGCGCCGTGGTGGCCCCGGTCTGCATGGGCATAGATTATGCAGCCATGGCCACGGAGCAGATTAGTGATACAGACGTGCGTGCGCTCCAGTCTGGACCAACAGGGTTAAGGCTGGAGAGCAGGGTGCTGCAAGATGGCGCCCCCCCCCAATCTGCGATGTCTCCACGGGACGCCTGCGTCCGGTGGTCCCGGCCTTGTGGCGCCGCCGCATGTTTGAGTCGGTTCACACTCTGGCGCACCCAGGAGTGCGCGCGTCGGTCAAAATGGTGGGAGAGAAGTTTGTGTGGCTGAGCCTACGCAAACAAGTGAAAGAGTGGGCTGCAGCCTGCGTAGCGTGGGAACGAGCCAAGGTACACAGACACACGAAGGCTCCTTTGGAGCCGTTTCGTATTCCGGCTAAGAGGTTCGACCATGTTCACGTGGACCTCGTGGGCCCCCTCCCGCCATCACAGGGGTGTACACACCTCCTGACAATAGTGGACCGCACCACGCGCTGGTCAGAAGCAGTCCCGCTGGCGGCAACCACGTCCGCAGACGTAGCGCGCGCTTTTTTAACAGCATGGGTGGCGCGTTTTGGAGTCCCGTTGGCCATTACGTCCGACAGGGGCCCTCAATTTGTTTCCGAACTCTGGTCCGCGATGGCCCGCAGCCTGGGTGTTACAATTCACCGCACAACCGCGTACAACCCACAGGCCAATGGGTTATGCGAGCGTTTTCATAGATCACTGAAAGCAGCACTCAGGGCTTCACTGACAGATGCAAATTGGGTAGACAGGCTGCTGTGGGTATTATTGGGGTTGCGCTCCGCGCCGAAAGAGGATCTGGAAGCTTCCCCGGCAGAGCTCGTTTTTGCGCAGCCCCTATGGCTGCCCGGGGAATTTCTGCCAGATAATCCCGCGCCGGGCAGCTGCCTGTCTCAGCTTTTGCAGCGTAGCGCAAACACAGGCACGCTGCCGGGCCCTGCCCACCACAGTTTTCCGCGTGTTTTTGTGCCTAAAACTTTGAAGAGCGCGGAGTTCGTGTTTGTCAGACACGACGCCCACCGCCCTCCATTGCGCCCACCCTATGATGGACCGTTCAGAGTGTCGGAAACAGGGGATAAGCATTTTCTGCTAGACTTGGGGGGTAGGAGGGAAAAAATTGGCATAGACAGACTCAAACCCGCTTTCGTTGTGGCGGACGAGCAAGTGCTGTTGGCTAGGGCCCCTCGGCGTGGAAGACCCCCACGGAGAGCTCCCCAGGGAAACGATTCGCCAGAGCAACCACACGGACAGACCGAAGTGCCCCCCCCCCCCTAGCCACAAACCACCCGCAGTCAGACACACTCCCAGCAGCCCCCCAGCGGCACAGCAGCGCAGCGGAGGCGGTAAAACCCAGTTACAGCAGATACGGGAGGAGATGGAAGCCCAAGCAGCATGTGGACTGATGTTCAATTGTTCTATCACAGCATGTGGACTGTTATTCTATTGTCCTATCTAAGATGCTGGTGGGGGGGGTAGCACCTTGGGAGAGCCAGATTATCTAGCATCTCAGACAGGAGACAGTGGATAAGCTTGGGACAACAAAGAGCAGGAGGTTCCTGGTGAGATAGCAGGAAGGAGTCAGGGATGAAAGGGGTTGAATGCAGTGTGACGCAAATGTCATTTTGCGTTTGATGTAAATGCCATGAAACTTAAGGGGAGAGTTTCTACTTAAATGTTCAGTCTGTTCTGTGCTTGTGAAGTGAGAGTGTGTAATAAATCGTCTGAAATGAATCTGCCTCTTCATTTACACGCTCCACAACGCATTAAATACAAACAAGATAGAACATGAATATAGGAATCAAAATGACAAACAGGACCAAGAAAATAAACAATAATAAACCCAGAAACCCAGAAAATAAAGTTAATGTGAGGATGTGAGTTGGAGGCCACATCCTGATGACAAGAAATGTAAATTATAACACAAAGTGAGGACATGGCTCCAACTCACGTCCTGACATAAATTTGTGAATTTATATTTCTTATAAATTTGTCATTTTTTTCTCCTAAATTCTCCTGCTGTTTTCTCATAGATTTGGGGCTTTTTTCTACTCAAATTTATGACTCTCTATATTTTGTGAGTTCCTCATAAACCTGCTATTTATTTGATAAATTTGTGACTTTTTTCTTAGAAATTTGCTTTTTTAAAATATAAATTAGTGATCTTTATACTAGTAGTCACATGCTTATAATCCTATAAACAGTAAACAGTCATATGTTTTGAGCCAAAATAGAGAAGAAAAATCATTAACTGAGAAAAGTGCCACTGTACTCACTCCAAATCAGTTGTAATCAAAATACTACCTGAAAGAGCCACAAAATGTACTTGAGTAAAAGTTCAGGTTTTTCTTCAAACAGTATCGAGAGAAAAAGTATCCTGCAATAAAACGACTCACAGAGTATAACTGAAGTTATTTGAGTAGATGTACTTGAGTAACTAAGTAGTTACTGCCCACCTCTAACCATAGAAAATAAATGAAATGTACATTTACTTTAATATTTACTCATGTCCAAGTTAATAATCAGTGGTTAACAAATTTTTAGCTGTTTTACAATTGCTAACTATTGTTAACCATTAGGTGTGACATTAAGACAACTACTCATAGTGCAGTATTGTGGTGAAAAAACCCAGCTAAATGCATGAACAATGTTGAAGGTCCAAAGCATGGTGTACAGATGTTAAACACTGTATTTAAATATTTCAGCACACATTTTTTGATATCGTGATTACCATATGCTGTGTAAAAAACACGATTATGTACTGTTACACACGGTTGACAACCAAGTTGTTCATTCATTTAATAGCAGTAAAATTATGAGTGAAATAACTGTACACATGTGACTGAGCAAGCTGACAAGTACAACATTATTGGTTATATTTTTTCCTTGAAATATAGACGCTAATCTTCAAGCACAGCCGTTTTCCGGTGGTTGAGGATCATAGGTAGTTCAGAGTCTCACTTGGACCCACCCATAGACTGTGGACCCACCCTTTGCTCCTCCTCAAGCTCCTCCTTGGCTCCAAAAAATTCAACATGGCTGCACCTAGGGAAGGAAAATCATGAGCCTCCTTGTGGCTGCCTTATCGGTACCCGGAACAAGATCAATACCCAGCATCAAAGACAGAATATTGTTTAAAAATTATACATCTGTATATTGAAGACATGACCAAGTACTTAATAAAAATCTGCAAATTATTCAAAACCATATCTATTCAGTTATAAATTAAATACATTTGTCACGGTGTAAAGGCGTTACGCATGCATGTACATTGAATGAAGTACTATTGTGCCTGTGGGGTACCGATCTTGTTCCGGGTACCGATTTGGCAGTCACACTCTCACTCCTTCAGCCCCAAACAAACGGGTGATTCTACGGAGGGTCCGTCCTTCTTTTTTATACAGTCTATGAAATTAACATGTGAGCTAGGTGTAAATGCAAAACAAAAGTGCAGTCAGTGTTTTTTGTGCATTTGAATAATGACCCCTTTACTGTATGTTAATTCTTGAAATTCAAATATCAAATGCTGTTAATCGTTCAAATTTTCAAATTGTTCTAAATTGATTTTTACTGTCGTTTTGAACTGCATTTCCATTGATGTCCTTCATGAGCTTCGAACACCAATAGTTAAAAAAATTAAATGTTATTTTAAAATTATTTATGAATGTAGGATAGTTATCTGTTCATCTTCTACCGCTTGTCTGGTGGTCCAGGTCACTGATGTAGTTGTGTAAGCAAAGAAACCCAGACTTCCCTCACCCAAGCCACCTTCCCCAGCTCTTCAGGAAGGATACCAAGGCATTCCCATTCCAGCTTGGAGACACAGTCAGACATTGTTTTTCCAGTATGTCCTGCTTCTGCCCCAGGGTCTTCTCCCAATAGGATGTGCCCAAAACAGCCTATGTGGGAGGCTGATCAAATGCCCAAACCACTTCAACCGGCTCCTTTTGATTTGGACAAGCAGTGGCTCTACTCTAAGCCTCTTCCAGATAATTGAGCTCCTCACCCTATATCTGAAGGTGTGTTCAAACCAAACGTGAGTAAATTTTGTCACGCAACGCGAATACGTGTTAACTCAATGTATTTGCATGAGTAAATTTAGTTGTGCGAATTTACTCAGCTAAATTTACTCAATTCCATCCATCCATCCATCCAATTCAATTCAATTCAATTCAACTTTATTTATATAGCGCCATTTCACAACAACAGTCATCTCATAGCACTATCAACTGTAGGGGGGACCCCCACAGTTGCAGAAAGACCCCAGCAATCAGGCGATCCCCTGTGAGCAAGCACTTGGCGACGGTGGAGAGGAAAAACTCCCTTTTAACAGGAAGAAACCTCCAGCAGAACCAGGCTCAGGGAGGGGCAGTCATCTGTTGCGACTGGCTGGGGGGTGAGGGGATAGAGAAGAAGAAAAGAACAGACATGTAGAGGGCAAACAGCACGATGGGGACTCAATCTATGGGAGAGAACAAACAAATGTTAATGACCAGCAAAAAAAAAAAAATATTTCATAGAGAGTGAGGAAAGGAGTGAGGCCCAGTGCATTACTGGAGGTCCCCCGGCTGACTAAACCTATTAGCAGCATAACTAAGGGAGGGTTCAGAAACACATGATCCCTCCCTAATTGTAGGCTATATCAAAAAGGTAGGTTTTAGCCCTATTCTTAAAAACAGAGATCGAGTCTGACTCCCGAATCCAGATTGGCAGCTGATTCCACAGGAGAGGAGCTTGATAACTGAAGGCTCTGCCTCCCATTGTACTTTTGGAGATTCTAGGTATTACAAGTAATCCTGCATTTTGGGAGCGTAGTGCTCTGTTAGGATGATACGGAAGTATCAGATCTTTTAAATAAAAAGGAGCCTGATTGTTTAAAGCTTTGTAAGTAAGAAGAAGGAATTTAAACTTAATTCTAAACTCTATGGGAAGCCAATGAAGGGAGGCCAGAACCGGAGAGATATGATCTCTCTTTCTAGTACCTGTTAAAACTCTTGCAGCAGCATTTTGGATCAGCTGAAGACTTTTTAAAGATGTTTTAGGACAGCCTGATAATAAAGAATTACAATAATCTAATCTCGAGCTAACAAAAGCGTGGATCAGCTTCTCAGCATCACTCTGAGACAAGATGCTCCTAATCTTGGCAATATTACGCAAATGATAGAAGGCAGTCTTAGAAACAAATTTAATATGTGAATTGAAGGACAAATCCTGATCAAAAATAACTCCAAGGTTCCTCACAGAGCTATTAAGAGAAAGAGTAACTGCATCCAAACTGAAAGTTTGATTTGGAAAGGAATTTCTAAGGTTTTTTGGACCAACAAGAATGACTTCAGTCTTATCTGAATTTAATAGCAGGAAATTACAAGTCATCCAAGCTTTAATTTCCTTAAGACAGGCTTCTAACTTGGCTAATTGATTAGTATCATCTGGCTTCATTGACAGGTATAATTGTGTGTCATCTGCATAACAATGAAAATGTATACAGTGCTTTCTAATAATGTTGCCTAACGGAAGCATATATAAACTAAAAAGAGTAGGGCCTAGCACAGATCCATCCATCCATCTTCTTCCGCTTAATCCTTTTTGGGTCGCGGGGGGGCTGGAGCCTATCCCAGCATCTTTGGGCGAGAGGCAATTCAATTCAATTCAGCTTTTATTTATATAGTGTGGTGACCCAGCACAATGCAGACTGATACTATTTCACGCTCAGCAAGGGTGGAGGAAACAGAAGGCAATTTGCATACAGAGGACAATGCACAGACGGACAAAGAGCCAACCAGTGTCATGCTAATCATGTGTATTGACTGTTATGCTAATGTGCCATGATTTCTCTCTTCCTGTATCACTGATAAAAGAGCTTGTGTGACATGCCTCAGAACACAGCACACACAGCACAGCACTGTAGCTCTCAGAGCTACAATGTGTATCTCATGATGATGGAGGAAATAAAACTCTGCAACCTTCCAGCTCGTCATATCTCACCTGAACTTATTCCTCCACACTGGTGACCCTTGACGAAGAATGGAACATGAGGCGAACACCCCGGAGATGACCCGGACAGGAAACCCCAGCACGCATCATGGTGCGCCCCTCGCCTGATCCTATCCCTCCACACTGGTGACCTGACGAGAGAGAATGACCGTCTGCTCCCTCTCACCGCGCTGTGGACAGCAGAGGACCAGAGAACGCCTGCAACCTCTTCATCCTCACCGGAGCGCGTGCCCCAGAGCGGGCAGCAGTTGGACCGGCATGCACCATGAACGGTGACACGAGCGAAATGAAGGAAGCAGCCTGAATGGGGAAATCATTGACGCCGACTGCGTTGATTTCCACCAAGCTCCCCGACCCTGACTCAGCTTGCAACAAGCGGACCTCCCGTGCACAGAAGCCCTGCACGCACACTGCAGGATTACAAGGACAGCGCAACTGCCAGCTATGTGGTCACTGCGCCAAGCGCGCGCCACGCACAGAGACGAACTGGCTCCATAGACTGATACATCGTCCTCTGCCGCTGCACATGCCCGAGAAACACGGCCGATCGCCACCCTTGGAACCTTCAGGGCTGCTCACACACCTGAAGCAGACGTGCAGCCCGCACACAGGACATTGTATAGGTTTCTCAGCCACGGCGCACACCGGGAGTTTAGCCGATTGCTGTCCCCGATGGCTTTAGGGCCGCGTCTGCAACGAAAGCCAACCGCCAAGTCCCTCACACAGCAGCAGTTGTTTCACAGTCGCTACGTATCCTCGGGGAATTTGGCCATTCGCCTTCCCCACATCCTCGCTGGACCGAGTTGCGAGAGGAGTCAGAGACTTAATTTTTTCACAGCCGCTGTGGATCACCGCCAGGGTGACCGGGAAAGTCCCTCACCATCGCGGATCCACACGCAATTTTTGCGTAGCCCAGACACCTTTGACGTCCCGGGCCAGCACTCACTTACTTCCACCCCTTCCCCTCCTCCTCCACAGCGCTCTTCCTGCACCTCACTCCCTAAAGCCGGCCGATCGCCGTCTTGTTCCATTACGGACGACGCGAACCGGCCCCGTGCACCCACGATCCACAGCCATTCAACGTGCTGGAACCTGGAGCGGAGCACACTGTTTTTTCCACCCCTCCTCCGTCCCCCCCACGGACTGACATGCCATCCGACACGCCTCTACAGCAGGACAGTTCTACCGGAGCTGGAGTCCAAACAACGGGGTGGGGTGTCACAGCCCCTTCTGAGCATTCTGGGGGGAGCTGTGTGGTGACCCAGCTCAATGCAGACTGATACTATTTCACGCTCAGCAAGGGTGGAGGAAACAGAAGGCAATTTGCATACAGAGGACAATGCACAGACAGACAAAGAGCCAACCAATGTCATGCTAATCATGTGTATTGACTGTTATGCTAATGTGCCATGCATTCTCTCTTCCTGTATCACTGATGAAAAAGCTTGTGTGACATGCCTCAGAACACAGCACACACAGCACAGCACTGTAGCTCTCAGAGCTACAATGTGTGTCTCATGATGATGGAGGAAATAAAACTCTGCAACCTTCCAGCTCGTCATATCTCGCCTGAACTTATTCCTCCACAATAGCACCATTTCACAACAACAGTCATCTCATAGCACTTTCAAACTGTAGGGGAAAACCCCACAGTTGCTGAAAGATCGCAAGAATCAGCCGATCTCCTGTGAGCAAGCACTTGGCAACGGTGGAGAGAAAAAAAACCCTTTTAGCAGGAAGAACCTCCAGCAGAACCAGGCTCAGAGAGGGACAGTCATCTGCTGCAACTCATGCGAATACATCACGTGATTAACATGTGAGTGAATTAATTATTAATTAATTGAGTTGTTAATTATCGTGGGTGTTAATATATACTCGCATTGTGTGACTAAATTTATTCACATATGGTCTGAATGCACCTTAAGAGTGAGTCCAGCCACTCTACGGGGAAAGCTCATTTCAGGTGCTTGAATCAGCAATCTTTTGGCTACTGGCCAAAGTTTGTCATCAAAGGTGAGCATAGGAACGAAGATTTAGAGCTTTCCTCAAGATATGTATTCCTGCTTCACCACAACAGACTGGTACAACATACATATCATTGCAGGTACTGTTCCAATCCATCAATCTCTGACTCCATTCTCTCCTCACTTGTGAATAGTACTCCAACATACTTGAACTCCCTCATTTGGGGCAGGAGGTTGTCCCCAACCAAGGGAGGACAGTCCACCCACTTCCATAGGATATCTTTGTATTGTGTTTCTATTTTCTCCCTTTTCCTCATGCCTGGATCCACCATGGATGTAAACATTGTTTGCATTTTTTTTATTATCCAGGAAATGTGCCCCGGTGATTAGTTTTTATCTTTATGTCTATGTATTTTCATCTTAATGCAGCCCCTGGAGGATAGTGGATGATTGTGGAGGTGCATTCACAATGGGTGCAATTGGAGGAGGTGTGTTCCAGGCAGTCAAGGGCTTTCGAAATGCCCCTGCTGTAAGTTTTTTTTTTCTTCTTTTTGGTGTACCAGGTGCTTAAGTGATGAATCTAATGACAACGATATTTCAGGGTGTCGGGCACAGGCTGAAAGGGAGTTTCAATGCGGTGAGAATAAGAGCTCCACAGATTGGAGGTAAGAAGAGTTCTGACAGATTTTACAGTTAGGGCATTTATCTATAACACACCTTTCTTTGTTTTCATTCAGTTCACTTTATGTGGGTAGCAAGGTCCTCTGTCTAAAAAAAATAAATAAAATTACAGCACAGTCACAACACACATTGGGGCATATTTTAGGTAGCTTTGCAGTTTGGGGAGGACTCTTCTCCACAATTGACTGTGGGTTAGTTCGACTGAGAGGGAAGGAAGATCCGTGGAACTCCATAACGAGTGGTGTGATGACTGGGGCGATCCTAGCAGCACGCAGTAAGAAGAAGCTCAATAACGCATTGGATAAGACACCATCTTACTCTGTCAGTGAACACATCTGAAAAATTGATGCAACTATTGAAATATTATGATTTTTCTTCAGGTGGGCCTGTAACCATGGTGGGCTCTGCCATGATGGGGGGAATTTTGCTCGCTCTCTTTGAGGGATTTAATATCGTCCTAACCAGATACACAGCACCGCAGTTTCAGAACCGTAAGTAAAAATGACTTCCAGCTATGTAACTTATTTTATCATAGCTGTTAGATGCTATCTTTCATGGCTCGCCTTCAAGGTATTTTGATTGTGCAGTATCTTCCTCCTAGTGTTCAAATTGTGTTTAGATACTGTTCTGAATACTTCTTCATCACACTGTTGTGCTCTGTTAATCACTTGCTGGATATGACTTTACACCCATACACACAACAACTTAAAGCAGCTTCTTTGAGATTTGCAAAACATTTGAGGAAACCAGAGTTTTTGACTTTCTGAGGGTACAACATGGTGTGGCTTATTTTGTGTCTTTTGTCTTCTTTCCTGTAGCTATTCCCTTTGCGGACGACCCTAGTCAGTTACCTCCAAAGGATGCAGCTCAACACCAGGGACCAAAGGGACAGTTTCAGTAGAAACCATTAGAGACTTACAGTCATGTGAAAAAATTAGGACACCCCATTAAATATTCAGTTCTTTATTAAGAAATGTTCACATATTGATGTCTAATCTTGTTTTTATTTATCTCTGGAAAAGAAGGTGATTTAATTGCAGCTAAATAACAAAAATTAACCTGGTTTTACTCATTAAACAAAAGATATCAACAAAAATGCATATTCTAACTGAGGAAAAAGTTAGGACACCCTACCGCGTGATAGCTAGTGTTACCCCCTTTTGCTGAAATAAGTTTAGTGAGATGCTTCTTGTAGTCATCTACCAGTCTCTAACATCGGTCTGAGGAAAGTTTGCCCCACTCCTCAATGCAGAATTCTTTCAGCTGTGAGATCTTTGATGGGTTTCTTGCATGTACAGCCCGCTTCAAGTCACCCCATAGCATCTCATTGGGATTAAGATCATGGCTTTGACATGGCCATTCCAGGACTCTCCCTTTCTTAATTTTTAGCCAGTCCTTGGTGGATTTACTGGTATGTTTTGGGTCATTGTCTTGTTGCAGGGTCCAGTTCCACTGCAGCTTTAATTTTTTACAGATGGTCTCATGTGGTCCTCAAGCACCCTCTGATACATAGTAGAATTCATGGTGGATTCTATGAGGGTGAACTGGCCAGGTCCTGCTGCAGCAAAGCATCCTCAAACCATGACACTTTCACTTCCATGCTTCACAGATGGTATGAGGTTCTTTCCTGGAATGCTGTATTTGGTCTGTGCCAAACACGTCCTCTGTTCTGGTATCCACATAATTTAATTTTAGACTCATCTGTCCAAAGAACATTATTCCAGAAGTCCTGGGGCCTCATGTACAAAGGGTGCTTATGCATAAAAACATGGCGTAGGTCCTTTTCCATGGAAAATTTCAGATGTATCAAGAGTGAAATGACCGTGAAAATATGTGCAGTCCCATGGCAACTTCATGGCTGGCGTATGTATGTTTCTACTGTTATTGGTCCATTGGTGACACTTAGAGATGATGTTGGGAGACTGATGATGTGAAAATGATTGTACACACCAGAGTCGCATGATGAACAAACATCCAAGTGTGTGCAATTAGGTGAGTGGATATTGAAGCAAGTGCAAAGAAGTGCAGAAAATGCCTCTAACAGCAATGGCATTAGCATTATTAGAGGATATTGTAACTCGTGCAGTGAGAAGAGAAAGGGTGTTTAGAGACAGAGATTTTCTGGCTCAGGATGATGACTGGCTTGTCAGCCAGTTTAGGTTTCCATGGGCAGTCCTTGTGGAACTGTGCTCAGAGCTACGGCCGCTCTTGGAGCGTGACACGGCGAGAAGCTGTGTGCTGCCCATCCCAGTGCAGGTGCTGACAACACTGGGGTTCCTGGCAACAGGGGCATTCCAGAGGGAGCTGGCAAACCGAACGGGAATTTCCCAGTCAACCATGAGCCGAGCTATGCCAGCTGTGTGGGATGGCATTGTCCGGCTGTCACCCAGGTACATTATATTCTCATACAATGCAGTTGAATAGGCCAACATCAAAGTGCAATTTGCAGCAAGGGCCAGTTTTCCTAATATAATCGGAGCTATGGACTGCACACACACTGCTATAAAGTTACCTTCACAAGATGAATATGTGTATATTAATAGGAAACATTTCCATTCTATCAATGTATAAATTATATGTGATGCACAAATGTGACTAACCAACATTGTTGCAAGGTGGCTTGGTTCAACGCATAATTCATTCATTCTAATGAACAGCATTGTTGGGAACAAACTACAAGCTGGCACTGTGCAGATGGGTGGCTTCTTGGTGAGTAAATTCATGTAATTGTCTTAAATAACCCATCTCATGTGCAACGTGCCTGTGTGCCCCAAATATCACCCTGTCTTCAAGGCTTCATTACAAGTCAGTGGTTTGAGTAAGCGACTTCCTTTTTTTGCTGATTAAACTACAGTTTCACAGCATTCTACCAAGCCCCCAATTGCCTCTGTGTGTACAGTTATGTCAATAAACACATGCGTAAAGTTTGAAATGTAACAGTGTCACCCTTTCCCTGGTGCACTTCATTCATTTACAGTGGTAGTGTGTGTAATCCATGTAAGTTGTATATAACTATAAAGGATGAGATTTGCATTTTGGACATAAAATATGTACTTGTCGAGTCTAATATGATCTGCTTTCAACTGACAGATGACCATGGCTACCCACTAAATAGGTTCATATTGTCTTCTTTTTCATTACTGTTTTCCTTTATTCAATGAACTGATCCACCCGGCTGGTCACAAATCACAGCAATCAGCTGATGCTTCTGAGGACAACTGCAGATGTCAGTTGAAACATGTCAGGGTTAAATAAACATCTCCTTCTCATCCCTGTCTGAATAAAGGAAAACAGTTAACTAATCTTATCGGGCTGGGAGCAGGCTATTGAATTACCTGTATCCGGTGCTAATGCCGGAGGACAGCATGCCAAACAAAACGTTTTTATGC
This sequence comes from Pholidichthys leucotaenia, assembly GCA_020510985.1. Classification (NCBI taxonomy): domain Eukaryota; kingdom Metazoa; phylum Chordata; class Actinopteri; order Cichliformes; family Pholidichthyidae; genus Pholidichthys; species Pholidichthys leucotaenia. The sequence goes on along the minus strand of CM035843.1, from coordinate 279,020,268 downwards.
ACCTCTACCTCATTCAGGAGCGCCTCCAACTCACAGTTCGTGAAATTCCATTAAATCCATTATTTTTGATCGTGGATACAGGAGAATCAAACGTGCAGGGCTTGTATATATCTATTTGCATATCTATTTGCATGTAATTGTATATTCAAATTGAGGCATGTCAAGGGGGGAGTCCGGTATTTCCTCATGTGCGTTCAATTTCAAGTAGATTGGGATGTCCAAAGGAAATGTGCTTGGATTCCTCTGTACACACTGTGTCATACATCTGGATGTATTTTTTTTTTTTTTTTTTTTTTTTTTTTTTTGCTTACAGCATTTTCTTGATTAAAATGTATGTCATCTTTCAGTAGGAAATCCACGGAAATCTTTGTACATGAGGCCCCTGGTCTTTGTTTATGTTCTCTCTGGCAAATTTTGGTTTTGGAGATTTAGCATCTTGCGGTCTGCTCTCAGGGTGAACTTGCTTGGACAACCAGACCTGGGCATGTTGGCAGTTGTTTTGAATGTCCTCCACTTGAAGACTATCTTCCAGATAGTGGAATGGCTAATTTCAAATTCTTTTGAGATCTTTTTAAATCCCTTGCCAGACTCATAAGCTGCTACAATCTTCTTTCTGAAGGCCTCATGCAGCTCTTTTGATCTCACCATGGTGTTCACTCTCACTTCAACAGTCAGGAGCACACCAAACTAAATGTCTGAGGTTTAAATAAGACAAGCCTCCTTCATAATGCTGAGTAATGATGTTCTAATCATGTGCACCTGATGTGATACACCTGTGTGTGTGATTTTAGCCATTTTAAGTGGGAATAAATGTTGGGGTGTCCTAATTTATTCCTCAGCAGAAATTGCATGTTTTTAGAATTACATTTTACAGAAAATTTTAAAAAGTCTTTTCTTCAGTTTTAATTGTTTAGTTATATTACTTGAATCTCCCAGTATTGTTAAAATTGATATTAAATATCCATATGTCCATATATGTTAAAAAAAAACACACACAGGCTTTCACAGGGTGCCCTAATTTTTTCACATGACTGTACGTCAGTGGACACAGTGAATCAGTGAGTCCACCACAGCCACAGCATGATGGGAGCAGGAAGAAACTAACAGCATTTATCTGGTTGTTCATTTGGTGAAAACACTGATTCCTGTGTGGATTTAACTACTTGCACTTTGTGGTTACATCTCAGGGTCAAATTAAAGTGAGTTATAGTTATTTATATCAGTAAATGTTTGTATGTGAATAACTGTTCTTCTGAAACATCTGATGTTTGCACCTCCAGACTCTCATTTTCAGTCTGTACAGTTACACCATTACTGTGATCTTTTTTGAGGTTAAATATATAATTCTAAAATGTATGCATACATTTACTTTGATAATTCAACATCAAGGTTATTTTTACATGTGATTTTTTTGTGTGTGTTTATTTGATGCTTTGTGCTTCCAAATAATTTATTTTTGGGCATATTGATTTATTAAAAAGAAGGACACAGATTTAATGTTTTTTTACACAGAAGATTCAGCAGGTTTTACATACATACAGGTGCATCTCAATAAATAAGAATGTCATCGAAAAGTTGATTTATTTCAATAATTCAATTCAAAAAGTGAAACATATTATATAGATTCATTACACAGAGTGATATATTTCAAGTGTTTATTTCTTTTAATTTTGATGGTTTGGGCTTATAGCTCATGAAAACCCCAAATTCAGTTTCTCCAAAAATTAGAATATTACATAAAATTAATTTTAAAAAATTGATTTTTAATAGAAATGTTGGTCGATTGAAAAGTATGTCCATGTACACACTCAATACTTGGTCGGGGCTCATTCATTCATTCATTCATTCATTCATCTTCCGCTTAATCCTTTTCGGGTCGTGGGGGGGGGAAAGCCTATCCCAGCATCCTTGGGCAAGAGGCAGGGCACACCCTGGACAGATCGCCAGTCCATCGCAGGGCCAACACAAAGACACAGACAACCATTCTCTCTCCTTTTGCATAATTACTGCATCAATGCAGCGTGGTATGGAGGCGATCAGCCTGTGTTACTGCTGAGGTGTTATGGAAGCCCAGGTTGCTTTGATAGCGGCCTTCAGCTCGTCTGCATTATTGAGTCTGGTGTATTTCATCTTCCTCTTGATAATACACCATAGATTCTCTCTGGGATTTAGGTCAGGAGAGTTTGCTGGCTAATCAAACACAGTGATACCATGGTCATTAAACCAGGTATTTGTACTTTTGGCAGTGTGGTCAGGTGCCAAGTCCTGCTGGAAAATGAAATCAGCTTCTCCATAAAGCTTGTCAGCAGAGGGAAGCATGAAGTGCTCTAAAATTTTCTGTTAGATGGCTGCACTGACATTGGACTTGATTAAACACAGTGGAAAAACACCAGCAGATGACATGACTCCACATATCATCATTGACTGTGGAAACTTTATCCTGGACCTCAAGCAACTTGGATTTGGTGCCTGTTCACTCTCCCTCCAGACTCTGGGGCCTTGATTTCCAAGTGACAGGACTTGGCACCTGATTTGGGGAGCCATGTCATCTGCTGGTGTTAGTCCACTGTGTTTTATCAAGTCCAAAGTCAATGCAGCTGTCTACCAGGACATTTTAGAGCACTTCATGCTTCCCTCTGCTGACAAGGTTTATGTAGATGCCGATTTCATTTTCCAGCAGGACTTGACACCTGCCCACACTGCTGCCAAAAGTACCAAAGCCTGGTTTAATGACCATGGTATCACCATATTTTACTGGCCAGCAAATTCTCCTGACCTAAACCCCATACAGAATCTATGACGTATCGTCAACAGGGAGATGAGAGACACCAGACCCAACAATGCAGATGAGCTGAAGGCCGCTATCAAAGCAACCTGGGCCTTCATAACACCTCAGCAGTAACACAGGCTGATCACCTTCATGCCATGCCACAGTGATGCAGTATTAATTCATGCAAAAGGAGCCCTGACCAAGCATTGAGTGTGTGCATGGAAATACTTTTAGTTGGCCAACATTTCTATTAATTTTTTTTAAAATTGATCTTATGTAATATTCTAATTTTTGAGAAACTGATTTTTGGGTTTTCATGAGCTGCAAACCATTACCAACAAAATTAAAAGAAATAAACACTTGAAATATATCACTCTGTAATGAATCTATATAAAATATGAGTTTCATTTTATGAATTGAATTACTGAAATAAATCAACTTTTTGATGATATTCTAATTTAGTGAGATGCACCTGTAGAGTGTAAAGAAACATCTCTTTTGCTGTCATGCAAAATATGATAATTTATGATATTGCAGAGCTATTATGTTTGCTGGGCTGATAAAGTGATAAATACCACATTACACCAGCAGGGTGAGTATAGAGCCAGCTTTCAGTTCAGAGTCAAAAATCCTGTGCTGTAACTTAAGGCTGTGTGTCCACCACACGTGATTTTTGTCACTCGACTGCCCTGAGCGTTTTTTTTTTTTTTCAGCGTTTGTGCACTGCGCTCTGGAAAAAAGTCTGTGCCCTGTATCCCAGCAACAGCTTGTCGCTCTCAGCTCAGCACTTCCGCTTTTCCTATGGTCAGACTTTCTGCTTATTTTTTATTAGCAGTCTCCAAATAACAATGGACAGGAAACGTGTTTTAGCAGCTCTGGATGTAAAATATGAGGACATGGAAAACAGGAGTCTGAGTAGAGACTGTATTGGCGTCCCATGTTCCACCCTTCCTTAATTCTGATTGGCTGCTTAGAAAGGTCTGACATTGACGAGCTCAGCTGTAGTCTGAAAAGTTGAACTTTTTTCAACGCTGGGCACCCTGAGCGCCACAATAAAAAATGCCCACTGCTTAAAGTGTTTCAGCGCCGAGTGTAAATGCTGGACTACATAGAGAATGAATAGGAACAGTCGCCCAGAGCGGAAAAAAACACATTTGGTGGACATCCAGCCTAATTTACATTAATTTCTAGAGTAAGGCAGAACATGTAATGATGCCAGTTAATTACCGGTTCACTTGGAGGAGACAAACTTGAAGTCATCATGGGTCACCAGTAAAAAACAAAAACTTGAGCAAATCTGCCTTGGTGTAGTGGATGAAGGTTCATTACTGCCATCTGGTGTTGCCAGTAATCACCTGCAATTTCTACACAGTCCACCTTTACTATCAAATTGTTTATATACAACCCCAACTAAGAAAAAAAAAAAACTTGTGAAATTTTTGAAAATGTAAATAAAGCAGAGGTAATGATTCTTTGATAGAGTGAACTCAAGATAAGACATGTACTGTTGTAGAACAATTGAGAGGGTTCAGGTTCAGGTTCAGGTTACTTTATTTGTACCCGTAGGTAGATTTGTTTTGCAGTCAGGTGACATCCATATTTACAAACCACAATCACATTCAACATGAACACAAACACAGGCACACATGAAATTGACTATAAACATGATAAAAGTACTCAAGGCGGGTGGAGGGTGTTTTAACTTGTGGTAACTTGAGGGTGTTTTAACTCAAGAGGGTGTTTTAACTTGTGGAAAAATATTTAAAAACAATTAAAATGCTTGAAAAGTAAATTTGCGTTCTGTTTTTTCTGGATCCTTGGTCTTAGGAAAATTAAAATGATTAATAAATATATGATTTCAGACAATTCTTCCATAATTGTAAAAAAAAAAGTTCCTCATGTTAATAGTGTGGTTATTTTCTGTGGATGAGCGCCCTCCTCCGTTTCTATCCCGGTACTGCATGGGTTGCTGCTCCTGTCCAAGGTCCTGAAATAAGCCCCTAATTTCCAACTATCTTCTTCATGTTGGCACACTTAAAATGTGCGTTTCTTCCAAAAAAAAAAAAAAAAAAAAGATCAAAATAAAACGAAATCTTAGCTCCACTGATTATCTCCTCCTCCACCTTCCCCTCTAAAGATTTCCAGTCATCCTTATAAACGGCTCAGCTGCTTTAATCCTGACGCATGGCTGCTGCGGATGTGGGCAGCATGCCTTTAAAAATGTGAACGTTCAGTGCACAGTATATACATATATATATATATTTTTAAAGACTTTTGCAGTTTTGACTTACTTGCACGAAGAAACTACAGGAACTCGGCTTGAATTGGATTTTCATTCCGTGAGCAGGATGGCTCGAAGCTTCTCAGCTGCACCGGCGTCCTGCGTATGGATATGAGATGACCGGCTCCAGATGGTCCCTTTTTTTTTTATTAACCTCTGGATTTTCTACTTTTGATGAGGGAAAAAAATCGTATCTGTGATCCTTCATCACAGATATCCGAGAAGTTGATGGTGCATTTTCTTCAGTGAATTTGTGGCGTTAAACTGTGGATATGGACGGAGCAAAGAAAGGTAAGCTGTGAGAACTTTTTTTTTCTGTTTATTTGCAAATTCATTAAAATGAGATGGAATAGTTGCACTGTAAAAGTATTCAAAACGGATATCATAGGAAGTGCAATATTGCAGAATGGTAAGGCCTCTGCAGGCAGCGACATATAACCAGCTGGTATCATAGTCAAAACTGCTTTACTAGGACGGTCACGTTTAACTCCTATCTGTTGTCTTTTCTGGCTATTCTGAAACTTTATTCACGGTCGGAGTGGTAAAAGTGCCCGCAGGCTTGTCCTCTGCGCAGGGCCTGTCAACAGGTGTTCATTGGACTACTTGGGGATAGTGCTGCATGGGCTAAGTGCCACACTGCTCCCAATAAAGAATTAGGTCACATCTGGTCATATGAGGCCTTCAGCAGAGAAAACCTGTTACCACATCTACATGTATGCTGGATATTAGAACAGGGGCTGATGCACGCAGTATAACAATAGCATGATTTGAGATGTTGCTAAAAATTGTGTGTGAAGATTTCTTTGTTCATTTTTAGTGACTCTGCTCAACTACAATGCACTGCACCCAGATGTAGACCCACGCTGTTTGCAGGCCTAGATTTGCAGAATGTATGTAGCGTTCAAAAGCATAATTGAAATCAATGTCTAACTCGCCTTCTAGCATTTCCTTTGGGTGTGAAAAATAATGCAAACCTAAATTTTAAAGTATTTATTTTTACTGTAAGATACACATACACTTTTGGCTGCTCCCTGTCTGGGGTCACAGCAGATTATGGGTCCTGCATATTTGATTTGGCAAGGATTTTTCACCGCATGCCCTCCTGATACAACCCTCCCCATTTTACCTGGGCTTGGGAAAGGCATGAGGAGCACATTGGTTTTGCGGGTAACCAACTTTCCTTTTCCCATTCCATTTATGCTGAGCATCAAGCTAGAAGGTGAAAAGTACCATTTTTTTAATGGTCTTTACTATTATGACCCAGCTGGGACCTTAATCCATGACCTGCCGACTGTGGGGCAGATGCTCTACAGCTAGTCCCCCACTCCAGTTACTTTACAGCATTCATCATGGTAATAAGCCATAAAGTTAATTTCTTTAAGACCTAGTACCCCAATTTCACATCCTACAGCTCTTCAACGCCAAAGTCATTTGACCTTCACTAGGTATCAAAGACTCAATTCTAACTTGTATTAAAATTTCTTGCCCCTAGTTGCAATAATAAAGTTACTATGGGCCAAAATGGATTTTGACCTTTCATGACCCTTTTATGAGCTCACTCCCATTGGCATGGGTAACAAATTCAAATATAGATGGAAGGTTGAAAACCTGAATGATGTCATGCAGAATAAGCCCTTGATCTTAAGGCCCATTGTTTGTATCAAATGATCATTTGTTTTGTTTATTATGCTACGAGAAATGCATTCATTTTAATCTTATTCATATTTTAGTTTGATATTTGTTGTGTTATACTCCAAGACTTGTTAAACCACATTTTCATCTCGCTGCGTAATTATTATTACCCCTCTTATACACTACTCGCAAAAAGTTAGGGATATTCAGCTTTCGGGTGAAATTTCAGGCTGCATCTAAAATGCACTATAAACTTTACAGATGAACTTAATTTGACCTTCTCTAACATTTTGAATGCACATGTCCAGCTGTTCAGTGTTTCAGTGCTTTTTACATAACTTGCTGTTCTCTAACAAGGTGCTTAATGGCAAAATTCACAACAGGTGTTTGATCCATGAATTGACCAATGAATTTTCTGGTTCAATTAGAACTGGCATTTAAACAGTCGTCCTAGTCATGCTGTTCACATTTTGACATCATGAGACCAACACCACACCTAACAACTGATCAACAATACCTCGCTATTGCAAGGCTTCAGACAGGATATTCTCAGAGGGAAGTGGCCATTGACCTTAGAGTGTCACAGTGTCATCAGCAGGTCGCAACAGAGATACAGAGAGACTGGAAGAGTCACAGAAAGGCATAGAAGTGGACATCCTTTGGCTACATCCCACGCTGATGACTGCTTCACTGTGAACAGTGCCCTGCGAAACCGGATGATGAATACTACTCAACTCCAGGCACACTTAAGGGAGGTGAGAGGCACCCAAGTGTCACGTCAGACCATTCAAAACCATTTAGATCAGCGTGGTCTGCGTGCTAGACGATCTGTAAGGGTACCTGATCACACCACCAGGCACAGGCGTCATCGTCTTTCATGGACCAGGGGGCATTTACACTGGACAAGGGACCAGTGGACCTCAGTCCTGTTCTCTGATAAAAGTCGATTCACGTTGAGCAGAAATGATGGCCACCAACGATGTTGGAGATGTCAAGGAGAGTGCTATGCATTAGCCACTGTTGTCACCAGACGAGCCTTTGGTGGTGGTGGTGGTGATGTTACAGTCTGGGCAGGTGTGTCTAGTCAATACAGAACTGCCCCTACACCTTGTGAATGGTACAGTGACAAGCTGATAGTACCTGAATAATATCATTAATCCAGTCATTGTGCCCCTGCATGAACAACACAGACCTAATTTCATCTTCATGGACGACAATGCTCCAGCTCATCAAGGTCGCATCATTAGGGAATAATTATTGGAGGCTGGGGTACCTCAAATGGAGTGGCCTTCACTTTCTCCAGACCTTAATCCCATAGAAAACTTATGGTGTCAGCTGAGTCACCGTGTAGAGGCTCATAACCCTGCACCACACAACCTCAATGACCTGAGCGCCACCCTTCAAAAAGAGTGGAAAGCCGTGCCTCAGCAGACAATAAGTTGACTTGTGAACAGCATGAAATGTCATTGTCAAGCTTTAATTGATGCTCAAGGGCACATGACAAGTTATTGAGACATTGACATCTTTTGTTGTGGTATACCCACCACAAAAACATATAATAGGGTGCCAAGAGAGGAAGTGTGGTACTGTATGAGAAAGTCAGGAGTGGCAGAGAAGTATGTGAGGGTGGTGCAAGACATATATGAGGGCAGCAAGACAGTGGTGAGGTGTGCTGTAATAGTGACAGATGGGTTCAAGGTGGGAGTGGGATTACATAAGGGATCAGCTCTGAACCCCTTCTTGCTTGCCATGGTGATGGACAAGCTGACAGATGAGGTCAAGCAGGAGTCTTCATGGACCATGATGTTTGCAGACAACATTGTGTTCTGTAGTGAGAGTAGGGCGCAGGTAGAAGAGAACCTGGAGAGGTGGAGGTATGCTCTGGAGAGAAGAGGAATCAAAGTCAGTAGAAGCAAGACAGAATACATGAGTGTGAATGAGAGGGAGGCGGGTGTAACGGTGAAGATGGAAGGAGTAGAGGTAGTGAAAGTAGATGAGTTTAAATACATACCTGGGGTCAATCATCCAAAGCAATGGAAAATGCACAAGAGGTGAAGAAGAAAGTGCAGGCAGGGTGGAGTGGGTGGAGACGAGTGTCAGGGGTGATTTGTGACAGAAGGGTAGCAGCAAGAGTGAAAGGGAAGATTTACAAGATGGTAGTGCGACCTACTATGATGTATGGTTCGGGGACGGTGGCGCTGACAAAAAGACAGGAGATGGAGCTGGAGATGGCAGAATTAAAGATGCTAAGATTTTTATTGGGAGTAACTAGGAGGGACAGAATTAGAAATCAGTATATCAGAGGGACAGCTAAGGTTGAGCAGTTTGGAGACAAAGTAAGAGAGGTAAAGCTGAGATGGTTTGGACATGTGCAGAGAAGGGATAGTGGAAATATTGGACAAAGAATGTTGAAGATGGAGCTGCCAGGCAGGAGGAAAAGAGGAAGACCACAGAGAAGATTCATGGATGTAGTGAAGGAGGACATGGAGACAGTTGGTGTTACAGAGGAAGATGCAAGGGATAGGGTGAGATGGAGGCAGATGATCTGCTGTGGCGACCCCTACAGAGAGCAGCCAAAAGAAGAAGGTATACCCAGTGCTGTTGTTGGCTTTTGTTTCAATAAATTGTTTGAGATGAGGAAATCACCATTGCACGCTTCAATTTGATGCCCTACTTTCATGATACAATATCACTGTAGCGTGAACTTTACATTTTCCATAAATTTCACCTGAAAGCCAAATATCCCTAATTTTTTGTGAGTAGTGTACTGTATGTGTTGCATTAAAAAAACATTCATATTCTTATATTTTTATGCTTTATCAAATTTTCAACAGACGCCATCCCTGGAGGGGATGGAGGCAAATCAGACACCCTCGGGTCAACTGGCTCCTCCAGAAAACGAGGAGGGGGGGCCAAGAAGGCAATACAGGCGAACAAGTCTGCCCTCAGGGCCCCCCGAGCTCTCTGCTGCCTCACACTCAGCAACCCCATCCGCATGGCAGCTCTGGCCCTAGTGGAGTGGAAATATCCTTTGTTTTTCACAGCAAATTGGTTTGACTTATGTGGTGTGTGGATGAGAGTATGCTGAGATGTGTGTGAGTGTTATGTTGATTTTGTGTTAGGTGCATTCACACACTCTGTTGTGGCTTTAACTACAACCCTCAAGCCCTTTGATATTTTCATTCTACTGGCTATTTTTGCCAACTGCGTGGCCATGGGGGTCACCAAGCCATATCCAGATGATGATTCCAACGCCACCAATCACCAGCTAGTGAGTTTTACATTTATGCTTGTACAGAAACATAACCCATCTCAATTATTTTGAAAATTAAACAGGTGTAAATCACTTTTTCAACTGGGTGCAGAAACATAGTTTCAGAAGCATACATTTAGACACATGGACAAGAATATCACAGCTCAATAGATGAATTGACTTATCATTCACAATCACACTGAATGTGTTGTCAGATCACCTCTAAAACAGAAACATAACCTGGGCAACAATATCTGGGACAATGAAACAAGTAGGTTGTGCAATGGGTAGCACTGGCGCCTCACAGCTAGAAGGTTGTAGTTCAAATTCTGTAACAGACAGGGGTCTCTTGGTGTTGAGTTTGAATGTTTTCATGGTGCTTGTGAGTGTTTCTTCCAGCTATTCAGTTCTCCTTTCACAGTCCGAAGGAATTGATTCTTGTCAAGTCAAATGGTGCTTTTTAAATTAGCTGTAGGTGTCTAACTCTTCTAAGTAGATATAAGCTTCTCTAGGACTGAAGGGTTTGTTAGAAGTGGTCATTAGGAGTAAAAAAAAGAAACTTGTATTAATGCAGCCCCATTCCAGTGGATTATTAGAGAAAGAAAACTGGAATGGTTCAAGCTGACTTATTGGATGCCCCATATCAGTGTGAGGAGCCTGTCTTCCAGCAGTTTAAAGCCCCAACCACACAGACCTGTACTACCTGTGAATACCTATATCCACCTGCAGTACAGATGGAATACAGGTACAGTATACACGACTTGCATCACAGGTGGATAGAGTTATTAATAGGTATTTGTGTGTGCAGGTCTATGTAACTGAGCCCTACCTCAGCCAAGGAAAGAGGGTGCATAATAATAGCCAGATCTCTACATTATAAAACTCTTTTTTGCTGTAAGAACTGTATGTCTTTTTTGTGGGTTTAAACCACATGGTTGGCTGAAGTTTTTCTCTGCATGCTCTGAATGCACCTGTGGGGGATTTCCTCATGTGCTCTTTAGAGCAGTACTATCTAACTTTGCTGTTCCTGGTAAAAACACTGAAAAGACTACAACTGGTGCATGTTACAGCCAGACTCTAATAGTCAGTCACAGGGTGGATTGTTAGTTTGTGGCTAAAATTATGCCCTATGATTAGCTCATGGGACTCTGACCATAGAATGTGCCAGTTGTAGTCTTTACAGTGTTCCAACCAGGAACAGGAAAGTTACGTAGTGCTGTTGCAGGCAATGCAGGCCCTCTCAGAGGTGAAAATCTTACATACTGTAGTGTTGCTTTAAGTGTGGATTTTAGGTTAACTAAATTCTAATTTAGTTTTAAGTGTGGGCGTGGCCTTAGTCCTGTGATCATCTAGCAGCCTTTGAAGGTGTACCCCTGCCTCCGCCAGATTAAGGTTAAGTGAATGGATGCTTGTGTTTGCGCATTACTTACAACCATCCACACTAGGATGGAATCGATGAGTAAAATGTTTGAAGGAAAAATGTACAGGCACTGATGTGGAGAACATCTCATTAACTACAGACTTCAAACAAATCCAGATGCTTTGATCAAACACAGCTTCCTTTATCAGACATGTGGAGAAGCGCTCAGTCCATGAGATTCATGGACTCCATGAGGTGAACACCTTGTACTCTCATGACATGACAATCTTTTTACCCCATATATTGGGAGAAAATATATTGGCTGACATTGAGATTGTATCCTCTGGTTTTCATTGGAAAACAGAATTTATGAATTTGATCCTACTGATATATCTCAGATTTCCAAAATTAGAATTGCACTCAACAGAGATGCAGATCCATGCCTTACAGCCCCATCCCTGTTGGAATGTCATACATAGTCTGGAAAATCCCTGGTTGACCTTCTGCTATGACCTATTTTCAGACCTTACTTATCTTTAAGGTATAATGCAAGGCCAAGTTCAATGGACAGTCAAGATTTCCCAAACCTCATTCTAGCTTGTGTTAAAATTTGGTGGTTCTATTTGTCATGATAAAGTAATTATAAACCAAATCTGAATTTGATTTTTTATGACCCTGTGACTTAACCTTTGACCTTTTGATCCCAAAAGCATAGCCAAATGTTGTACTCCCATGGTCATCCTGTGTGCCAAGTTTGGTCACCCTAGCATCATTTCCTCTTGAGTTAAAGTGCAGACAGACAGACAGATACGCAGCCACAGGCGACTGCCCTACCCATGCCTCGGCTTCATCGGCGTGGGTAACAATGGTAGGAAATTGTGATTGTAATGTTATAATACAATATATTAATGTATTGCACAACTTACTCATTACGATTATGACAGCCCACTCTGAATCCATAGGTATTAATATGAAGTTGGTCACCCCCTTTGCAGCTATAACTGCTTCCATTCTTCTTGGAAGTCTTTCTACAAGATTTTGGAGTGTGACTGAAAAGCACAGAAGTAAGAGTAGCATTTGTGAGGTCAGACAGTGATGTTGGATCAAGTTGGTCTGGCTTGCAATCTCCATTCTAGTTTATCAATAAGATGATTGGATGAGACTGATGTTAGATATCTGTGGATGTGTCTAATTCATCTAATCATGCCTTTAGGGACGGTCCTGCTGGAACAGAAGAACTACTCCCACAAACTTGGAAGTATAGAATTGTCCTAAATGTCTTGGTAACCTGAACCATTAGAGTTTCTTTGGGATGAAACGCCTGAATTCACTGATTAAGAACTGTGCAGTGCAGTTTTACCAATTTGAGGTAAGGATCGATTAACTTGTAGGTTGGTATCATGTTGGGTGATGATGGTATTAAAGGGAAAAAGTTGCATTCTGGCCTCAGCTCGGTGAATGACTTAGTTAAGTTCCAGACACCTGCCAGTCCATCTCTTTGTTTTTCTTTGTTTAGTAGCTTGCAGACTAGATGTTATTAAAATGGAAACTAAATAATGAATAAAAGGATCCACATAACTGAATAGAAGCATAATATGTGAAAACTTGAGGTCATAGTGTTAATGTTATTGCACTGGTTGAAACATTCTCATTTAGGCTCTCCGAGGGTTAAACTGTTTCAGCGTTTGACTGGAGGTGAGCGCAGGAAAAAGAATAGCGGACAACATACAGACGTCGACAAAATTGTTGGTACCCCTCTGTTAATGAAAGAAAAACCCACAATGGTCACAGAAATAACTTGAATCTGACAAAAGTGGTAATAAATAAAAATTCTATGAAAATTAACCAATGAAAATCAGACAATGCTTTTGAATTGTGGTTCAACAGAATTATTTTAAAAAAACAAAATCATGAAACAGGCCTGGACAAAAATGATGGTACCCTTAACTTAATATTTTGTTGCACAACCTTTTGAGGCAATCACTGCAATCAAACGACTTCTGTAACTGTCAATGAGACTTCTGCACCTCTCAGCAGGTATTTTGGCCCACTCCTCATCAGCAAACTGCTCCAGTTGTCTCAGGTTTGAAGGGTGCCTTCTCCAGACAGCATGTTTCAGCTCCTTCCACAGATGTTCAATAGGATTTAGATCAAGGCTCATAGAAGGCCACTTTAGAATAGTCCAATGTTTCGCTCTTAGCCATTCTTGGGTGTTTTTAGCTGTGTGTTTTGGGTCATTATCCTGTTGCAAGACCCATGACCTGTGACTGAGACCAAGCTGTCTGACACTGGGCAGCACATTTCTCTCTAGAATACCTTGATAGTCTTGAGATTTCATTGTACCCTGCACAGATTCAAGACACCCTTTGCCAGATGCAGCAAAGCAGCCCCAGAACATAACAGAACATCCTCCATGTTTCACAGTAGGGACAGTGTTCTTTTCTTGGTATGCTTCATTTTTGCGTCTGTGAACATAGAGCTGATGTGCCTTGCCAAAAAGTTGCAGTTTTGTCTCGTCTGTCCATAGGACATTCTCCCAGAAGCTTTGTGGCTTGTCAACATGCAGTTTGGCAAATTCCAGTCTGGCTTTTTTATGATTTGTTTTCAATAGTGGTGTCCTCCTTGGTCGTCTCCCATGAAGTCCACTTTGGCTGAAACAACGACGGAGGGTGCGATCTGACACTGATGTACCTTGACCTTGGAGTTCACTATGAATGCGTTTAGAGGTTGTTCTGGGCTCTTTTGTTACCATTTGTATTATCCGTCTCCTTCTGTGGCCACGTCCAGAGGAGCTGGCTACAGTCCTGTAGATCTTAAATTTCTGAACAATATGTGCAACTGTAGTCACAGGAACATCAAGCTACTTGGAGATGGTCTTATAGCCTTTACCTTTAACATGCTTGTTTATAATTTTCTTTCTAATCTCCTGAGACATCTCTCTCCTTTGCTTCCTCTGGTCCATGTTTAGGGTGATACACACCATGTCACCAAACAGCACAGTGACTACTTGTCACCCTTTAAATAGGCCGACTGACTGATTACAAGTGTGTAGAGACCTGTGATGTTAATTAGAGGACACATCTTGGTTGAACATGTCCCTATGGTCACATTATTTTCAATCTTTTCTAGGGGTACCATCATTTTTGTCCAGGCCTGTTTCATGAGTTTGTTTTTTAAAGTAATTCTGTTGAACCACAATTCAAAAGCACTGTCTGATTTTCATTGGTTAATTTTCATAGAATTTTTATTTATTACCACTTTTGTCAGATTCAAGTTATTTCTGTGACCATTGTGGGTTTTTCTTTCATTAACAGAGGGGTACCAACAATTTTGTCCACGTCTGTAGCTGCTTCCAGCAGGATAGATGTTAGTAGATCCCTTTATTGGATTTCACAGAGAAGGTAATCTGACAGTTTAAGATATTCTCCCCCACAGGAATCCAACATCGGTTATCATTATAATTATTTTTAATTCGGGATTTTGACGACTGTTACAGATTTCTAGAGCAGCAGCGATCTCGCATTAAAGCACATCTTTCTTGGATTATTATGTCAGGCTGAGGTAAAGAGTCGCAGTGACGGTGATTAACAGCGTTAAGCTGACGGCTGCAGAAAAGGGATCTGAGGCCCTGACTTAAGCATGTGTTAGGCAGTGGGTTAGAAGGTTACAGAGCTGCTGCTGTCAGCTCTGAATAATCACACTTGAAACAGGAAAAATTCCCTATATGATGAATAACAGCCTCTAAATCCCAGAATTATACCCTAACAACAACAACTTGACATTTTCCTCAGAATTATTTGTCTTGCAGATGCACGTCGTGGCTGTTTAAATAAAATCCTCAGATTTTCTCTAAATATTCTGCCACTGCTTCCCCTCCCCCCACCAGGAACAAGTTGAGTACGTGTTCCTCGTCATCTTCACCATTGAGACCTTCACTAAGATTCTTGCCTACGGCTTAGTCATGCACCCCAGCGCCTACATACGCAGCGGATGGAACTTGCTTGATTTCATAATTGTCATCGTCGGGTATTTTTGTCCTTCATGTTCTTGCAATTTCCATTTGTGAATGTTCCCATCAGAAGAAAGAAAGAATTATCGTGCAACAACTATTTTCTATTTGTGTGCAGGTTGTTCAGTGTGATAGCGGAGGCCATGACGGACCATAAACCGGGAGAAGCCCATCATGCGGCAGGAAAACCTGGAGGTCTGGATGTTAAAGCTCTCCGAGCATTCAGAGTGCTGAGACCGCTTCGACTCGTGTCTGGAGTACCCAGTGCGTGATCTTGTATCACACCTTGTTTACAGTAGGTGCTCCTGCCCTTTGACCCATACAGACCATTCTGGTTCGTGGTTGTCTTTTTTACAGGCTTACAGATTGTGTTGAACTCCATCATGAAGGCCATGGTCCCACTCCTGCACATCGGCATGCTCGTCATGTTCGTTATCATAATCTACGCTATCATCGGCTTGGAGCTTTTTATTGGCAGGATGCACAAGACATGCTACTCCATGTCCACGGGTATCTGCTTTTAGCCGATTGGATGGGTTGACTGTACATACTTCAAGGAAATGTAGACTTAACACCTGTCTTCTCCTATTGTTTCCTGCCCCAGGTCTTATGGTGGAGGATGACCCGTCACCTTGTGCGTTTGCAGGGAGTGGACGCTTTTGTGTTGGCAATGGGACCGAGTGCAGGGGCAAGTGGGAGGGCCCCAATGGCGGGATCACAAACTTTGACAACATTTTCTTTGCCATGCTGACAGTTTTCCAGTGCATCACAATGGAGGGATGGACAGATGTGCTCTACTGGGTACATACAGCTGCTCCCTCCCACTCACCATTTCATCCTTTTTTTTGGTTTGATTACGTCATCTATATTTTCTCTATATGTTTTTGTGCAGATGAATGATGCCATTGGCTATGAAATTCCATGGATTTACTTTGTTTCATTGGTCATCTTTGGCTCGTTCTTCATTATCAACCTTGTGTTGGGTGTGCTGAGCGGGTGCGTGGTCCTCTTTCTCAGAGAAATAACCACAAGTCCATCTGATACGTGCAATACTATTTCCCAACATTTAAATTTTTGCGTGTATTTATGTGCACAGAGAGTTTTCCAAGGAAAGAGAGAAGGCCGTGGCCCGTGGTGAGCTGCAGAAAGCGCAGGAGAGCAAACAGATGGAGGAGGACATGATTGGCTACATGGACTGGCTCATAGAAGCGGAAGATGTGGATGAAGAAGGAAACAAACGTTGGTTGATTGCAGTTTGAATATACTCAGAAATCCAAATATCCACTTTTTTGTGGGCTTACATGTGTAATGTGTCCCCGAAGGTGCTGCAATTGCAAAGAAAAAGATGATGAAGAAGTTTGGCTGGTACAAACACAGTGAGGATGGAGGAGGTACGCTGCCCATCTGTGTATTTTTATCATGTTGGATAAGAGACTGCAGAAAGGAAGGCTTGATCTGGGTTGTTTGTCTAAGACTAGTGGTGCTGATATGCAGGAGCCTCCTAGGTGGTTATGTGCTGAGAAGATCATCTGCTGATTTAGTTATATTCTTGCAGTCATTCAGTCAAGTTTATTTTAGAAGGTGATTTACAGATTGGTTGAGCATACACACAAAATCCAATAAAATAAAAAAGAAAATGCTGATGCGTAAAGAACAATACGTCCATGGAACTGGCATAAAGGAAACATTTGTTGTAATTTAAGTTTTTATTAAATTT
This sequence comes from Pholidichthys leucotaenia, assembly GCA_020510985.1. Taxonomy (NCBI): domain Eukaryota; kingdom Metazoa; phylum Chordata; class Actinopteri; order Cichliformes; family Pholidichthyidae; genus Pholidichthys; species Pholidichthys leucotaenia. The sequence continues at coordinate 279,003,246 of CM035843.1, read as the reverse complement.
TCTTTGGAAGGCCATGTACAGGGTGTTTAAAAGAGAAATAATACCAGACAGCTTGTTGTACATATGGTGAATATGCAAAGTACTGATGTATAAACTAGGGCATGGTTATCTCTTGGCAGATCATTAAAATTTACCCTAAACCACTAGTCAGAGGTTGTTTTCATATGTGTCCAAAGAAGGTCCCATGCTGAGGGTCTTTCCCCCATCTCTCCCTTCAGTCTAATGAGCATCCGTTCATATGATGCTGTCTCCACCATCGCATCTGTCCATTCTCTCACTGTTGGAACTTCTGTTGTTCTCCAGTGTCTCAATATAATCCTTGATGCCGTGATTAAACCAACCATGATAACCGAAAAATCCATTTTTGAAATGTTTGACATTTGCGATCTGTCCCGCAGCTAACAAAGAGCAGGAGTCATAGGAATTTTTGAACCATACCATCTAGACATAATTGATAAGATTCTAACCCAAAATGGCCTTATCCGAGAACAATCCCAGAGACAGTGCAAAAATGTTCCCATTGTCATGTGACATTTCCAACATAAATTATTTTTTGCCATTTTCATTCTGTACAATCTCAGTGGAGTATGGTAATACCTATACAATATTTTGTACTGAGTAAACTTCCCTTTAGCTTCTTTCACAAATTTTCCACATTCTTCCACAATTCTACACCATCTGTCATCATCAATTTCCTCTCCTAAATCTTTCTGCCAAAGCCTTTTCATATTGGTACAGCCATTACTTATAAAGTTATTAGTGATATTATAAAACTGTGAAGCTGTGCAGCGTTTCAGTGGCAGGTCAAAAAAAGAGATAAAACTGTTGTCAACTCTTTTGAAAACAGATGTCACACAATTTCTTGTCTGTCGTTACCTCCAAAATTGACCCTTGCCCTCCAAGCCATATTGGTGAATTAAATTTTCGTAAGATAAGAATATTCCGTCACTATATAGGTCTCCTATAGTACGTATGCCACTGGAACACCACTGCTCCCAGTATATAGTCGTCTTCCCAATGAGGAATGCAGGATTATTCCACAATGATGAACACTTCTGAACATACACTGACAGCTTATACATTCTATGACATTTATCCCAGACATCTTTTGCATGACTGAGGATGGGATTTTTTATATTTCCTGGATTTTGAGAGAACATATCAAAGACATTGGATGGAGAACACAGTTCTGACTCTATATTTACCCAACCCATTCTGTCCATAGACTTCCAGAGTTTTGCCAGTTTAGCTAATTCAAATGATAAGCAGTACAGTCTAGGATTGAGCAGGCCTAACCCTCCTTTCTCCTTAGGAGCAAACAATTTGCTTAATCCAATTCTTGGTCTTTTCCCCTCCCACAAAAAATGTTTAACTATGTTTTCATACTTTTTAAAAGTTATGTCTGGTATTTTAATTGATAGCATTGTAACAATATAGTTAAACTGAGGGGCTATCACCATCTTTATAATATTTATTTTACCCCATAGGCTGAGTTTAATCTTTTCCTGCTTAAGTTTGTTTTCATTTTTTGCAACAAAGGATTGAAATTTAACTGAGATATCCCTTCCAAGTCCTGACTCAGTTTTATCCCTAGATACTTCATTCCTTCTGGAATCCACTTGAAGTTAAATTTCTTTAACATATTGGAGTAACAACTTTTTGAAACTGGCATAGCCTCTGACTTATTCCAATTAATTGTGTAACATGGTAATTTTGAAAAGGATTGTATCGTGTCCATTAAGTGCAGTAGAGAGGTCATTGGGTTTGTTATTGTAGCCAAAATATCATCTGCATAAACCAGCAGTTTATGTTCTGTACCACCTCCCTCAACTCCTTGAATAAGTGGATTAGTCCTAATGGTTATGGCTAATATTTCAAAAAAAAAAATTATAAACAGCAGAGGGCTTAAAGAACAGCCTTGTCGTGTCCCTCTAGAAAGCGTAAAAAAGGAAGATGTTACTCCATTTGTCATTACTGCAGCTTTTGGCTCTTTATACAATGCCCTCACCCATTTAATAAAACCAGATCCTATTCCGAAGTGTGACAAGACAGAGAAAAGAAATTCTCATTCCACCTTATCGAAAGCCTTCTCAGCATCTAAGGAAACAGCAGCTATAGGGACATCTGGTGATTAACTCTGCCGTATCAGATGTAGTAGTGTTCCTATGTTATCAGAAGATGATCTATTTTTCACAAAACCCACTTGGTTAGGATCAATAATACTTGGTAGTACCTTCTGTAATCTTAAAGCTAAAATTTTGGTCAGTATATTACAATCCAAATTTAGCAAACTTATACAGTAGGTCTATAATTTGAGGGATCAGTTACGTCCCGATCCACTTTGGGAATTAACGTTATCAAAGCCTCATTAAATGTTGGAGGCAACCTTCCCTTGGAAAATATTTCTTCGTACACTTTATTGGGGAGAGAATAAATATGAATTCCTTATAGTATTCTACCGGAAGGCCATCATTTCCAGGTGATTTCCTATTTTTCATATGTAAAATTGCTATTTTTATCTCCTTCTTCATTACTGGGGATTCCAACCCTTCAGCCATCTCAGCCTGCAACTTAGGTACCTCTACATGAACCAAAAACTTTGTTAGTTCCTCCTACTCTGCGTTTATAGATACGGTTGAACTGTACAATTTTTTATAACATTGATGAAAAACCTCATTAATATTTTTACTGGATGAAGCTAGTTTATCCCCATTTAATTAATAGACTCATATTGGAAATACATTTTTCTTTCAATTGCCTGGTGAGCAATTTGCCTATTTTTTCACCCCCTTCATAAAAACTGGACTTTAATCGGTACAGTGCATACTCTGCCTCCTTATTATAAATATCATATAGCTGAAATTTAAGCTTACAAAGTTCTCGATAACACTGAGTCCAAAAAAACTTCTGATAACTTAGTTTCCTTTATTTTAATTTTTTTTTTCCAATTCTTGAATCTTGTTTAACTTATCCCTCTTCTTTTTAGCTGCTTGTGCAATCAGTTTTCCTCTCACATTGTCACGAGCTGAGCACTGGAGGTTTCTGCCATGCGCCAGTTTCATGGCTTTTTCTCTGTATTTATATATTTGTTGTACTTTGTGCTTTGGGTTTCTGTATTTTCGTATTGGTTCTTATTTTCCTGTTTATGTTATGGTTTTGGTACTCTCATTTTGTATTAGGTTGTATTTATTTCTCTGCATTTGTTGATATTTTATTCTTTGTATTTCGGACTGTTGTGTTCTTTCTCTGGGTTGACAGCTGTCAAGTGGCGTTTCCAGGTTGTGCTCCATGTGGGCGTCGCCCTGCCAGCTGTCAGCTCCCCTCGCTCTTCTCTCATCGCTCACAGCTGATCCAAATCATTAATCATTGTTACCTTTTGCTCGCTCATGTGACCCCACACCTGTCGCAACTTGTGTATTTGTTTCGGACTCTATTTAAGGACAGTATTTTCTTTTCATAATTGCCACTGTCTTGAGTGAGCCTGAGTAAGTTCTTCTGAGTTTCTCCTCGCCACCAGAGCCCTTCCCCTGTTCTGGTGAGTTTATCCCAAGTTCATTCCTGCCTGTAAGTTTTCCTTATTATTTGTTTTTGGATTTTTGTGTTGTGGACTTTGTTTGGACTTCATGTTTTGCTGTTTTTTTCAATAAATCTCATAACTCACAGTTCAGCGCATGGGTCTGTCTCTCTGCGCCAAGGGGCCATTCATGACAGAAGACAGCGGCCAGTAAATGACCCAGCTGCTGTGAGTTGTGGATTTTTGCTTTTTTTTTTTGTTATCACTCACCTGTTCTGTGGGGCTACCATGTCTGTCACCCCAGACTAATCAACCCTGGGATTGAGCAAAGCAGAGCAGTGGTCTGTGTGTGTATTGGAGGACATCGCCACGCAGACTCGTGCCTCCCGTACCCCCGAAGCAGCCCGAGAGTGCCTGGAGGGCGCAGCGCAGGTTCTCGAGGCATGCCCCAGCCTGTGGGACCACCCGGAGCTCAGTGACCTACTTCTCTCCGTTTTTCTCCCACCATCTATGACTCACAGGCTGGGGGAATTTACTCAGGGGTCCGTGCCTGCGCACACGGAAGCCTCCAGCCTCTTGCCGTTCTTTGGTGGCAGCTCCGCCTCCTCCTCTCGAACACTGGTTCGCTCCATCGGCCGAGGAACAGGAGGAGTACAGGCAGGTCATGATAGCAGAGACTGAGCTCCTTCTTGAGTTTAAGCCATGGCTTCTCCTGGATCTCACCCAGGAACTGAAGGAGGTTCCAACAGGTTCAGGTTCAGGTTCAGGTTACTTTATTTGTACCCGTAGGTAGATTTGTTTTGCAGTTGGTGACATCCATATTTACAAGCCACAATTACATTCAACATAGACACAAACACAGGCACACATCTTACAAAGTAGGTAAATATAAAATATGTACAATATAATTTTTATAGCTTGTTCAACTCTTTGACAGCAGCAGGGACAAAGCTGTTTTTGTAGCGCTGGGTTCTACTTTTTGGGACAGCAAACCTCCGTCTGGAGGGAAGAAGCTGAAAGTTGCAGTGCAAAGGGTGGGAGTCATCATTTAAAATCGAGTCGGCCATCCTCTGTACTTGTCTGGTGTACAGGGATGTCAGGCTCAGCTGTGACTCACCAAGCAAACGACTGGACCATCTGACTACCTGATCCAAGGATTTCCTCTGTTTCAGTTTTATCTGACCAAACCATGACATTAAAGAAAAGGATAAAACAGATTCAATAAAAGCCCGATAGAACATAGTCATTATGGTTCGGTCAATTTGGAAGCGTGCAAGTTTCCTCAAACAATGCAAATTTTGCTGACCCTTTTTGCACACCCTTTCACAGTTCACCTCAAAGTTCAATCCACTATCAATAATCGTCCCAAGATATTTGTACGATTGTACACATTCGGTGGTCTGGCCTTTTAGTATGGTGACTTTGTGCCTGGGAGTTTTCCTCCTAAAGTCAATAATCATATCTTTCGTTTTTGTTGTATTCAGCTGCAGGTAGGAATCCTCACACCAGTGAACAAAGTCATCAACTACTGGGCCGTGGCCACTCTCACCATCCTGGAGGAGACTGACAATGACTGAGTCATCAGCATACTTTATAATGTGTCTGTTGTCATGTCTGCTCCGACACATGTTTGTGTACAGGATGAAGAGTAGTGGTGACAACACACACCCCTGAGGAGAGCCAGTAGAAGAGCACTTTAGGTCAGACAATGTGCCATTGACCCTTACTCTCTGCGTCCTGTTGGTTAAGAAATCCAGAATCCAACCCACCAGATTATTGCTTAAATCAAATTGTTGCAGGAGCCTTTCAACTAAAATATGAGGTTGGATTGTATTAAAGGCAGAAGAAAAGTCCACAAATAAATAAAAAGCCTGGCGTGTGTCCCATTAAAATCCAGATGTTTAAAAAGCATGTTAAACAGAGTGACAGTGGCATCCTCCACTCCTCTGTGAGGCCTATAGGCAAACTGCAGAGGATCCAATGCATGTTCAGTCTGCTTTAGGACCTCACATCTGACCAGTTTTTCAAAAATTTTCATTAAAATTGAAGTCAAAGCAACTGGTCTAAAGTCATTTACCGTTTTAGGACAGCTGGATTTTGGAACGGGAACAACCACGGCATCTTTCCAGATCTTGGGCACATGTTGTGTTTGTAAGGACTTATTGAAAATGTAGTGAAATATAGGACTCAGTTCATGTGCACAGGACTTTACCAGGCGTCCACATATATTATCAGGGCCCTGACTTTTGTTCACTTTTACAGCGCGGAACTCCCTTTCAACATCCTGCATCTCAATATTAAAGTGCTGATTGTCTTTGAGTTTCTGTTTCAAATCTTGGATTTCTGTGCTAAAATCAAAGGAGTCAAAACGACCATAAAAACAATTAAGAGCATTAGCCAGCTCTGTGTCTGAACTAAAACCATCTAAAAACACACGATTACTGCGCTCTGTGCTCTGAAGGCCTGCAATTTTTTTCATACTGGCCCAGGCCGAACCAAGTTTATTTGCTGCCATCTTGCTTTCCAACTCTGATTTATAATTCTGTTTTGCTCTTAAAATTTCGGCCTTTAGCTCCTTAGTGGCAACCTGTAGCGCAGAAACAGACCCCTGTTTAAAGGCAAGTGCTTTCCTCTGTAAGCAGGATTTAACTGATTTAGTAACCCATGGTTTGTTGTTGGGATATATTTTGACACGTTTACGTGGAACAATCTTATTTTGACAGTGAGCCATGTATGAGCATGTGAGCTCAGCCAGAGAGTCCAAATCATCCCCGCAGGCCATTATGAACATCTTCCAGTCTGTACAGTCAAAGCATTCCTGGAGGCTGTGCTCTGAATCTTCTGTCCACACATCAATGTCTCTCATCTCCACCTTGCCTCTTCTGAGAGCAGTTTTATATGTGGGCAGCAAATGAACACAGTTGTGATCTGATGATCCTAAAGGAGGAAGGGGGAGTGATTTATAGGCCCTCTCTATGGATCCATAGCACAGGTCCAATGTCTTTTTTCGCCTGGTTGGGCAGGAGACATACTGATGAAAGTTTTTAAGTGTCTTCTTTAAAGAAACATGGTTAAAATCCCCAAGAATGAAGTTTGGCGCCTCTGGAGAAATTGACTGCAGCCGCTGGATCACATCAGAGATGGTGCTGGAGGCGGAGTCAGCGTCTGCCCTCGGATGAATGTACACGGTTGTGATGAAAAGTTGGGGGAACTCTCGAGGCAAATAAAAGGGGCGAAGCGACACAGACAGCAGCTCCACATGGGGTGTACAGATGCGCTCTCTGACCGTGACAGATGTGCAGTACTGCTTATTAATGTATAAACATACTCCGCCCCCCTGACGTTTCCCCGTTACCTCTTCCTGCCGATCCGAGCGCAGCGGAGCTCCAAAGCCGTCAATCCACAGGTCTGCGTCTCGATCATGCGCACAGGCCCTCTTCCTCCTCTCCAAGAGCCGACGTCTCTGCCTCCCGCTCCCCGCCGTCGCCCAGGGAAATCTCACCGGAGGAACACCTCCACCGCTCAGGCAGCAACTTCCCCTTTGCCGAGGCAGAAGACTCCCACAGCAGTGCACCCTCAGTGTTTTTCCTCTCCGGCTGTTCCACCAGCTTCTTCTTTTCCCACAGCTGCTGTTCCTCGCTTCTCCTCACTGATTCCTCTCGCTGCTGAGAGGTCATCCGTTTCCTTCCCGGCTCCGCCCATCACTGTGGCTGCAGGTGCGGCTCCTCCACATTCTACTGAGGGGCCCACAACCGCTGAGGGTACGGAGAGGATGGATTCCATACCTGCTGCAGCAGAAAACATAATGCCCCGGGAACACAGGCAAGTGTCATTTCATCCTCTTTTACCAACATATGAATTATCTTTCTTGATTCCCGGTGGTGAGGCTCAGTCCCCGCAGTCCTGTGAGCCCTCACTGCCTACTGCAACAACAGACTTTTCACCAAGCTCTATGTCTCCTCCTTTTCTCCCCGAGTGTCCACCGGCCCCAGGATCAAGCTGCCGGAAGATGGAGGAGCCTGCGGTCCTGGAGGACCTAGTCCCAGCCCCACAGCTACTGTCAGGATGGAGGGAGAGCGCTGGTATCGGGCTAACATCTGCGCCAACGATTGAGCATCCCCAGGCCTCAGCTGAGCAGGATCCAGCGCCAGCAGGAAGTCGACCTCCTGTCACCACACAGGGCGAGCCACTTGCATGGGTTTCCTTGCTGGGAAGTCCCAGGACTGTATGGACCATCATGCCTGCTGCAGGGGCCTCCGCCGCAGAACTGGGGTTGGACCTCCAGACAGCCGGGCCTGAAGAACCATCATCTGGATCGATGGAGACCTGGACGGTGGTGGAGCTCGAGCTCAGGCAAGCGCTGTCCTTTGTCTTCATTGTTTCAGTTTTGGAGAGCTCTTGTCGGGCTGTTGGTGGGGAGAGCCAAGTGCAGCTGTCAGCTGCACCTGAGCTCACCTTGCCAGGTTCCACTGCTGCCGGTGACCCTGACCCTGTTTCTCTGTCTCTCTTGCCTGAGCTTTCCCCCAGGGTCACTGAGGATTGTCCAGTTCTGCCAGAAGTCTGCGTTGGTCCCGGCTTTCCGCCCAAAATCATCATGGGTCCAGCTCCTCCCGCTGAGGTCGTCGTGGGCACTCCGTCCCAGCCCAGGACCTCCGTGAGTGTTGCTCCCCCTCCAGCGGAGGTCTTTGTGGGTGCTGCTCCCCCTCTGATAGAGGTCGTCGTGGACACTCCATCCCAGCCCGGGGCCTCCGAGGGTTCAGCCTTGGCCTAGTCTAGGTCCCCCGCGGGTGCTGCTTCCTTGAGGTCATTGCGGGTGCTCCGTTCCAGTCCGGGGCCTCCGAGGGTGCAGCCTTGGCCCAGTCCGGGTCCTCCATGGGTGCTGTTTCCCATCCAGTGGAGGGTGTCGCAGGTGCTCCGTTCAAGCCCGGGGCCTCTGAGGGTGCGGCATTGGCCCAGTTCGGGCCCATTGTGGGTGCAGCATTGGCCCAGTCTGGGCCTACCGTGGGTGCAGCTCTGGCCCAGTCCGGGCCCATCGTGAGTGCAGCTCTGGCCCAGTCCGGGCCCATCATGGGTGCAGCTCTTCGCCCAGTCTGGGCCCACCGCGGGTGCTGCCTTGCTCCAGCCCGAAGCCACTGCGGGTGCTGCCTCACTCCAGTCCGGAGCCACCGCAGGTGCTGCCTCGCTCCAGCCCGGAGCCACCGTGGGTGCAGTCTCGCTCCAGCCTGGAGCCACCGCGGGTGCAGCCTTTGCTTCAGCCTGGAGCCACCGTGGGTGCAGCTTTGCTCCAGCCCGGAGCCACTGCGGGTGCTACTATGTCCCAGTCTGGGACCACCTAGAGTGCTACTATGTTCCAGTCCGGGACCACCAAAGGTACTGCTGGCCAGTCCGAGGGTGTCATGGTCCCCCCTTCTCTGCCAGACGCCATCGTGGTTCCCCCTTCCTTGCCTGATGCAGTCGTGGTTCCCTCTCCTCTGCCAGATGCCGTTGTGGTGCCCTCTCCTCTGTTGTCCTTCCCTTCATTGGGCCTTCCTGTGGGGAAGCCGCCTCCTGGGCCACCTCTTCTGTTTAGGTGGCTGAAAAACTCTGGTCGACTGTGTGACGGACTGAGTCGTTGGGTTGGGTTGCCCATATTGTCCGACAGGCCACCCGACTCGTACCATCTCACCATCTGCCAGGCCTGGGACTTTGGCCGCCCACCTGAACTTTCTTACTATCTGGTCCAGGGGGCCTAAGTCATTGATTTTGACTGGTGTGGGTCCTGAGCGGGGTTATTTCGTTCCCTCCTAGCCTGTTCCCCCCACCACCCACCCTGGGTGGGTTATTGTTGTGCTCCTGTTGGGGGGGGGGGGTTCTTTCTTTCTCTTTTGATATTACCCTGGGGTGTCTGGGATCCACCGCTTCAGAGGGGGGGCTCTGTCACAAGCTGAGCACTGGAGGTTTCCGCCATGCGCCAGTCTCGTGGCTTTTTCTCTGTATTTATATATTTGTTGTATTTTGTGCTTTGGGTTTCTGTACTTTCGTATTGGTTCTTATTTTCCTGTTTATGTTATGGTTTTGGTACTCTCATTTTGTATTAGGTTGTATTTATTTCTCTGTCTGCATTTGTTGATTTTTTTATTCTTTGTATTTTGGACTGTTGTGTTCTTTCTCTGGGTTGACAGCTGTCAAGTGGCATTTCCGGGTTGTGCTCCATGTGGGCGTCGCCCTGCCAGCTGTCAGGTCCCCTCGCTCTTCTCTCATCGCTCACAGCTGATCCAAATCATTAATCACTGTTACCTTTTGCTCGCTCATGTGACCCCACACCTGTCGCTACTTGTGTATTTGTTTTGGACCCTATTTAAGGGCAGTATTTTCTTTTCATAATTGCGGCTGTCTTGCATAAGCCTGAGTAAGTTCTTCTGAGTTTCTCCTCGCCACCAGAGCCCTTCCCCTGCTCTGGTGAGTTCATCCCAAGTTCGTTCCTGCCTGTAAGTTTTCCTTACTATCTGTTTATGGATTTTTGTGTTGTGGACTTTGTTTGGACTTTATGTTTTGCTGGTTTTTTTTCAATAAATCTCACAACTCACAGTTCAGTGCGTGGGTCTGTCTCTCTGCCCCGAGGGGCCATTCATGACACACATATGCTTTGGAGGCTTCCCACACCACTGAAGTGTCTTCTGTGTTACACAAACTAACCTCAAAAAATGATTTAAGGTCCTCTTCTAACCTTTATTTAAAAACATGATCTTGTAGTAGAGAGGTATTCATTCTCCATCTTCCTTTCCTTTCAACATCACAGTCTATATTGATGCTTAGTTCAACTGTTTCATGATCTGTGAGGGCAGTTGTATTAATGTTACAGTTTACAACCTTATTTAGAAGGGGGGTTGCCATTAAAAAGAAATCAATTCTGGAGTGGGATTTATGACGATGTGAGAAAAAAGTATATTCTCTATTATTAGGACTGGTCAGCTTCCATATATCTGTAAGGCCCATATCTTTGATTAACATGTGAATTGCCTCTCTATCTGGGGTCGTTATAGAATCACTAAGTTTACGTTTGTCTACCACTGGGCATATCACTTTGTTAAAATCCCCCGCCAAAATAATTTGACTTTCCATATTCCCAAATATACTATTTACCTGATGAAAAAACTGAGGGTTTTACATATTAGGGGCATAAATGTTACATAACACCATCTGGGAGCCTTCTATCAGTGTCTGGATACAAATTATCCTTCCCTCTTTATATTTTGTCTGTTTATGTAAGAGAAAATTTATTATTTTTGTTGTGGAGCATGTAAATAAAGAGGCGGATTTGGCTCAGACGATTTATTACACAACTCACACAAGAAGCATAGACAGAATGACATCTCAGCAGAGACTCTTCTCTTAAATAACATGGCATTCCTCTAGAAGCTTCTAACACACAAAAGGTCACATTGCATTCACTTCATTCATCCTTCACACCTCCCTGTTATCTCACCAGGGAACCTCTGCTCTTTGTTCTTGTCTAAGATGATACACAATTATGCTCTCCTCATGTGCCGCCATACCCCCCCCCCGAAGCATCTTGGATAGAACAATAGAATAACAGTCCGTATGCTGTGATAGAACCATTAAACATCAGTCCACATGCTGCTTGGGCTTCAGTCTTCTCCCGTATCTGCTGTAACCAGGATTCACCGCCTCCACGGCGCTGTCATGCTGGGGGTTTGATGTTTGGGGGGGAAAACTTTTTGTCTGTCCGTGTGGGTGCTCTGGGGAATCTTTTCTCTGGGGAGCTCCCCGTGGGGGTCTTCCACGCCGAGGGGCCCTCGCCAACAGCACCTGCTCGTCTGCCACCACGAAAGCGGGTTTGAGTCTGTCTATGCCAATCTTTTCCCTCCTACCCCCCAAATCTAGCAAAAAATGCTTATCCCCTGTTTCCAGCACTCTGAACGGTCCATCATAGGGTGGGTGCAGTGGAGGGCGGTGGGCGTCGTGTCTGACAAACACGAACTCTGCGTTTTTCAAAGTTTTAGGCACAAAAACGCGCGGAAAACTGTGGTGGGCAGGGCCCGGCAGCGTGCTTGTGTCTATGCTACGCTGCAACAGCTGAGACGGGGAGCTGCCCGGCGCGGGATTATCTGGCAGAAACTCCCCGGGCAGCCGGAGTGGTTGCGCAAAAACGAGTTCTGCCGGGGAAGCTTCCAGATCCTCTTTAGGCGCAGAACGTAACCCCAATAAAACCCACTGTAGCTTGTCTACCCAATTTGCATCCGTCAGTGAAGCCCTGAGAGCCGCTTTCAATGATCTATGAAAACGTTTGCAAAACCCATTAGCCTGTGGATTGTATGCGGTTGTGCGGTGAATTGTGACACCCAGGCTGCGGGCCATTGTTGACCAGAGTTCGGAAACAAATTGAGGGCCTCTGTTGGATGTAATGTCCGACGGGACTCCAAAACGCACCACCCATGCTGTTAAAAACGCGCGCGCCACCTCCTCGGCCGTGGTTGCTGCCACGTGGACATGGTCGAACCTCTTAGCCGGAATGCGAAACGGCTCCAAGGGAGCCTTCGTGTGTCTGTGTACTTTGGCTCGTTGGCACGCCATGCAGGCTGCCGCCCACTCTTTCACTTGTTTGCGAAGGCTCGGCCACACAAATTTCTCTCCTACCATTTTGACCGACGCGCGCACTCCTGGGTGCGCCAAAGAGTGAACCGACTCAAACACGCGGCGGCGCCACGCGGCCGGGACCACGGGAGCGTGGGCGACCCATGGAGACATTGCAGATTAGGGGGGGCATGCCAACCTGCAGCACCCTGCTCTCCAGCCTTAACCCTGTTGGTCCAGACTGGAGCGCGTGCACGTCCGCATCACTAACCTGCTCCGCGGCCATGGCTGCGTAATCTATCCCCACGCAGACCGGGGCCACCACGGCGCGCGAGAGGCAGTCTGCCACTACATTCAGTTTACCCGACACATGCTGAATATCGGTAGTAAATTCTGAGATTGCGGCCAGCTGTCTCTGCTACCGGCCCGACCACGGTTCTGAAACCTTGGCCATCGCGAATGTTAGCGGCTTGTGGTCAATGAACGCGGTGAAACTGCGCCCTTCCAGCCAGAACTGGAAGTGGCGAATGGCCAGGTGGACAGCCAGCAACTCTCTGTCGAATGCGCTGTATTTATGTTCACTGTCGCGCAAAGTCCTGCTGAAAAAGGTGAGCGGCTGCCAAGCCCCAGCCACGCGCTGCTCCACGACAGCCCCTATGGCCACATCTGAAGCGTCAGTGGTGAGCGCTATGCGGGCCACTGGGTCTGGATGTGCCAGCAGCGCAGCGTTTACCAGGGCTGCTTTGACTTCCAAGAACGCCCGCTCTCGCTCCGGGGTCCATTCGACCCTATCCGCGGGTTTCTGTTTTTTGAGCGCAGTGTACAGTGGTTGCATGAGCTGCGCTGCGCGGGGAAGGAAACGGTTATAAAAGTTCATCATTCCCAAAAATTCTTGTAGCGCCCTGACCGTTTGCGGCCGGGGAAAATCTGCCACTGCGCGCACTTTGTCAGGCAGTGGGACCGCTCCTTCGGGAGAGACGCGGTGCCCCAAAAAATCAATCCCCGTCACCCCGAACTGACATTTTGCTGGGTTGATTATTAACCCGTGCTCTTCCAACCTCCGGAAAACCGTCGTGAGGTGGGTTTCATGTTCGTCTTCAGACGCGATGGCTACTAAGATATCGTCCAGGTAGACGAACACGAAAGGGAGATCGCGCAACACTGCATCCATCATGCGTTGGAACGTCTGTGCAGCCCCTTTAAGCCCAAATGGCATGCGCAAAAACTCGAATAAACCGAACGGAGTTATTACCACTGTTTTGGGTTTGTCCTCAGCGCTCACTGGGACTTGGTGGTAACCGTGGACCAGGTCTATTTTAGAAAAAACGCGCGCTCCTGCAAGGTGAACGGAAAAATCCTGAATGTGAAGAACTGGGTAGCGGTTGTGCGCTGTGGCATTGTTCAACCTGCGGAAATCCCCGCAAGGTTGCCACGAACCCTCAGCTTTAGGGACCATGTGTAGCGGGGAAGCCCATGGGCTGTTTGAGCGCCTGATGATGCCCAACCTCTCCAGGTTGGCGAACTCCTCGCGCGCTATGGCCAGTTTAGCTGCGTCCAAGCGCCGAGGTCTTGTAAAAACGGGCGGCCCGGTGGTGGTGATAAAATGCTCCACCCCGTGTTTAGCGATGGCTGCCGAAAACGTCGGGACAGTGAGTGCTGGGAACTGAGTGAGCAGTGTGTGGAACTTACCGCATGTAGCTGTCATGTTGGCTTGTGCTGTTGGCCGGGTCACTCGAGCTATACAGGGGAGAGAGTCAAAGGACAGTGCGTTAACTAGGCGTCTGTTAGCGACATCTACCAACAAACCATGTGCACACAGAAAATCAGCCCCCAGTATATGGAAATTCAATGCTGCTATGACAAAAGTCCACTCAAATGTACGGCCGTGTAGAGACAAGAGTAGAGTCCTCTCACCAAAGGTCTTAATCTCCGAGCCGTTTGCTGCCACCATCTCGGGGCCGCTAGATCCTGCCAGCCGGTCAGCGTAGGTCGGCCGGATGAAACTCTTCTGGGCACCGGTGTCCATGAGGAAATGCCTCCCCGAGCGTGCGTCCGTCAAGGAGAGCAGCTTGTTCTCCTCCCCGAGGGTTGCGGCTGCTACCGACCCCCGGTCTTGGCGTTTCCTGAGTCGCTTGAATTGGCACGGTGGTATACATTTGCGTGCCCTCTCTGTGAAGCGGCGGTGGTAGAAACAAAGCTTGTCTCCCCCGCGTTCCTTGGCCCCCGCTGCTGCTGCCGTCGGTGGCTCTGCTGCTGCCGTTGATGGCTCCTCGCCTCCTCCGGTCGTCACGCCGAGCTCTGTCGCTGCCGCAATGGTCGTGAACTCCCTGGTGGCGATGATGATCCGGTTTGCTTCCCGGGCTAGCGCACGATAGTCCCGCTTGGCCAGCAACGGCAAATTGGCCAGGGTCCCTCTCGCCGCTGACGGAAGGCTCCGGAGGAAGAGGTGGGTAAAAATAAAATGGTCGTTGTCTGTGCCCTTTAACCTCAGCATCTTCTCCATCAGGTCTATGGCCGACCCGTCTCCCAACCTGGTCCGCGTCAGGAGCCTCTCTGCTCTCTCACCATCCGAGAGTGTGTAGTGCTGGATGAGCGCAGCCTTCAGCGCGCTGTACTTGCCGTCGGTTGGTGGCTGATCGAGCAGGCTCTCTATGTGCTGAGCCGTGCGGGTGTCGAGCGCTGCGACCACATAGTGTAACTTTGTGTCATCCGCCGATATCCCCCGGAGGGCGAACTGCGCCTCGATTAGGCGCAGTTCTGTAGAAACACTACAGACCCATCACTTTCTTATTCAAGATGGCCGCGCCGCCTGTGTTTCTGGCTGCTGGTCGTCTCCGCTTGTTTGTCCTGTTTTTGATTGTGTTATTGTGTCTGGATCATGTGCAATCAGCCATCGTTTATGATCGCCAAGTGCTGCTGGATATTCGATCTTCCATGGTGGGGTTTGGCTGTCATAATCAGGAGGGAAGATTCTTCCATCGGTCTCTGCGTCTGCAACTTCCCGTTGGTACCTGGGATCCCCGCTGTGGTTATACCGGCAGAAAGCGATCCAAACCTCGGGGAAGACATGCAGGTGCCGCGGTGAAATCCAGAAGGCTTGCTCGGCTTCGCCGTCTCACTCGCTCCGCCTCATCTTCTCCTAATTCTGCAGCTGGCCTCTTTCCTGGATCCTGGCCCTCAAGTGTGCCCGGAGTGAGGCCATCATTTCTCCGGCCTGTTTTTCCTGTTCTACCGTGCCAACCGGCCTTCTCCCTGCTCCGAGCCAGCAAATCCTCTGCAGGTAGCGGGTGCCTACGTCAGCTTTCACCGGCCCTCATTCCTGGTGAGACTGCTGCTGTGACAGAGCCCATCCAGCTGGCGTTGTTTAACGCACGTTCCATCGCAAATAAATCATTCTTTTTGAACGATTTATTTATTACTACAGGGCTGGACTTTTTATTTCTTGTTGAGACCTGGCAGAAAAGTGAGGAATTTACCTCCTTAATTGAACTTTGTCCGCCGGACTGTACCTTCTCCTCTGCTCCGAGATTGACAGGCCGCGGCGGTGGTCTGGCCATCGTGAACAGGCGCCGCTTTGTTACACGGACGGTGAGCCATGGAACTTTTTCATCGTTTGAACTGATGATTTTAAAAATTGGCTCCTCAAACCCATTTTATTGTGTTTTAATTTACCACCCTCCAGGAGTTTATGCCTCTTTTTTATCTGAGTTTAGTGATTTTTTTAACTTCTGTTATTAAATTTGAGCGGATTTTATTACTTGGAGATTTTAATTTGCATATCAATGATCCCAGTGACAGTTTTGCAGTTAATTTCTTGGGTATTATTGAATCTTTTAATTTTGTTTTGTGTTTATCTGGTCCTACGCATATAAAAGGAAATACTCTTGATCTTGTTTTTACACTTGGTCTTAATGTGAATAATGTTCAGACTAAGGAGCTTCATGTGTCAGACCATTTTTGTGTTCTTTTTAATTTATCAGTTAAATCAGTCTGTTATACTGGCAAGCGGGTAAAATGCTTTCGTGTCATTGACCAGTTTTCAGCTGTGAAATTTTCTGCTGCCTTTGACAGCAGTGTGGTTTTATCCTCTGATGACGACACTGAGAGCTTGGTCTGCTCTTTTAACTCACACTGCTCAAGCATCTTGGATGTAGTTGCTCCCTTTAAAACCAGGACTGTCCGTGCTGTTAATTCATCCCCCTGGTTCAATGATGATCTCTGTTGTTTTAGACGTAAATGTCGGAGGGTGGAAAGACTGTGGAAGTCCACTAAACTTGAGGTGCATCGATTGTACCTTAAGGAGCTGTTAATTGAATTTAACAATATGATAAAAATGGCAAGAACTTCTTATTTTTCCAACATCATCTCCTCCAATAGTAACAATTCAAAGATCATCTTCAGTACAGTAGACAGTATAGTTAATCCTGTCAGTTCTGCTCCCCCTGTTTATTCATGTAATGACTGTAACAAGTTTCTTTCCTTTTTTGTTGACAAGGTCACTGCTGTTAGGGCTGGTTTTACTCATTCCTTTCCCCTAATCCTTGATTGTCCTAACAGACAGGCCTTTTTAAGTGATTTTACTCCAATTTCTTTTGAGGATTTGTTAGTGTTGGTGAGCACAATGAAATCCTCCTCCTGCGTTTTAGATATTTTGCCTTCCTCAATGTTAAAAGAGGTAATTGGCTCAGTGGGTACGTCTTTGGTTTATATCATTAATAGTTCACTTGAATCTGGTTATGTACCCTCGTATTTTAAACATGCAGTTGTGCAGCCACTTTTAAAAAACCTAACCTTGATCCATCTGTTTTTAAAAACTTCAGGCCAATTTCTAAGCTTCCTTTTATTTCTAAGCTTTTAGAAAAAGTTGTTGCCAAGCAGCTCACTGACTTTCTGATTGAACATAATATTTTTGACAAATTTCAGTCAGGCTTTCGTCAGAAACACTCGACAGAGACCGCTCTTCTGAGGGTGTCTAATGATATTTTAATGTCATCAGACTCTGGCAAATGCTCTGTTTTAGTGTTATTAGATCTTACTGCAGCATTTGATACTATTGATCATTTTATTTTGTTACAAAGGCTTAGAGATTGGATAGGTATTTCTGGAAAAGCTCTGGATTGGTTTTTCTCCTACCTTTCTGGTAGGAGCTTTTCCGTGGCTGTTGGCTCTTATTCATCTGACTCTGCTCCTTTAACCTGTGGGGTGCCTCAGGGTTCTATTCTGGGTCCACTTTTATTTACCCTATATATGCTGCCACTTGGTTCTATTATCAGCAAATTTAAAGGTGTGTCTTATCACTGCTACGCTGATGATTTACAGCTACTTTTCTCTTTTAAGCCTGACCATGTTGACAATTTAAAAATTATTCATGATTGTCTGTCTGCAATCAAGGACTGGATGTCTAGTAACTTCTTGCAACTTAATGCTGATAAAACTGAAGTCCTTATTGTAGCACCTGATAATCTAATTCCTAAGTTGGTTAATAGCATTGGTTCATTAAGCTCTAACATACGGTCTAATCTAAAAAATCTTGGCGTCATTTTTGATCAATCGATGAGTTTTGATCAGCATGTCAAATCTCTGACCCGGAGTTGTTTTTTCCACCTTAGGAATATATCCAAAATTAGGTCATTGGTTTCCTACACTCAATTAGAAATCATTATTCATGCCTTTGTTTCTTCACGTTTGGACTATTGTAATGCTCTTTTTACATGTCTTAGTAAATCCTCTTTACACTGCCTACAGTTAGTCCAGAACGCTGCTGCAAGATTACTAACTAGGTCCAGTAGATTCTGTCATATCACTCCTGTTTTGGCCTCCTTGCATTGGCTTCCTGTAAATTATAGAATTGATTTTAAAGTTCTTGTTTTTACTTACAAAGCCATTCATGAAGAGGCACCTTTTTATATTAGTGACCTGCTCTCTTTACACCAGCCCACCAGGTCTCTCAGGTCTTCTCATCAGAATCTATTGGTAGTTCCTAGTACTAGGCTCAAAACCAAAGGCGATAGAGCCTTTGCTGCTGTTGCTCCCAGACTGTGGAACTCCTTGCCTTTTGAACTTAGATCTGCACCTTCCATTGGTGTTTTTAAGAAGCAACTAAAGACCCACCTTTTTAGCCTGGCTTTTTAATTAACTATGTGTTGATTGTATTTTTATGTGTTTTTACTGTCTATTTTGTTCTTTTACTCTTTATGTGCCTGTATTTTTATTTGCTTTATTTACCATGTTAAGCACTTTGTGACTCTGTCTGTGAAAGGTGCTCTATAAATAAACTTATTATTATTATTATTAGGTGGAACCAGGAGCGCGGGTTGTGCTGCCAAAAATCCGGTAGCTTGATCGCATCAGCACATGCGTGTCTGGGGGTTCCCATCGAGGTTGGCTCCAGGGATCTTTCATCGTGTTCCATGATTCGTCTTGGGTCACCAGTGTGGAGCGTGTAAATAAAGAGGCGGATTTGGCTCAGACGATTTATTACACAACTCACACAAGAAGCATAGACAGAATGACATCTCAGCAGAGACTCTTCTCTTAAATAACATGGCATTCCTCTAGAAGCTTCTAACACACAAAAGGTCACATTGCATTCACTTCATTCATCCTTCACACCTCCCTGTTATCTCACCAGGGAACCTCTGCTCTTTGTTCTTGTCTAAGATGATACACAATTATGCTCTCCCCATGTGCCGCCATATTGTTAATTAATATCATAACTCCATTACGTTTACTGTTGAATGAACTGTAGAAATATGGCCCACCCATCCTTTTTTAAATTTTAAAACTTCCTCCCCCTCCAAGTGTGTTTCCTGAATAAAAATTGGGGCTGTGTTAAGGGGGCGGGGATTCTCCCGGCATGCTTGGGCCACGGAGGATTCAAAGAGTGTTATTATTCGTGTTATTATTCGTGTGTTCTAAGTGTTATTGCTGTGTCATTATAACTGCGTTATAATGGCACAGCAGTGTTATAAGACCAGTTAGAGCAGTGATCGATCATGTGTTTGTGTCACCATAAGTGAGACGGGGGTCTGTGTGAATGACCTCCCCTCCTGTCTGTGTTGAGTGGGTGTGTATAAATAAAGCCTGTTTTGTCACAGTCATCTCTCCATTCTTGTTTGAACCCTCATGACATCACACTGGTGTTAGAAGTGAGATATGGAGCAAATGGAAGCCAGAATCAGAGCAGAGATTCAGCAGCTGGAGCAGTTCATCGCTCACCTGGGAATGGATGACAGAGCTGGTACACCGACGCCCGGATTTGCTTGCTGGGATGAATGGAGCAGCGGACTCGACGGGACCAGCATACTCCGCCTTCTGCCATTCTCAAGGCAGGGTGGGCTTAGCAGAGCAAATCGGCCCTGCTTCCTGCACGTATCAGGGCAAGATGGGCCGGCGATTCCACTGCGACCAGGGGCGGCGATCAACCAAGTGGCGACCATCCTACCCGTCCGCCAGCGGGCCAAACTTCCCTGCTTTAACAGTGAAACCTGCTGGACGACTGTCTGGTACAGGTCGAGCTGGCTGCTGCGTTGAACGGCTGGCCACCCAAAGAGACCGCCGTGCAGGTCATGCTGGCCCTGGAGGGAAGGGATCTCCACACGCTGTCCGATGTCCGGCCCGAGGAATGTTGCAGCTGGCCAGCGCTACAAGGAGCGCTCCGGAGGCAGTTTGGGAGGGCGGCCAACGCTGAGCACGCCCAGGAACAGCTGGCCAACCGCCGGCGAGGCAGCCAAGAGAGCCTGGGAGCCTACGCAGCGGACATACGGCTGCTGACACGATGTGGCTACCCGGATTTCGAGCCGGGGGCAGTGGAGAAGCTCGCCCTCCAGAACTTCATCCAGGGTCTCCGCCCGGCCCAGCTCCAGAGCCACATCCGGATTCACGCCGCGAGCAGCTGGGAGACGGCTGTGGCAAAAGCGGAGCGGGTGGAACTGCTAATGCATTGTGCAGCTGATGCGTCAGCACCGAGGCAGAGAGCCTTCCAGGCCCTGGCTGTGAGCGAGGAGGAGGAGGAGGAACTGCACCGAACCACAGCGGCGTGGCCACGGAGCAGACGGCCACGGCGGCATGAGGAAGGGTGCTTCCGCTGCGGGGAGCCAGAACACATCGTGCAGTCCTGCCCGGCACCCACCCCGCGACAAACTGGCCCCTCGCTGACATTAAACTAGAGCGAGGTGGCATGGAAGGGGACCTGCCACCTCCCACAGACATTTTCCCCTATGAGCTGTAACCATGTGTGGGCCGAACTGGACACTTGCCAGGGATGTACCTACAGTGCAGGTTGGACAACACGCTGATCTGGGCCCTGATCGACACTGGTTCTACCAGCTCCCTGGTCCGACCCTGAGTGCTACCAGGTACGGACGAGGCAGAACCGCAGGGGTGGGAACCCACCGGGTGCTGCGTCACCACAGCCACCAGTGAGTGTGCCAGACTGGGAGGGCGGAGAGTTCTTGTGGTGGGGGTGGCCGGCCAGAACACAAACCACCTGTTCTGGTTGGCTGACATTCAAGACCCCTGCATTATTGGACTCGATCTGCTCGCAGCATGGGGTGCAAAAATTGACACCGCCAGATCGTCCGTCCTGCCGGGGGCTCGGGCCATCATGCTCTGCAGCGGGGCCCAGAGGAGGAACGCGGGGGCCTGCGTGATCGAGGGGCCACCAGGACAGACCAAACCGGGCGGGTCACTGCAAGAACTGAACACAACGACGCCACCAGCACGAGCAGAGGGAGCGCGATTACCGATAGAGACATCAAAGGGAAGGGCCACAGCAGAGCAGGTCAGTGTGTCAGCAGAAACGCAACAGGCGGTCGAGGAATTGTTCCAGCAGAGCTGCAGCGGACTGGAATCGGGACAGAGACACCAGCTGCGGGAGCTGTTGGACTGCGACACTGATGTCTTCGCTGCAAAGGATGAGGAGTGCACCTGAACCAGCTTGGTGCAGCACAGGATCGACACCGGTGAGACCAGACTGATCCGGCTCTGCCCCTGCCGTCTACCTTTTTCAAGGCGGCGGCAGAACAAAACTAGAAAAGCACTCGGAGAGCGCAGACCTCCGCCAAGCGGCACAGTTCCCCCCATACAGTGTTTGTGTGTACGTTTTCAGATTCCCTGAGCATGAAAAGATATGACTAGCAATTGGATTCACAATGATTATTTGTTTATTTGACATGGACAGTGCAATAAACAGACAATTAATGAATGACAATCAATGTGATAGTGATAGGATTAGTGGTTCAGTAGTGTAAAACGGGGCTATAAGGGACGGCGGGTTAATAAGGGACACTTTTCTGGGAAATGTTTTAAATGTAATTGTGCTTTTTTTATTTTGAGCAGGACGCTGAGTTGTGTTTTTATTGTCAAATATCCATGAATCCTTCATCAAATGTAGGCGGAAGCAAAATTAAAAAAGCAGAATTACATTTAGAAAAGTGTCCCATATTACCCCGCCATCCCTTATAGCCCCATTTTACGGTAGTAAAAGCATTGCCTCCTTGGCAGAGGTAATAAACTGAAGTGTTGGTGTGTCCATCTCCTCCACTGACGGATGCAGATTGGTTAGACAGGTTGCCGTGGGTTTTATATTATATTGGGGTTGCGCTCGGCGGCAAAACAGAATTTAGAATTTTCCCCGGCAGAGAGGTCGTTTTTACGCAGCGCCTATAGCTGGGCGGGGAATTTGTGGCAAGTAATCGGGCGGCGGACAGGTGGCCGTGTCAGGTTTTGCAGCGTCGCGGAAAAAGCGGGCACGCTGGCGGGCCCAGGCCAGCAGTGTTTTCCGCGTGCTTTTGTGCCTAAAACGTTGAAGAACGCGGAGTTTGTGTTGGTCAGACACGACAAGCAGTGCAATGTGCGCAGCGCCTATGGCTGGCGGGCCCAGGCTACCAGTGTTTTCCGCATGCTTTTGTGGCTAAAATGTTGAAGAAGGCGGAGTTTGTGTTGGTCAGACACGACGCCCAGCGCCGTCCATTGCGCCTGCGCACATGTTGGAAATGGCCATATGTCACAGTGTGGAAAAATGCTTTAAAAAATTCCTGTATGCAGACGGTGATGCGGATCATCCCCAAAATGTAATCAGTTCTTCCTTGTACCATTTCCAACAACGCCTGAAAGTTTCATGGAAATGCGTCCAAGATTTTTTGAGTTATCTTGCTAACCAACAGACAGACAGACAGACAGACAGACAGACAGACAAACAGACAAACACACAGACAAACAAACAGACAAACCCCGGCAAAAACATAACCTCCTCCTGGCCTTTTCGGCCTGGCGGAGGTAAAAAATACAGGAAATGCTGGAGGCAGATGTTATTGAGCCCTCCAGCAGCCCCTGGGTGGTTCCGGTGGTGCTGGTTAAGAAGAAGGACGGTTCGTGGTGGTTCTGTGTGGATTACCAGTGCCTGAATGGTGTCACCCGCAAGGATTTCTACCCCCTGCCCCGCATCGATGACACGCTGGACCACATCGCTGGCTCCAGCTGGTTCAGCTCGCTGGACCTCCGCAGCGGCTATAGGCAGGTAGAGCTGTCACCTGAGGCCCGCCAGAAAACAGCCTTCTCCATCGGACAGGGACTGTATCATTTCAAGGTGATGCCGTTTGGACTTTGCAACGCCCCAGCCACCTTTGAACGTCTGATGGAGTGAGTGTTGGCTCATGTGCTCCAGAGCCGCTGCATCGTTTACCTGGATGACCTGCTGGTTCACGCAGCTGACTTTGATGGCGCCCTGTCCAACCTCCATGAGATACTGGACGCCATCCGACAGGCTGGGCTGCGGCTACACCCGCGGAAATGCCACTTATTCCGACGAGAGACCACCTTCCAGGGCCACGTCGTCAGCGCTGCGGGAGTCGCCACCGATCCAGAGAAAGTGGCAGCGGTGAAAAACTGACCAGTGCCACAGGATGTGGGAGAGCTACGGAGTTTTCTCTGACTGGCCTCCTATTATAGGAGATTTGTGAAAGACTTTGCCACCATCGCCAGCCCGCTGCATCAGCTGACACAGAAGGGCCGTGCGTTTCAGTGGAGTGACAGCTGTACTGCTGCTTTTTCTCGGCTTCGTTCAGCGCTCATCGGAGCCGCCATCCTGCAGTATCCCGACCCGAACCACCCTTTCATTGTGGACATGGACGCTAGCAACCAGGGCATCGGGGCGGTGTTATCCCAGGAGGGAGAACACGGAGAGCAGGCAATTGCTTTTTTCAGCCGCACTCTCAGCAGAGCTGAAAGGAATTATTGCGTTACTCACAGAGAGCTGCTGGCTGTCATCCAGGGGTTTCGCCATTTTCGCCCGTATGTGTACGGGGGGAGGTTCCAGCTCAGGACGGATCATGCTTCCCTGACCTGGCTACTGAACTTTAAAGAGCCGGATGGACAGCTGGCGAGATGGCTGGAGGCACTGCAGGATTATGATTTTCTGATGGTGCATCGGGCAGGCCGCCTCCATCCTAACACTGATGCGCTGTCTCAGCGTCCCTGTGCTGCGGAGGACTGTCGGCACTGCCAGTGGGCAGAGGACTGAGACCAAGCCGTCCCACGGGCTGCTGCTCTCCGGACCGCTGTGAGCAGGAATAACACAGCGGCGCACAGCTCCTCCTCGGATAATCAGGCAGCTCGGGCCGTGGGCTGCACGGTGGCGCAGTGGTTAGCACTGTGGCAGCACAGTTTTACCCTCGGCCGGGGGATCGCGGGAACCGTGAGATCATGGGTTCGATCCCTGCCCCCGGCCAACAGTGATCTGTGTGGAGTTTGCATGTTCTCCCCGTGTTTGCGTGGGTTTACTCCGGGATTTCTCCGGTTTCCTCCCACATGCCAAAAACATGCAGGTTAGGGAGTTAAGGGGCACTTGCGCACTCAGCGACCGGCAGCTGGTGGCTTGTCACCAGACTGCAAAAACAAAATCTACCTACGGGTACAAAATAAGTAATAAAAAAAAAAAAAAAAAAAAAGCTCTCCCCAGCGATGATGTCACAGAGGCCCTCGATGAGCAGCAGCTGCAGAGCAAGCAGGACAGAGATCCGTTCATTTCCCGGGCTTGGCAGTGGCTGGACGCGGGCCAGCGGCCTGCCTGGGAGGCTGTGTCTGCGCTGGACCCAAAGACCAAGGCGCTACACTCCCAGTGGGCCAATCTCCGCTGTCATGAGGGTGTTGTGTATTGGCAGTGGCAGACTCCAGCTGGGCAGCGTCACGTCTGACAGCTGCTGGTTCCCTGGCAGCTCCGGCCCAACGTACTCCAGTTGGTCCACGGGGCGGTGGGGGCAGGCCACTTTGGGGTGATGAAGACTCTGCAGCGTCTTCAAGCCTGGTTCTACTGGCCCGGATGTCGCCAGGATGTATAGCTCCATGTCCATCGCTGCGACACCTGCATAGCTCAGAAAGGGCCAATTCAGCGATTCCACGCCCCCTTGCAGCAGTACCGGGTGGGAGCACCGATGGAGCGTGTAGGAGTGGACATTCTCGGCCGTTTCCCGACCACGGACCGGGGGAACCGCTACATGCTGGTTGCAATGGATTACTTCACCAAATGGCCAGAGGCGTATGCAGTCCCTGATCAGAGCGCCGCCACCACAGCATCAAAGCTGGTGGACGAGATGTTTTGTCGGTTTGGTGCACCGGAGGAGCTGCATAGCGATCAGGGATGCAACTTTGAGGCAGAGGTCTTCGGGGAGGTCTGCAGGCGGCTGGGCATCTGGAAGACCCAGACCACCCTGCTGCATCCACAGAGCGACGGCCTGGTCGAACGGTTCAGCCGGACCCTCACCACCCAGCTCACTGTCCTAGTGGACCAGCGACAGCGAGACTGGGACCTGCATCTGCCCTTTGTTCTGTGGGCGTACCGGACAGCAGCACAGGAATCCACCCGGTGCACTCCTGCAGCGCTGATGTTTGGATGCGAGCTGCGCACACCGGTGGATTTGGTGTCCCCCCCCCCTTTCCCAGAGCCAGAGGTGGAGGGCAAACCGGGGTTGGATTATTTGTTTTGCTTGAAGGAATGTCTCCACACAGTGCACGGACTGGCTCGGGAGGCTCTGGCAGCAGCGGGGAGCCGGCAGAAGCGGGCATATGACTCCCAGGAAGGAAGGAACTTTGCACCAGGAGATTGAGTCTGGGTTTTCTGCCCGGAGCAAAAAAGGGGACTGTCACCAAAACTGGCGAGCCATTGGTCAGGACTGTGCAAGGTCCTACAGCTACTGTCGGATGTAGTGTACAGGGGGAGGCTGCAGAAAAGAGACCGGATCGTGGTCCTCCACCGTGACCATCTCACCCCGTACCAGCCATCTGCCCCGCGGGTGGTCGAGCCGGGGCCTTCATCCTGACCAGATACTCCGGCCAAAGCACAGATGGACACTAGCGGGCCTGTACGTACTGGTTGCCGACAACGGCAGCTGCCCCGACACCTGGACGGATTTGTGTTGGACTTTTGAACTGGACTTTATTATTCTGGAGACAGAAACCAGTCCAGGGGGGGACAGTGTAACGTCGGGGCTGTGTTAAGGGGGCGGGGATTCTCCCGGCATACTTGGGCCGCGGAGGATTCAAAGAGTGTTATTATTCGTGTGTTGTAAGTGTTATTGCTATGTTATAATGGCACAGCAGTGTTATAAGACCAGTTAGAGCAGTGATCGATCATGTGTTTGTGTCACCATAAGTGAGACGGGGGTCTGTGTGAATGACCTCCCCTCCTGTCTGTGTTGAGTGGGTGTGTTTAAATAAAGCCTGTTTCGTCACAGTCATCTCTCCTTTCTTGTGTGAACCCTCACAACATCACAGTACAGTATTCTCCTCCTCTTAACTGGGTTTTCACATCCATTAATATTACATGTCATGAATTTAACACATTCTTTCACCATACTTAACTTGTTAAATATTTACAATATTCATGTTACACTCCAATCCCCTGTCCAGTATATCCTAATTATAGTTATTTTGGGGATACCCCCGACCACCTTTAACAACCAGCACAGATGCCTTCCTAATAAAACACAGAACTCTAAACACGAACACATCCTAATGAACACCCAGAACAAAAGAAAAACGAACTTAAACGAAGAAATTTCGGGCTGGACCATCACACCCATTGTAACAGCTTAAACAAAAAATAAAATAAAAATAAAATAAAATAGAAATTGTTCCGTCCGTGGATTCCTCAGACGCTCTGCCCGCTCCTGTCCTTCTTCCCTCCAGCTCCGTAGCCCAGCTCCAAACCCACAAGTTCACAGTTCTCGATGCATTTATGGTTCCTGCATTTAATGTTCACAAAGCTCACCTTGCTCCTTATTGAATTACACTTCACCTCCAACCCGACATCTCTCGACAAACTCCTCTGTGGCTTCTGCTGTGGTGAAGCGCTCATTCTTCCCATCCCATCTGAGGTGCAATGTTGCCGGAAAAAACCAGCATGTACCTCACGCTGAGCTCCGTAAGTTTTCTTTTCACAGATGTAAATGTCTTCCTCTTCTCCGCTAGCTCTTCGGTCATATCTGGAAACGGGAGAGTTGGCATCCTTCCCGTTCAATGCCGCGTTTTGCCTTAGCAGCGTTTATCACTTTATCTCTTGCCGACTGCCTCAGGAAATGGATCAGCACCGCTCTTGGTGGCCTGTCTGCATTAGGCACAGCTGCTGGGGTCTGAGAAACCTGTTCAATCTCTAGTTTCTCGCCATTTTCAATACCAAGACATTCCAACGTGATTTTTTGCACACATCTCAACAATGTCCCATTCTTCCCATGCATTTCTTTAAGCCCCATTAAACGTACGTTATTCCTCTTGCTGTAATTTTCCAGGGCTTGTATTGGGCTCTGCATGGCCTACATCAGCTTGGCCTGGTTACTCCCATCACTCACCAGCCTGTCAGAGGTTTCCTCCAAGCGGGCAATGCGTGCCTCGGCTCCGTCCAATCTCACCTGCGAGGCTGCTGCTGCCGTCTTCAACTCCGAGACCGTTTCTTTGATGGTCGACACGTCCGTTGCTACGCCTCGTAAAGTGACATTCATTTTAGTAATTTCTTCAAATAATTTATCGAGGCTGGCCGTCTGTGTCGGTGGGTTGGATGACGGCTCATCATTCACTGCATCCTCCTCCTCCTCCTGTGCAGGGCTTTTTCTGCTCGCCGTGCGGCCTGGTGTCCTGAAGTATTTTGATGTGGCCATTCACTTTAAATTATCCTTTTCACCGCTCCGAGAAGAGAAATACATCTAACTGCAGCGCTGGAGCTTAAAATTGTTGAAGTAGGAACCGTAAAATTATCCCATTTAATACGTTTAGTTTGTGTGCTTGTCAGAGATTAGCTAGGGAGCCGCCATTACGTCCAGTGCCTCCACGTGACTCGGAAACATTATTTTAAAAAGAAATTAAGATGTATTGTGGTGTGTAATATTGTCTGGGTTGTTTTTTTTTAAATGATTTTCCTTTTTTTTTTTGTTATTGTTCTCTGTCATATAATAATGCTGTGATGTACTGTAAATATGGTCTGGACACCCCTGGTCATCTAGTCGTCAGCTAATAGGGATCCCTTTTCAATAAACAACACTCAATAAACTTGTGCTGTATGTGTATTCCAGACTCGGACTCGGATGATGATATAGCATACCTCGATGATGACAACGGCTGCTGTGCTTCTCTTATGTAAGGCGACAAAAATTTCAGTTACTGTAATTAATAATCACTGTAAGAGATCATATTATTTTGGTATCTTACTATATTATTTTCTTCATTTTTTTAGGGCAAAGATGATGGCCAACAGCTTCTGGTGAGTGATTTAAAAAAGGATACTGTAATGAGGGCACCACCCTACAGGCTGCATGTTTATTAATTTAGGCATAATACTTAAGTGTATGTGGTGCACATTTCTTCATGTCTGTGATTCCAGGCTGCAAAGCCACTGTAAGTACTGGAGGCTACAGTGAGGGTCAGTCCTCTGGTATTAGAATAGAGTACTGTATACACAAACCCCAATTCCAGTGAAGTTGGGACTGTGTAAAATTTGAACAGAAGCAAAGTACAATGATTTGCAAATCCTTTTCAACCTATATTCAATTGAATGCACTATAAAGGATGCCCCCCCCCAAAAAAATCAAAATTTTGGAAGCATAAAATATTTGAGCCATAATATATATTTGAGTTACATATAAGTATAAACTGGTCTGTCAACATTAATAATGGGGAAGGTTTTTTCCTCTTAAAAATGCTTTTTTTTCATAAATTTGTGACTTTTCTTGCAAATTAGTTTTTTGTCAGTTTTTCCCCTCTGTGGGTGAGCTCTGTTA
Source organism: Pholidichthys leucotaenia (assembly GCA_020510985.1). Taxonomy (NCBI): domain Eukaryota; kingdom Metazoa; phylum Chordata; class Actinopteri; order Cichliformes; family Pholidichthyidae; genus Pholidichthys; species Pholidichthys leucotaenia. The sequence goes on along the minus strand of CM035843.1, from coordinate 278,974,893 downwards.
GGGGATGAGTCCAGTAGCTCTCTGTGAAAAAAAGTTATATCAAGCACCCAATGACTCAAAGGAGCCACATGGGTCCACTGTCCCGTGGGCTCCCACCCTGGAGGAAGGATCATGGGACGCATGGCTGCTACGTGAGCTGGGCAGCAGCCTGGGCTGCTTGGACTGCGGCCCTAGATAAGCGGTAGAAGATGAATGGATGGATGGATTTTCTTCAGTTTGAACTTTTCTAGTATATTTTTGCACCTTTCACTTTTCACTTGTGACTTTTTCTCAGATTTGTGACAACTTTGTGCTACTTGTTTCTTGCTAATTTTTGTTTTTTTTTTCCTCTTTAAATTTGCAAATTTTTTTTGTCAATTCTCAGCTCTTGTAAATTTGCAAGCTTTTCATGTGTATATTTTATATCTTGTCTTTCTCAGATATCTGAAATAGTTCTTGTAAATTTGCAAGTTTTTTTTTCTTTTTCCACATATGAGCCTTTTTATTTGTTTGCAGCTTTCTTCTCATAAATGTTCAGCTTTTTCATACCTCAGCGAGGGAGATATGTTTTTGCCAGCATTTATCTGCTTGTTTGACTGTTTGTCTGTTTGTCTGCATGTTAGCAGGATTACACAAAAATGACTGAATAGATTCAGATGACTTTTTTACTAGAGGTGGCCCTTGGACTACTGGTGAACCCATTAAATTTTGGAGGTGATCTGGGTCAGGATGTGGATTCTTTTTCTTTATCAACATTGTGAGCTAGGGTGGAGCTGAGCCCATCACTTCCAAAATTTACTGGGTTCATTCGTAGTCCAAAGGCCACCTCTGGTGAAAGTTTCATCCAAATCCATCCTGTAGTTTTGTGTTATTTTGCTAACAGGCAGACACACACCCCTTGGGGGAGGTATGTGCTCTCTGAGTGCCCTCTTGTTTTTAAAAAGCGCTGCATGTGCCTTTGCTTGCAGGTTGCAAACCCTTGTCCTCAGGGTACTAGTACTGCTTCCATTTGATTATCACATCATAATACCAGCTGTGGTGTAAATGAACCAAGGCCTCACAACATTAAATCATGTCACGTTGCTCTGGGATTTTTCCTCCTTTTTCTCCATATGAAGTGCTACCGCTTTTTTCCCCCCAGTGACCAGTTGTGCCAGCTGAACCACACGTTAAGGAAGAACTGCCGTGTTGCGGTGAAAACTACAAACTTCTACTGGTTGGTGCTTCTACTGGTGTTTCTCAACACTGTGGCCAGTGCCTCTGAGCATTATGGACAGCCCAAATGGCTCACAGAAATGCAAGGTAATAAAGGAGTCCACTTGCCTTTGCCCTTGGACTTAATCACTGGAAAGAAAATTAAAGATCTCTCCTTCCCCTCAGAACGAGCCAATAAGATCCTGTTGATGCTCTTCACCCTCGAGATGCTGATGAAGATGTATGCCTTCGGCCTGCAGATCTACTTCATGGCGCTGTTCAACCGCTTTGACTGCTTTGTTGTGTGTGGCGGGATCCTCGAGATGCTGCTCGTAGAGTTTGACGTCATCCCGCCCATCGGCATCTCTGTGCTGCGCTGCATCCGACTGCTCAGGATATTTAAGATGACTCCGTAACAGTCAATCATCTCTAGAAAGACACCACAGGAGTTTTTTCACCGTTACACTTCCATGTGTTTCATCTCTGCTCCTTTGCCTTTTCTAGGCATTGGGCTGCTTTGTCTGATCTGGTCACCTCACTGCTCAACTCCATGAAAGCTATCTGCTCCCTTCTGCTCCTGCTCTTCCTCTTCCTCATCATCTTTGCCCTGCTGGGTATGCAGCTGTTTGGAGGCAAATTTAACTTTGACGAAACCCAGATGAAGAGAAGCACCTTTGACTCCTTCCCACAGGCGCTGCTCACTTGTTTCCAGGTGATTTCCATCCTAAAAATAAATCTCACTTCTATCCTCCATTACATGTATTTGTCTGACATGTTGCATCACTGGCTGAAGTGTAGAGTAGCCAGAAATTGTACTCAAGCAAAATATTGTTGCTTTTATTTTATACTTAAATATAGGTCAGAGGAGTCACCAAAGAATTACTTGAGTAAGAGTAATAAAGTAAATGCTGAAACAGGTACTGAAGTAGGAATGGTTTTACTCTCACAAAAATGGGATTTTCCCCCAAGAATTTTCTCGTAAATTTGCTGTTTTTCTAAGACATTTGTGACCTTTTTCCTCTATATTTTCTACTTTTTGCCTTGTAAAAACCTCATAATTTTCTCACTAATTTGTGAATTTTTTTCTCCTAAAATTTTGACGTTTTCTTCTTGATAAATTCGTTATTTTTTTCCTCATGATTTCTGAACATTTTTTGAATACAGTTACAACTTTTTTTCCCTCATAAGTCTGAAACTTTTTCATTCATAAATTTGCGAGCATTTCCACACAAATTTCCAACTTTTTTTAACTTTCCCGTGACAGAACAGCAGAACAATGATGAGAAAAAATATGACTCGCATATCCTTTAGATCAGTGAAATCAAAAGTAACTCAGAGCACTTCCAAATGTACACATTTTTTCTTCATGAATGTAATCAATTAAAGGCCAAGTTCAGAAAACTTCACTTGCGTGCATGTGCTTAAGTAACCTAGTTACTCCCCACCTCTGATAACTGAAAGCATCGCTTTTGTTTTGTCGGTCTGATGGCGTCTCTTCGTGTTCCTCTTGGATCATTTTTTCGCTCCAGATCCTCACAGGAGAGGACTGGAATGCTGTGATGTACGACGGCATTATGGCGTATGGAGGGCCCGTGTTCCCTAACATGGTGGTGTGCATTTACTTTGTCATCCTCTTTGTTTGTGGTAACTGTATCCTTTTGCCATGTAATGGTCACCAACAGGGATTCTGGTCTGAATGTAAATGTTATGCCTTTTGTGCTGAAAGATATAACCTTGACTCCTTAATTTGCTGGTCAGATATCCTCCTCAATGTCTTCTTGGCTATCGCTGTGGACAACTTGGCAGGAGGTGGTGGAAAGAAAAAAGTCGAGTAAGTTTGTAAGAAAAGTTGACAGCAAGCAGAAAGATTCGATTTGGGGGTGATGCAAATCTCTGTCCACCTCCAAGATTTTTAAAAGGTCCCTGTGTATATACGGTATAATAAGTGGGGCTGGGAATTGATTAAAAAAGTTTTAACTAATTAATTGCACATTTTCTATAATAAATTGCCATTAAATCAATTAAAATTGCCATTTAAAGAAATCAAGTCCTGCTGCCCACTCCCCACTCCACCAACACCCCCCCACTCCCAACACACAGCCCCCCATCCTGACCCTGACCAGGACCCAGGTGAGGACGGAGCTGAGGAAGATCAAGGCGAGGAAGGCGCCGGGACCGGACGGCATCAGCGCAAAGCTCCTCAAGTCCTGTGCAGACCAGCTGTGTGGGATTGTGACGTATATCTTCAACATGAGCCTGAAACTGGGGAGGGTACCACAGCTGTGGAAAACATCTTGTGTGGTACCTGTACCAAAAACTTCCCACCCCAAAGACCTGAACAGCTACAGACCGGTGGCCTTGACGTCCCACTTGATGAAGACCCTGGAGAGACTGCTCCTTGCTCACCTCCGCCCCCTGGTGGAACCAGCGATGGATCCACTCCAGTTCGCCTACCAGCATGGCATTGGGGTGGAGGATGCGGTGATCTTCCTCCTTCACCGTTCTCTGTCCCACCTGGAGAAGCCCGGGAATATGGTGAGGATCATGTTCTTTGACTTCTCCAGTGCTTTTAACACCATCCAACCGATGATCCTGAAGGACAAGCTGCTGCGCGCAGGGGTGGACCAGCACCTGTCATCATGGATCCTGGACTACCTCACGAACCGGCCTCAGTTTGTGAGAACCCGGGACTGTGTGTCCGACACGATCATCAGTAGCACGGGGGCCCCCCAGGGAACGGTGCTGGCTCCCTTCCTGTTCACTCTTTATACTGCGGACTTCTCACACAACACAACACACTGCCATCTACAGAAGTTCTCTGATGACTCTGCGATCGTTGGCCTCATCTCCAATGGAGATGAAGCTGAGTACAGAGGGCTTATCCAGGACTTCGTGGACTGGTGCCATCGGAACTGCCTCCAGATCAACGCGAGGAAAACTAAGGAGCTGGTGGTGGACTGCCGCAGGCATGGGCAGCCCCTCACAGTACCAGTAAATATACAGGGAACAGACATCGAGATGGTGACATCCTATAAGTACCTGGGTATTCATCTGAACAATAAACTAGACTGGTCACACAATACTGATGCACTCTACAAGAAGGGACAGCGCAGGCTGTTCCTGCTGAGGAGACTCAGGTCTTTTGGTGTACAAGGGGCGCTGCTGAAGTCATTCTATGACACGGTGGTGGCATCAGCCATCACTTTTGGAGTGGTCTGCTGGGGCAGTGGCATTACTGCAGCCGATAGGAAGAGACTGAACAAACTGATTAAGAAAGCTAGCTCTGTCCTGGGGCAGCGCCTTGATCCGATGGAGGAGATAGGAGAGAGAAGGACGGTGGCTAAACTGTCATCTCTGCTGGAGTCCGAGTTCCACCCTATGCAGGACATACTGAATGCACTGAGGAGCTCATTTAGCAGCAGACTACATCATCCCAGGTGCACAACCGAGAGGTTTCGTAGGTCCTTCCTACCAACGGCTGTCAGACTGTACAACCTAAGCAGGGCTGCTCGCAGAGATAGCAAAAAGACGTAACAAACTAATAGTTTTTTGAATGCAAAAGATGCAATAGACTTACACAATGGTCCCCTCCGGCATACAACTAGGAACATACCGGTCGCTATGGAGGGTGAGAATATGTATGGGCACATAATCATACCATGTAGGATAACTAAGTAGACGGTTATGCTGTTTCATTCCATCTAGCAACAATGCTCTGCACTGTGTGTGTTTATATATTTACATATTTATTCCATCTAGCTACAATGCTCAGCACTGGGTGTGTTTATATATTTATATATCTACATATTATTCCATCTAGCTACATTGCTCCGCACTGTGTGTGTTTATATACTTGCATATTTATTCCACCTAGCTGCAATGCTCCGTACTGTGGGTGTTTATATATTTACATATTTATTCCATCTAGCTACAATGCTCTGCACTGTGTGTTCATATATTCATATATTTATTCCATCCAGCTACAATGCTCTGCACTGTGTGTCTGTGTGTGTGTGTATATATATATATTTTATAGTAATACGTACATATGTATATTAGCTGCTCTTGCTTGCTTGTTTTTTTCTTGCCTTCTGATTGTTGCTCTGAGTGTTGCTATCCCTGTGCTGTTGCAATCCTGGAATTTCCCCGTTGTGGGACTAATAAAGGCTTATCTTATCTTATCTTATCTTATCTTAAATGGTCAATGGTGAACCCTTGGTGGAGGTGTGTGCTGTACATGTAATTTTAAGTGTGACTACAGGGTGCTGACATGTTTTTTTTACTCAGAGAGAAAAAGGAAGAAGAGGAGGAATGGGATGATGATGAAGACAAAGAGGAAGAAGATGCAGGGGTAGATATATTTTTCCTGCTCTATACTATTATATTAATATAAGTGATGAAAACAGCTGATGTTTTGTCCTGGGTGTAGAATGATGAGGATGACTGGCAGGAAAACGAGGAGCTAAGAGCCATCGAGGGACTCGAGGGTGAGTATGACAGACGGGAAAAATGTTGGACTGTGATGAGCAGCACTGCCTGAAACTCTCTCCCATTTGCTCTTTATTATAGGAGTTGCTCCCTTAAAGCCCGAGTTTTCTGGACCCAAAGAAAAGATCGTTCCAATCCCCGATGGAAGCTCCTTCTTTATTCTTGGGAAGAAAAACTGGTAATTTGAGCTTCTTTAACTCATTAAAGACATGATAGAAGTGGTGTGCTGTGACATAAATGCATCACATATGATTTAATTTCCATTTTACAGCTTACGAGTGGCCTGCCACAACCTCATCCATCATCCTTACTTCACAAACTTCATCCTCATCTTCATCATCCTCAGTAGTTTTTCTCTGGCTGCTGAGGATCCAATCAAATCCCACTCATTCAGGAACATTGTAAGATCAAACCTCAGCAGCATTTCCTCTTACACCCAGACTGTCACGTAGTATTTCCATCACACCAATAATTTTATCCTTGCTGTGTAAAATGCCGGAAGCTCATTTTACATCTGTAATCCGCAGGTGCTTGGATATGCAGATTATGTGTTCACTTCAGTTTTCACTGTGGAGATCGTCCTAAAGGTAATTGCTAAAGTGACTGGAGCTGACAGAATGAAATGGCTGAATTAAAAGCATATGACGCATTCTTGGTTTCTAATGTTGTGCTTCTTAATTTCTTCCCTCGTGTCTAGATGACTGTTTACGGAGCTTTTCTGCACACTGGCTCCTTCTGCAGAAATGCCTTCAACCTTCTTGACCTGCTGGTTGTCAGCGTGTCGCTCACGTCTTTCTTCCTGCAGTAAGTAGATCCCAAGCTCTGCTCTGTTTTCTTCTGTCCAAAAAAGTGAATGCTGCTGATTTTTATTATTTGATTTAATTTGATTCATTATTGTTTCACGCAGTAACGTTGCCATGAAAATAACTATTTTCCTTGCATATGAAAAAAAATTCTCAGAGGCCTCCTGCTTTAATTTAGGATTTTATCAATCAATATCAGATCATTCAAGTGAAAATAAATTCACTACCAGGGATGGAGTCAATTCTGATTATACAATTCCAATTCTGCTTTCAATCCCACTGATACATAGATGATTATTTCCAATTCATGTGTCTCTTTAAAGTTCAATTCCAATTCCAAGACTACTGAGTACTACTGATGGAATTTATTTATAGTTATAGATCAGCTCTCAGTGACATCTGAGAATTGTAATGAGTGATGTGGCAAAATCCAGTGATTATATATCAGCACCTTTGAAGTTTACCTAGCTATCCAAACAAAACTATGGGCTTAGTCTGATGAGAACTTTTGCTTAGGAAAGGTTAATAGAATTCATCTTGACATTTGTCACCAATTAAGTTCAGTTTTCATATTATAACACCCTAGTAGCCTAAACTGGTGCAGGTATATTTTGCAGAAAGACTTTTTTTAAGATAAGATAAGATAAGCCTTTATTAGTCCCACAACGAGGAAATTCCAGGATTGCAACAGCACAGGGATAGCAACACTCAGAGCAACAATCAGAAGGCAAGGAAAAAAAAAAAAAGCAAGCAAGCAAGAGCAGCTAATATACATATGTACATATTACTATAAATATATATATACACATAGACACACAGTGTAGAGCATTGTAGCTGGATGGGATAAATATATGAGTATATAAACACACAGTACGGAGCATTGCAGCTAGGTGGAAAAAATATGTAAATATATAAACACACAGTGCGGAGCAATGTAGCTAGATGGAATAATATGTAGATATATAAACACACAGTGCGGAGCATTGTAGCTAGATGGAATGAATATATAGATATATAAATATAAACATAAACATAAACACACCCAGTGCGGAGCATTGTAGCTAGATGGAATAAATATGTAAATGTATAAACACACACAGTGCAGAGCATTGTTGCTAGATGGGATGAAACAGCACAACCGTCTACTTAGTTATCCTACATGGTATGATTATGTGCCCATACATATTCTCACCCTCCATAGCGACCAGTATTTTCCTAGTTGTATGCCGGAGGGGACCATTGTGTAAGTCTATTGCATCTTTTGCATTCAAAAAACTATTAGGTTGTTACGTCTTTTTGCTATCTCTGCGAGCAGCCCTGCTTAGGTTGTACAGTCTGACAGCCGTTGGTAGGAAGGACCTGCGAAACCTCTCGGTTGTGCACCTGGGATGATGTAGTCTGCTGCTAAATGAGCTCCTCAGTGCATTCAGTATGTCCTGCATATTGTGGAACTCGGACTCCAGCAGAGATGACAGTTTAGCCACCGTCCTTCTCTCTCCTATCTCCTCCACCAGATCAAGGTGCTGCCCCAGGACGGAGCTAGCTTTCTTGATCAGTTTGTTCAGTCTCTTCCTATCGGCTGCAGTAATGCCACTGCCCCAGCAGACCACTCCAAAAGTGATGGCTGATGCCACCACTGTGTCATAGAATGTCTTCAGCAGCGCCCCTTGTACACCAAAACACCTGAGTCTCCTCAGTAGGAACAGCCTGCGCTGTCCCTTCTTGTAGAGTGCATCAGTATTGTGTGACCAGTCTAGTTTATTGTTCAGATGAACACCCAGGTACTTGTAGGATGTCACAACCTCAATGTCTGTTCCCTGTATATTTACTGGTGCTGTGAGGGGTTGTCCTTGCCTGCGGCAGTCCACCACCAGCTCCTTAGTTTTCCTCGCGTTGATCTGGAGGCAGTTCTGACGGCACCAGTCCACGAAGTCCTGGATAAGCCCTCTGTACTCAGCTTCATCTCCATTGGAGATGAGGCCAACGATCGCAGAGTCATCAGAGAACTTCTGTAGATGGCAGTGTGTTGTGTTGTGTGAGAAGTCCGCAGTATAAAGAGTGAACAGGAAGGGAGCCAACACCGTTCCCTGGGGGGCCCCCGTGCTACTGATGATCGTGTCGGACACACAGTCCCGGGTTCTCACAAACTGAGGCCGGTTCGTGAGGTAGTCCAGGATCCATGATGACAGGTGCTGGTCCACCCCTGCGCGCAGCAGCTTGTCCTTCAGGATCATCGGTTGGATGGTGTTGAAAGCACTGGAGAAGCAGTTTTTCACATTATATCTTGTTTTCAAGTTTTTCAGAGCTGTTTTTATCCAGGCATTGTAAGACATTTGTGTTTACTGATGGTGTGGCTGTACATGGGTGTTGCTATGACAATGGTCACATGACTGCAAAGGGTCTGTGTATCTTGCATCATCACAGACAGGCACCAGACAGCAACAAGACACTGATGCTGCCTTTGAAATGTTCGAAATCTTAACTGAAAATTTCATTCACTATATAGTCCTCTCAAAATATTGCATAATACATTTTAAAAAGTAGTGACGGTTACAACATTTCCTGACTCCAGTAATGCAACGCCGGTTTAAAAACAAAAGAAAAAGCACAGATTTAAGGCACAGTTGGATAATATATATAATATAATATAATATAATAATATAATATATATAATAACATATATTATATTATTATATATCATATATTTATATATTTATGTGTACGTATGTATATCCACTGCTCTTATTTATATTTTTCGTATCTTCTTAATTGTTGCTCTGAGTGTTGCTATCCCTGTGCTGTTGCAATCCTGGAATTTCCCCATTGTGGGACTAATAAAGGCTTATCTTATCTTATCTTATCTTATATGCTGCAGCGCGCTTTTAACTTTAGAAGAGTGCATCATAACTTGCATTGCATGAGTCCCATCATGCAACGCTCAACCAACAGAGCATGAGAGGAGAGCTTCACATCATAATATAAACTATATTAATTCAGCAAAAAGGATTTAATTTAATACAAATTTACATATTTGCATATTTACAATACATACATGCAGGTGTTCATTTTTTACCACCATTAATCTGTTATGTTTTACTGCCTCACCATGATGACATCATTAACCGGGCTGTGAAAACAATCCAAGTAGTGTCCGAAAGCTGATAATTTTAGTGTTATATTGAGTTTACTGTATAGTCCGCTACATCTGAATTCACTATATAGCGAGTAGGGAGGGAGGGAGTGAGTGGGCATTCTGAACACAGCATGAGATCACTGGAATTAAAAATGGAATTGGTCAATTCCACCTGCACAGATGACTCCATTCCAATTCCAACTCTGACATTTTAAAAACCTTCAATTCCAAATCCAGTTCCACTCAGAATTGACCCCAGCCCCATTCATATCTTACCCCATACTACTCTATGATGTTTTTTTGTTGTTGTTGTTTTTTAGTGGAATTTGAGGAGGCAGTGGAGTGATTTTAGTTAAGATGTTTTTTCTTGCCTTCAGCTCCAGTGCAATTTCTGTGGTGAAGATTCTCAGAGTGCTCCGGGTGCTCAGGCCTCTTCGAGCCATAAACAGAGCCAAAGGACTAAAAGTAAAGACTCACTTGTGTTTTCATCCTTTTTTCCCTTTACTTGTTCTTTTTTTAAGTGAATCATTGTTAATACTGTATGTATTCAGTGCATATGTGGTATTGTCTGCTGATATCTAAGCAAACTGGCTTGTTATATTCACAGAATGTGGTGCAGTGTGTGTTTGTGGCGATCCGAACCATCGGCAACATCCTGATTGTCACAACCCTTCTTCAATTTATGTTTGCTTGTATTGGAGTGCAGCTTTTCAAGGTACATGCCCATGCCGTCAGCTTCATGATTTTCTTTTTTTTAGTTTTTATTCATCTTTTCCATTAACCCCAAAGGCTACAGTCACATTACCACCTTGAAATTACTGAAATGGATACTCAGGCCTTTATTTCTGTAAGCGCTACAATTAACAAACTCCTTCTTAGGGGAACAGTGACATCTAATGGTGAGATTTCACTTTGCAACTAACTGAAAAGTCTGTTCCCCGTGTCTCCCCTTCCAAATGTGTATAAGGTGGCTGTCAGGGTCAGAAACAATCAAGATACTGCAACATTACAAAGAGTCGAAAGCAGGGGTCGGCAATCTGCGGCCCGGGGGCCACATACGGCCCTTCAGCCCCCATGCTGCGGCTCCCTGCAGTTATATCTCAAAACACGTGGAAGTTAATAAAGTTCATTTTAATTATTTTATTTTTTTAAATTATTGTTCATTGGAATTGGATACATTTCTCAATGAAACACATGTTTATGAACATAACATTTATATATATTTTTTAATTATTTATTATTGTGACGTAGTGAGGGTTCACACAAGAAAGGAGAGATGACTGTGACGAAACAGGCTTTATTTAAACACACCTCCTCAACACAGACAAGAGGGGAGGTCATTCACACAGACCTCCGTCTCACTAAGGGTGACATAAATACATGATCAGTTACTGCTCTGACTCTTCTTATAACACTGCTGTGTCATTATAACTGCGTTATAATGACACAGCAATAACACTTTAGAACACACGAATGATAACACCCTTTGAATCCTCCGCGACCAAAGCATGCCGGGAGAATCCCCGCCCCCTTAACACAGCCCCGACGTTACACTGCCCCCCCCCTGGACTGGTTTCTGTCCCCAGAATAATAAAAGTCCAGCTCAAAAGTCCAACACGAATCCGTCCAGGTGTCGGGGCGGCCCCCATTGTCGACGACCAGCACGCACAGGCCTGCTAGTGTTCATCTGTGCCTCGCTCGGAGTATCTGGTCAGGGTGAAGGCTCCGGCTCGACCACCCGCGGGGCGGATGGCTGTTACGGGGCGAGACGGTCACGGTGGAGGACCACGACCCAGTCCCTTTTCTGCAGCCTCACCCTGTACACCACATCCGACGGTCTCTGTAGGACCACGCACGGTCCCGACCAATGGCTCGCCAGTTTTGGTGACAGTCCCCTTTTTTGCTCCGGGCAGAAAACCCAGACTCGATCTCCTAGTGCAAAGTCCCTCCCCTGGCAGCGGGAGTCATATGCCTGCTTCTGCCGGCTCCCCACTGCTGCCAGGGCCCCCCAAGCCAGTCCGTGCACCGTGTAGAGACGTTCCTTCAAACAAAACAAATAATCCAACCCCGGTTTCCACCCCCCCCCCCCGGGGGTGAATACCAAATCCACCGGTGTGCACAGCTCGCGTCCAAACATCAGCGCTGCAGGAGTGCACCGGGTGGATTCCTGTGCTGCCGTCCGGTACACCCACAGAACAAAGGGCAGATGCAGGTCCCAGTCTTGCTGTCGCTGGTCCACTAGGACAGTGAGATGGGTGGTGAGGGTCCGGTTGAACCGTTCGACCAGGCCGTTGCTCTGTGGTTGCAGCAGGATGGTCCGGGTCTTCCGGATGCCCAGCCACTTGCAGACCTCCCCGAAGACCTCTGCCTCAAAGTTGCATCCCTGATCGCTGTGCAGCTCCTCCAGTGTGCCAAACCGACAGAACATCTCGTCCACCAGCTTTGATGCTGTGGTGGCGGCGCTCTGATCAGGGACCGCGTACGCCTCTGGCCATTTGGTGAAATAATCCATTGTGACCAGCACGTAGTGGTTCCCCCGGTCCGTGGTCGGGAAACGGCCCAGAATGTCCACCCCTACCCGCTCCATTGGTGCTCCCACCCGGTACTGCTGCAAGGGAGCGTGCGATCGCTGAGTTGGCCCCTTCTGAGCCGTGCAGGTGTCACAGCGATGGACGTGGAGCTCTACACCCTGGTGACATCCGGGCCAGTAGAATCGGGCTCGAAAATGCTGCAGAGTCTTTGTCACCCTGAAGTGGCCCGCTCCTACCGCCCCGTGGACCAGCTGGAGTATGTTGGGCCGGAGCCGCCGGGGAGCCAGCAGCTGCCAGATGTGACACTGCCTAGCTGGACTCTGCCACTGCCGATATACGACACCCTCGTGACAGCGGAGAATGGCCCACTGGGAGTGTAGGGCCATGGTCTCTGCGTCCAGCGCAGACACAGCCTCCCAGGCGGGCCGCTGGCATGCGTCCAGCCACTGCCGAACCTGGGAAATGACCGGATCTCTGTCCTGCTCGCTCTGCAGCTGCTGCGCGCCGAGGGTCTCTGTGACATCATCGCTGGGGAGAGCTGCCTGATCATCCGAGAAGGAGCTGCGTGCCACTGTGTTATTCCTGCTTACAGCGGTCTGGAGAGCAGCAGCCCGTGGGACGGCTTGGTCTTGATCCTCTGTCCGCTGGCAGTGACGACAGTCCTCCGCAGCACAGGGACGCCGAGACAGTGCGTCAGCATTGGCATGGAGGTGGCCTGCCTGATGCACAATCTGAAAATCATAATCCTGCGGTGCCTCCAGCCATCTCTCCAACTGTCCATCCGGCTCTTTAAAGTTCAGCAGCCAGGTCAGGGAAGCATGATCCGTCCTGAGCTGGAACCTCCCCCCGTACACATATGGGCAAAAATGGCGAAGCCCCTGGATGACAGCCAACAGCTCTCTGTGAGCAACGCAATAATTCCTTTCGGCTCTGCTGAGAGTGTGGATGAAAAAAGCAGCTGCCTGCTCTCCATGTTCTCCATCCTGGGATAACACCGCCCCAATGCCCTGGTTGCTGGTGTCCGTGTCCACGATGAAAGGGTGGTTCGGGTCGGGATACTGCAGGATGGGGGCTCCGATGAGTGTTGAGCGAAGCTGGGAAAAAGCAACAGCACAGTTTTCACTCCACTAAAATGCACAGCCTTTCTGTGTCAGCTGATGCAGCGGGCTGGCGATGGTGGCGAAGTCTTTCACAAATCTCCTATAATAGGAGGCCAGTCCGAGAAAACTCCGTAGCTCTCCCACATCCCGCGGCACTGGCCAGTTTCTCACCGCTGCCACTTTCTCTGGATCGGTGGCGACTCCCGCTGCGCTGATGATGTGGCCCAGAAAGGTGGTCTCCCGCCGAAATAGGTGGCACTTCCACGGGTGTAGCCGCAGCCCGGCCTGTCGGATGGCATCCAATACTTCCCGGAGGTTGGACAGGGCGCTGTCAAAATCAGCTGCGTGAACCAGCAGGTTATCCAGATAAACAATGCAGCAGCTCCGGGGTATGTGAGCCAACACTCGCTCCATCAGACGTTCAAAGGTGGCTGGGGCGTTGCAAAGTCCAAACGGCATCACCTTGAACTGATACAGTCCCTGCCTGATGGAGAAGGCTGTTTTCTGGTGTGCCTCAAGTGACAGCTCTACCTGCCAATAGCCGCTGCGGAGGTCCAGCGAGCTGAACCAGCTGGAGCTGGCGATGTGGTCAAGCGTGTCATCGATGCGGGGCAGGGGGTAGGAATCCTTGCAGGTGACGTCATTCAGGCGTCGGTAATCCACACAGAACCGCCACGAACCGTCCTTCTTCCTAACCAGCACCACTGGCACCACCAAGGGGCTGCTGGAGGGCTCAATAATGTCTGCCTCCAGCATTTTGTTGTATTTTTGTTCTGCTCACCTTGAAAAAGGCAGATGGCGTGGACGGAGCCGGATCGGCCTGGTCTCACCGGTGTCGATCCCGTGCTGCACCAAGCTGGTTCGGGTGCATTCCTCATCCTTCGCAGCCAAGACGTCCATGTAGCAGTCCAACAGCTCCCGCAGCTGGCGTCTCTGTCCCGATTCCAGTCCCCTGCAGCTCTGCTGGAACAATTTCTCGACCGCCTTCTGTGTCTCTGCTGACACGTTGACCCGCTCCGCTGTGGCCCTTCCCCTTGCTGTCTCTATCTGTGATTGTGCGCCCTCTGCTCGTGCTGGTGGCACCGTTGGGTTCAGTACTTGCGGTGACCCGCCCGGTTCGGCCTGCCCTGGCGGTCCCTCGATCACGCAGGCCTCCGGGTTCTTCCTCTGGGCCCCGCTGCAGATCGTGATGGCCCGAGTTCCCAGCAGGAGGGACGATCTGGCGGTGTCAATTTTTGCACTCCATACTGCGAGCAGATCGAGTCCAATAATGCAGGGGTCTTGGATGTCAGCCAGCCAGAACGGGTGGTTTGTGTTCTGGCCGGCCACCCCCACCACAAGAACTCTTCACCCTCCCAGTCTGGCGCGCTCACCGGTAGCTGTGGTGACGCAGCACCCGGTGGGTTCCCACCCCTGTGGTTCTGTCTCGTCCGTGCCTGGCAACACACCGGGTCGGACCAGGGAGATGGTAGAACCGGTGTTAATCAGGGCTCGGATTGGCGTGTTGTCCAGGCTGCACTGTAGGTACATCCCTGGCGAGTGTCCACTTCGGCCCACACGTGGTGACAGTTCATCGGGGAAAATGTCTGTGGGAGGTGGCAGGTCCCCGTCCACACCACCTCGCTCTAGTTTAACGTCGGCGAGGGGCCGGTTTGTCGTGGGGTGGGTGCCGGGCAGTTCCGCGCAATGTGTCCTGGCTCCCTGCAGCAGAAGCACCCTTCCTCGCGCCACCGTGGCCGTCTTCTCCGTGGGCGCGCCACCATGGTCTGCCGCACCTCCTCCTCCTCCTCCTCCTTGCTCTCAGCCGTGGCCTGGAAGGCTCTCTGTCTCGGTGCCGATGCATCAGCTGCACAATGCATTAGTGGTTCTACCCGCTTCACTTCTGCCACAGCCGTCTCCCAGCTGCTCACGGCGTTAATCCGGATGTGGCTCTGGAGCTGGGCTGGGCGGAGACCCCAGATGAAGTTCCGGAGGGCAAGCTTCTCCACTACCTCTGGCTCGAAATCCAGGTAGCTGTGCTGTGTCAGCAGCCGTATGTCCACTGCGTAGGCTCCCAGGCTCTCCTGGCTGCTTTGCCGGCGGTTGACCAGCTGTTCCTCGGCGTGCTCAGCGTTGGCCGCTCTCCCAAACCGCCTCCAGAGCGCTCCTTGTAGCACTGGCCAGCTGCAGCGTTCCTCGGACCGGAGATCGGACAGCATGCAGAGAGCCCCTCCCTCCAGGGCCAGCGCGATCTGCACGGCGGTCTCTCCGGGTGGGCAACTGTTCAACACAGCAGCCAGCTCGACTTGGACTAGGTAGTCGTCCAGCAGGGTTTCACCATTAAAGCGGGGAACCTTGGCCCGCTGCCGGATGGATGGGATGGTCACCTCTCGGTCGATTGCCGCCCCTGGTTGCAGTGGAATCGCCGGCCCGTCCTGCCCTGAAAAGGGCGAGGAGCGGGGCTGATCTGCTCTCCTCAGCCCGCCCTGCCTTGAGAAAGGCAGAAGGCGGGGCGATGAATCGCTCCAGCTGCTGGATCTCTGCTCTGATCCTGGCTTCCATGTGCTCCATATCCCAACTTCTGGCACCAGTGTGATGTAGTGGGGGTTCACACAAGAAAGGAGAGATGACTGTGACGAAACAGGCTTTATTTAAACACACCTTCTAACACAGACAAGAGGGGAGGTCATTCACACAGACCTCCGTCTCACTAAGGGTGACATAAATACATGATCAGTCACTGCTCTGACTCTTCTTATAACACTGCTGTGTCATTATAACGCAATTATAATGACACAGCAATAACACTTGAGAACACACGAATGATGACACCCTTTGAATCCTCCGCGACCAAAGCATGCCGGGAGAATCCCCGCCCCCTTAGCACAGCCCTGACGTTACGTTGTCAGCCATGCCTGACTGTGTCACGTCTGACGGCGGCTGCACAGAGAGCCGCTCAGACTCTCCATCGGTGCATGTGGAGAAGCACGGACAGCAGCCGCTTCTTGCCACCCTCCGTAAAGACATGAACAAATCCAGAAAAAGTAAAATCACAGAGGGAAATAGAGAGTCTAATTCTGTGTGGACAGATTAGTTTGTGTTCATGTATGGTTGTTGTGGAGAGAATTTCTCCACGAGAATACAAACAAGGAGAAAAACAGCCGCTTCATTAGTGTCAACAGGTCCATAAAAAGTCTTAAATGTGATTTTCTAAAATCAGTGCCTTAATTATTCTTAAAAATGAGAAACAATCCTTGAATTTCTGCTCAATAACCTTAAAATAGCCTGCGCAATAGTCTGAATTAGTGTGAAATATTTTCACCGTCACAGCTCAATACATCCTGCGTTTTTAACAATAAAAGCCCTCTACAGCGATTCAGTTTTCAGAGTGGTTGTTTCTGTTATGTGCTTTTATTATGAAACACCGTCAACCGGATATACTTGTCTGAAATCAGCAACATACAGCCGACAGGAGTTCAAATGAGTGAAAAGAGACGAGAGAAGATTCTTTGACAGCTAGTTTGTTACCTCCGCCAAAGGGGGAGGTTATGTGATCATCGGCGTTGGTTTGTTTGTTTGTTTGTCTGTTTGTTTGTTTGTTAGCAAGATAACTCAAAAAGTTATGGACGGATTTTCATGAAATTTTCACAGATTGTCAGAAATGGGGTATCCTACAGATGATTAGATTTTGGTGGTGATCCGGATCACCGTCCACAAGAAAACCGCCATTATGCAAAATGCCATTTTCGTGAATAACTACTAAACCACTAATCCTATCATTGTCAATCCAATTGCTAGTCATATGTTTTCATGGTCAAGGAATCTGAAAACGTACACACAAACACTGTATGGGGGGAACTGTGGCGCTAAAACGCCATTACGGAAAATGCCATTTTCGTCAATAACTGCTGAACTGTGGGGAGCGGGAAAGCTGCAGAAAGCTTCATGGTGAGATCTGCACGCCTGAGATCTGCACACGCCACACTGGTGACCCCGAGAAAGCACACGCTTTGTGCACCCTTCTGGTCTGGACGCCACATTGGTGACCCGACGCAGAAAAGAACACGCTGACAACGAACGCAGCACCCGGCGGTGATTCTCCGACGACAAGCGAACGCAGCAGCCTGACGCAAATGACCTGCCCTCCCTTCTGCTACAGGGAGACCTCGACGCAGAGCCACCACGGAGGCGAAACTCTCCGGAGATCACCCATGACCGGGAAAGCTGCAGAAAGCTTCATGGTGAGATCTGCACGCCTGAGATCTGCACATCCACACTGGGACCGGCCGCTCTCACAGCTCCTCCACACGAGAGCGCACGCACCTCGTCCTCTCTCCACGACGGCGACCTCCAGGGCCAACGGAGAACGCAGCGCGTGGACCTGAACGCACCATGACCAATCTACAGGAACAGCTCGACAGGGATGACCATCGGCGCCGACGACGCTGATCTCCATCAAGCTCCCTGACCCTGACTCGCCTCTACGGCGGACCTGCCAAGCACCGAACCCCGCATGCACACCGGGGGGTTACGAGGACGGCGCACCACGCACGGGACAATAACGGCTCCACAGACCGCCATCGTCCTTCTCCGCTGCACACAGAACCTTCAGGGCTGCTCACACACCTGAAGCACGCACGCAGCTCGCTCACAGGATTTTGTACGGGTCTCAGCCACGGCGCACAAAGGGATTTCAGCCGTCAGCTGTCCCCGAGGACTTTAGGGCTGCGCGCGCGCACCTAAAGCCAACACGCCAAGTCCTCACACAGCTGCAGCTCCTTTTTTCTCACAGCCGCTACGCAGCCTTGCAGGTCCTATCTTTCTTCATGGCCACGAGAGGAGTCAGAGACAAATTTTTCTTCGCACAGCTGCTGTGGACCTCCGCCACATTCAACGGGACAGCCCCTCAACATCGCGGATCCACAGGCAATTTTTGCGCGGCCCAAACAATTTTGCCGTCCTGGGCCAGCACTTGCTACCCCCACCCCCCTCCCTCCACCTCCTCGGCACAGAGCCTTCCCCACAGCTCGCTTCCAAAGCCGGACTATCGAGGCCTCAGCTCCCCGCTGAGCCCTCTGGGGGGGGGAGTGTATGGGTGACCCCCACAACAGCCACAGACAAGCAGAGTGCACAGCTGGAGCAATTAGCAGAACAATGACTGATGTCAATAGGCAGCCTCTCTTTTGTCTAGCTTCTTCCGCCAGTAATCTGCTTTGATATGTGTGACTCAAATGCAGGTGTTCATGCTTCCTGTTCTGTGATGCTAGTGTGCCTTTCATGTATTGTCTGTAAGTGGTTATAAAAACTGCATTGCTCTGTAACTCATTCTCTCTCTCACTACTGCTGCTGACACACGCATTCTGTGTCTCCTGACGAGAGCCTCAGAGGGCTCGCTCCGGCATGCATGCACGGCACCGGAGTGAGTTCTCGTGATGGCGGTTTGATAATAAACTCCCTTTTAAACTCTCAGTTCGCCGCTTATTATTTCGTGCCGCAAGAGACGTGAGAATGCATAGAAGGGATTCTCCTGATGCAGACTCGTCGGAGTCTGCCCAAGCGAGCGCCGTCTCCATTAAACTGCCAGAATTCTGGCAGGACAACCCGGACTCGTGGTTCCTCCAGGCTGAGGCACAGTTCATGCTCGCAGGAATAACGGCGGATGACACTAAGTTTTACCACGTCATCGCAAGGCTCGACAACCGCACAGCTCGATGCGTGCGGAGCCTTGTACAGCAGCCACCCGCTGACAACAAATGCGACGAGTTGAAGGCTGCCCTCACCGAGTGTTTCACGCCCTCAGCCGAGGAGAGGGCTAGGAGGCTCCTGGCTTTGCACGGCCAGGGAGGGAGCAGGCCAGTCGCCCTGATGGAAGACATGCTGCAGCTGAGGGAATCGGACAACGATAATTTCCTATTTAAGCACATCTTCCTAAGTAACCTCCCGACACACATGAGAGGGACCCTCTCCGGCATGCCTTGTGTGACCCAGCGGGACTTCCGTGCGCTGGCCCGAGAGGCGCAGCGGCTCCTCGACTCCTGCGGTGAGCAGATGGCCACAGCGGCAGCAACAGACCTAGGTGCGGCGACCCGAGGCAACGAAGAGCCAGAGACAGCGGAGCCAGCCCCACCAACAATGGCAGCGACGCGGCCCCGGCGCAGCGGAGGAGATGGCCTCTGTTATTACCACCGGCGTTTCGCAGAGAAGGCACACAGGTGTGTGCCGCCGTGCAGCTACAAGAGCTCGGGAAACTCCAGGACCGGGATTCGTTAGCAGCTTCGGCTCTCGGTGAAAGAAATAAGCTGCTGTACATCACAGATGCGAGCTCCAGGCGGCATTTCCTCGTAGACACCGGAGCCCAAGTGAGTTTCATCACCCCGACCTATGCTGACCGGTTGGCTGGCCCCCGTGGTGACGGGGCAACGGCGGCGAACGGCTCGAGCATCAACACCTACGGAGAAAGGACTTTGTTTCTGTCCTTGCACGGCCGCACTTATGAATGGACTTTTATCATAGCGGCAGTGAGCTTCAACATGTTAGGTGCCGATTTTCTGTGCCCACATCACGTCGGGGTCACCAATGTGGGGAGCGTGAAATAACGAAGCTGAATTATTTCTTAATTCAGGTTTTAATGTTGCGATCACATCCCCAGCTATCTCTCAAGAACAGAAGAGAGAGAGAGCTGAGTCAAAACCTTCTTATTTATACATACAAGAACAAAGGAAGAATCACATATCACCGTCAAAACCCCCTATTGACAATAACTCTCCCCCCGTGTCCTTCAGTCCTCCGCCTGGCCCCCAGGAGGTCGGGAAGTCCTTTCAGCTCCTTATTGCTGTACCTCCGTCTTCTTGCTGTTACCCACAGGCGGTCCAGACATATTGTCCCATTCAAGACGTGAGGTCAATCCACACATGCAATCTCAAGCATCCCATAGTGCTTATACATATGTAGGTAAAAATACATGAGCTACATGAACCACTAATCCTATCATTGTGAATCCAATTGCTAGTCATATGTTTTCATGGTCAAGGAGTCGGAAAACGTACACACAAACACTGTATGGGGGGGAACTGTGGTGCTTGGCGGAGGTCTGCGCTCTCCGAGTGCTTTTCTAGTTACCCGATATTTTAATGGGGTTTTGGACATTGAATTATAAGTGCAGACTGTCTACCAATGCCACGCATTTTAAAATTTTTTCCCACTCTACAGTAATTATTTCTAATTAGCTTAATTCGCATCAAATAATTTTTAAAGTTATATTATTTACAAAGTTGTTTAGAATTCTTTTTGTTTTATTCCAACATAAAGAAGAATATCAGACAACCAATCCGCTAGTTGTCAAATTGAGAGTCTGAAGAACAGGTCAAGGATACAGATTTATATTAATAAATCTGAATAAGGAGCATTATGAAGAAGGATGAAAAGTAGCTTCTTCTAAATAAAACTTTCATCTCTAATTTATTAAAATATCAGGAACTAAAGCTGTGTGATCACTGTTGAAAGTAGGAGATGGATTATATTTTTCAGATTTAAACAATTTTTGAATGTGCTGATAATTAAAAACTATGCAAAAAATTATGGTCAGATATTCAGAAATTTATTTTTCAGCACAAAACAATTTGTAATACATTTCTAGCACTTTTATTTCATGAATGAAGCTATATGTAAAGCTTGACAGTGCCACATAATATTCAGAGCTATGTACAGTATATAAAAAACTTTATAAGCAGCATAATCTTTATTTTAAAGGTCAAATTGCTGTTGTAGCCCTCAGCCACTTCTATTTTAGTCAGAGACGGGCAAAATGGCTCTTTGACTTGCAAAGGTTGCAGACCCCTGGTCTAAAGAGTAACAGAATATTTCTCTTTTTTTGCATGCATCAAAGAAACATTACAACCCTGATAGTGTTTATACAGCGAGTGTGATTTCACCTACTACAGGGCATAAGCATGTTGGGGGAAAAAACGACGCCATGTTCAACAGAATAAATTACTGTAACCACTGAGGGTTTTCTGAGGAAACGAAATGCACAATTTGCATTTTTGGGGGGTAGGCTACATTAACTGGCTAGTAAAAGCAGCACGGTGGTGCAGTGGTTAGCACTGTTGCCTTACAGCTAGAAGGTTCCTGGTTCGAATCCCCAAGGTGGCAGGGGTTGGAACCTTTCTGTATGGAGTTTGCATGTTCTCCCTGTGCTGCGTGGGTTTACTCCGGGGGCTCCGGTTTCCTCTCACAATCCAAAGACATGCATGTTAGGTTAATTGGTTGTTCTAAATTGTCCCTAGATATCTGTTTCCTATAGGCCCTTAGAATAGAGGGTTAGTATTAGTGAAAGCGCTTTGAGTGGTCTTTTGACTAGAAAAGCGCTATATAAGTGCAGGTTAGTTAGTAGTTAGTTAGTTAAAAAATAGTCAACTTCAGTGTGACAAACTTTTGTCCCTTATCAGCAGTGTTGGGCAAGTTACTAAAAATTAGTAACTAATTACAGTTACTAGTTAATTCTTTTCAAAAGTAATTGAGTTTACTTTCACGTTGCTTTTAAATGTATACTAAAATGATCTTGCACAAATAGCAAGATAATTTAAAGACTGGGCTCAATGTTATTAATGGCAGGCTGAAAACAGACCGTTTAAGAAAGATCTTCACAGACAGTTTTTTAATGTTGTTGTTGCTGCACATGTGTCATTGTGGGACATAAAAATGTCCGTGTTTATCTCCTTTATGATGAATTTGTCTGATGTGCGGGATCCAAGCAAAACATTCATTATCCACAGTTCAAATGTCTGCTGTGGCAGAGACGTGATCCAGGCAGTCCCTCAAATGTCTTTTGGAGATCAAAGTCAATTTTTTAAAATTCTTTATCCAGGTAGCAAGTAAATGCTTTTTAACTTCAGTGGATCACAGTCTTGGCTGTATGAAGGAAAGTGACTGTTGATAGCATGTCTTCAGTCTTTAATGATGTATCTGGCAATCCATCAGTTTAATTCTTTCTGGGTCATAAACTGTCCAGATGCCTACCTGAACTGCTGTAGGTGTTCAGATAGAGTAGATCCACTTCACAGTGTTAGCTGTTAGGTAGCTAGCTGTTCCTTGGCACTAGCTTTGTCAGAGCTTGTTGCTGTTTAATCAGGCGCTTCTGAAGATTGTAGTAGATCTCAGCCAGCACTTAGCTTGCAACCCACCAATATACTTTTGTCCTTAACTGCGAGAAAGGAAAAATGTGTGTGTTTTCACAAAAACAAAGTTGCTTCATCTCTTCCTCCGGTGTACCTCGGACAGATTGATGAGGATTTACAGCTCTTTGCAACAGGTCACATTGAGTGACGGCTGCGTCTCAGCTATAGTATGGTAGGGTCAGTTTGCATATTTATTTGCGCTAAAAATATATATATCCATATTTATATGTAAATAAAACAAGTAATGAATCTGTTCACATTTCAGTAACGCATTACTGAATTTTAAAACAGTAACTTCTTCACACAACAGGTTACTGTAAAAGTAGTGGCGTTACAGTAATGCGCTACTTTGTTATTTTGATAGGGCGTTACTCCCAACACGGCTTATCAGCAGTTTCCATCTGGGAAAGGCCACACTGATTTTTATCCCAGTTATTTGTCTGTCCTGATGTCATCTAGTATCTTGATGTTTTTGCTTTTTTGGCACCCATGAATCAAACATTATCTGCTTTTTTGTTGAGCACAGTACATATGACAAGCCATTTAACCACATTTAAATCCAAGACGCCTCACTGCTCACCTTCAAACTCTTTTACCATTTTATGTCACCCTGCAACCCAGACAATGCTACTGCGCCATTAAATTTGAATAGCCTGCTCATCATTACAATGTGAACGTCTCTTTATAGAATTAATTTTTCTATGGTCTGTGAATTCACATTTTCAGAGAATTGTCTGATAACCTCATGATTATAAGCTTCTAAAAGTTTTCGATGAGAGGTTACCATTGATCAGTTTTAGTGTTGTAACTTCCACCAGAGTGGTGAACCAGTGGTAGTGCATCCGCCCCACCCCCGGGAGGTTGTAGGTTCAAGCCCCAGCCGGGTCATACCAAAGACCATGACCATATAAAAAATCGTACTTCCCACCTTCTGGCTTGATGCTCAGCAAAAATAAAATGAGGGGGAGGAAAAGTTGCTTGTGGTGGGAGCCCCTCTGATTCTAGATGGGATTAACATTGTAGAGAGAAGAAAAGTTATTTCGTTCTACTGTACATGATTGGCTGTATGGATTGAATGACAATAAAGTTGACTTCTTCTTATTATTAATATTTCTGATGTTTACAGGGCAGATTCTACAGCTGCACTGATGAAGCCAAACACACTCCAGAGGAGTGCAAGTCGGTGCTATTTTTTGCAGCTTTAAGATTTCCAGAGCCTGTTAATGTGATATTAACCTCATGAAATATGTGTTTATGTTTGATTTCAGGGGAACGTTTGTGGTGTATAAAGACGGTGATATAAGCCACCCAATGATGCGAGAGCGGATTTGGGAAAGCAATGATTTCAACTTTGATAATGTGCTAATGGGCATGCTGGCTTTATTTACTGTATCAACGTTTGAAGGCTGGCCACTGTGAGTATTAACTGCATCATTCTTTTAAATGCTGAAACTATACAGTGGAGATCAAACGTAGAGAACAATGCTTTAATACTGAATTAGTACTGAATTCTGAAATATATTGTTATTCTTCATTGTTGAGAATTTGACAGAATATTAGCTGTGGCTATACCACTGCTGTACTAGCATGTTTTTTAAATAACCAAGGCACTTCAACACAAACGTTTATTTTATTAAAAAAAACAGTGAGCAAAATTAGAGAACAGTGACCACTGTGTCAGGAGAGAAGATCTAAACAATGTTGCTGTTTTTTTTTTTTTTTTTAGGGCTATAGCATTCAAAAAAATGAATAGGAAGTATAGAGGTCCTTGCTTTGAATGACTTCAGCACATCTGCACCCACAGGACATCACTAGTTTCTCACACTGCTCTGGTTTCATCTTGGTCCATTCTTCTTGCAGTCTCTTCCACAGTTCAGTAACTATAATGGGTTTCTTAGCCATCACTTTGTCTCCAAGGATTTTCCAGAGATTCTATATGGGGTTTAGATCTGGACTCTGGGCTGGCCATTTCATTGTTTCAATATTGTTAGATGCAAGGAACTGTTTAAGACTCTTTAAACCTTCCAAATAAATGAATAAAATTGAAATAAAAAAAAAATTCTTGTAAAAACCCAAACCAAAGTAAATTGTTCATTTAATTGTGATGTTGGGTTGAGGTCACGTTGTCCAGCCCTAGTAATGAGACACAAAGCTGTGAAATTACCGTAACTTCTTGTGGCCAGTAGGTGGCGTTGTAACTACGAGTAACAATACTGACGTACTGTAGCGTTCAGGCCAGGACTGTTATCAAGCATGAGAAGTTTGAGATGATGCATTAACCATTCTGTTTAACGACAAATGAGTGACATTCTACAGGAAGCCAGTGGAATTAACATGGCAATCTGTAAAATGAGGCCTCATCATAATATTAAACGTGTTGTAAGCAAGCCTGAAGTGATTGTGTTGGACTAACATGGAACAGTGCATAAAAGTGTAAAACATATCATTTGAATAGAGTGAATGTTTGTTTTTCCCCCCATTTAGGCTCCTGTACAAGGCTGTGGACGCCAATGCCATTAACCGAGGCCCTATTTACAATTACCGAGTCGAAATCTCCATCTTTTTCATCATCTACATCATCATCATTGCCTTCTTCATGATGAACATATTTGTGGGTTTTGTCATCATCACATTTCGAGAGCAAGGAGAGGCTGAATTCAAAAACTGTGAACTCAACAAAAACCAAGTTAGTAATTTTACAATCCTTTGTTTTATTGTTACATATGGAAATGTTTTTATTTAATTGTTTTTGACTGAATTTGTTTTGTTTTTATTTGTTCTTCCAGCGTCAGTGTGTGTATTACGCACTGAAAGCCCAGCCTATTAAGATTTACATTCCTAAAAATCCATCCCAGCTCAAGTTCTGGAAAATCATCAACTCTAGCCAGTTTGAGTACGTGATGTTTGTCCTGATTCTAGGGAACACGCTCACTCTGGCTGTCCAGGTAACCCACCACCACACACACACACACCTCATCAGTCTTAAAATACAGAAACACTCAACTTGGTCACTGCTGCATTGTGACCTGCTGTTGTTTCTCTCTCAGCATTACGAGCAGTCTAAACTCTTCACCTCCATTATGGACATCCTCAACATGATCTTCACCGTGGTTTTCACTATCGAGATGATTATCAAGTTGCTGGCTCTCAGAGCTCATGTAAGGATTCTCTCTTTGACTCGAATATACTTAGGGTACCAAAATGGTGGGATTTATTGTGTGGAATAAGCCATGCAAGTACTGAAGCTTACAAAATGTGCAAAAAACAAAGATGGTCATTAGGGCTTGGAATATTAACACCTTAACTTTTTCAACTAATGTGGGCAAGTTAAGGCATTAAAAAATTGACGTGTCAGGTCACTCCTTGAGGTGGTGTTGGCAGTGGTGACTGGCTTATCTCTACAGCTGACTCAGCTTAAAACAAGAGTAAGTCTTGTTTTTCGGCATTTAACTTTACAACACACACACACACCTGATGTAGCATCATTGATTGGGGCTGTATGAAAAGAGGAAGAGTTTCTGTCAGAATGAGTGGAGAAAAAAAACACATACCCTATAATGCAATCTATCCCTTTGTGCTCTCAAATGTAATCCAACTCATGTGAAGAAACAACAATAAATCACTTATTTTCTATAGGAAAATCAAAGATTTCAACTCCTTTGTGGACAGGTTACTTTACATGTACTTGAGTAAAGGTAACTCATTACCGCCCACCTCTGTTAAACTATATCATGGTTTTAGTTGTGTGCATTTTTGCCCTATGGCTACATATTACTTTGTACCTCTGTGGTTTGTGTCTAAAGGACAAGTTTCTGAATGTCTTAATTTACCAAAGAGTACATATTATTCAAAGTAAAATGATACACTCTATATTACCTAATTTGTGACAGTTGTAAAACTATATTATTAATACTGTGTAACAATGTATTATGAACACCTTTGTCCTGCTGCTGTTATTTTGGTATCTTAAGTAAATTTCGTGCACCTTTCATCTTAGATGCACGTGTTCTGCTGTTGTCTTGGTGACTCTTTGTCTGGCTATTTCATTCATGCAGCACTATTTCATTGATCCCTGGAATACGTTTGATGCACTGATCGTAGTGGGGAGCGTGTTGGATATCATGGTGTCAGAGTTTAGCGTAAGTTTGTTCACACTTTTATGTCCATAAGCCAAATAAGAGAAAGAAGTGTGTGTGAAGCTAATTACAGTGTCTCCTTAACAGTTTTGCTCTCTGCTACTGTGATGAAAATATTTCACCATTATATTAATAGCAGTTCAATAACAGCCTGTGGAAATAATGTTGCTTATGTTTATTTAGCACTGCTCCACAATTTAGCTTAGATAAAACAGTGACAAGGATGTGCACACGTACGGGCTATTATGGCCTGGACAGCAGCCCATTTACTGTCTTTTTCTAAGCTGCCCCTCCAGAGAAAAAGGATGCAATAATTTTAAAAAAGAAACAAAACTGCTGTGCCTTACCATTATAGTGTTATGTTAGCCTATGATGACTTTGTTAGGTTGTAGTCATAAATTAGCAGTTTTTCCCTTTTTATCTCATAATTTTTTATGCAATTTTAAGACTTTTTTCTTACATTTACACTGTTTATGTCATGAATCGCCCCTTTTGGGGGCAGAGAGAGAAAGGCACCAAATGCCAGCCGTGAGCTTGCAACACATTACATTTATTATTTATTTTATTACATGAAAATAAAGACATACACACACTTATGGAAAATGGCATACAGGTTGGCAAGAAATAGTTACAGCTAAGGCGAGCGTAATCGCCAGCTAACCTGCAGGTAACCTGAAGTCCATGCAGTGCAAGTCAAAACAGTTACATGATAGGAGACCGGCTTGAGAGTGACTTCACATTAGGAGGCTACACCAGACAATGGTGCAGCTTCCTTCAAATAGGCAGCAGCACAATCAACAAAATTCATCACAGATGTGAGCATCTGAGCAAGGGAAGGTGACCTAATTAGACAATCACCCAGAGCTGAGAACTAGGGAGCAGACTGTGGGTCAAGGGTGAGTGACTGAGCAATGAGGAAGGAGGCTCTGAAAGAAACAACCAACATTAACTGACAGGAAAAAATAACAACAGACAGAAAATACTCAAAATAACATAGTCTGAGCACAGCTCAGAAACATGACAGAGACCCCCCCCTCAAGGGGTGGAGCCCAGACACCCACAAGGAACAACAAAGGAGCCCCCCCCTGGAGAAGGAACCGACAAAATCTACCCCAGGTGGGAGGTGGGGGTAAAACAGGTTAAGAGGGATCAAAACAGCCCCATTCAGAACCCACATCAGCCAAAACAATAATGAATAGCACCCCCCCATCCCCCCCGGACCAAGAAACTAAAGAATTCAGGAGGCCGATCAAAGTCCCTCACCAGGCGGACAGCGAGATGGAACAAGTTCGGTGGCCTGCCGGAGAACATAGGCCACCCGACCCAGCGGCCCAATCCGTCAGGTGGCTGACCAGAGTTTTTTAGCCACCTGAATAGCAGAGGTGGACCTGGAGGCGGCTCCCCCACCAGGAGACCCAGTGATGGAAGGAAGAGCCGAGAGGGGGGAACCACAACGGCGTCTGGCAGGGGAAGAGGAAGCAAGACATCCTCAGGCTGGCCAGCAGCACCCTTGGTGGCTCCGGACTGGAGTACAGCAGCACCCTCGGTGGAGCCCGGTGGGGCCAAAGTTGCACCCTCGGTGGGCCCCGGCTGGGCCAATGTTGCACCCTCGGTGGGCCCTGGGCTGAAGCACGGTGCCCATGGCGGACCCCAACTGGAGCGCAGCACCCACATCGGACTAATGCTGGGATGCTGCACCCACGATGGTCCCCGGCCGGGACACCACACCCACAGGGCCTCGAACCGAGGAGGTGGAACCCAAATAACGGCCTGGGGCAGAGAGGAAGCGGTACCCACGGCGACATCCACTGGCAAACCTGGATCCTTGGAAACCTCTGGCGATGTTAGATTCTCTCTGGCGACCCTGGGTGAGAACTCAGACACAGCACAAAGAGAAGAGGGGTCAGGGTTGCCGGCAGCGGCAGAACACGGCAAGGCGAGCTCAGATGCAGTGGGTGGCTGCACCTGGCTGTCCTCACCAAGAGTCAGGAAAGAATGCTCCAAAACAGACAAGAGGAAAACAAAGGATAGCACTTGCCTGAGCTCGAGCTCCACCGCTGTCCAGGACTCCGACGATCCAGGTGACAATGAAGATTCGGGCTCGGCCCTCAGGAAATCCAGTTTGAGCTCCCACTCTGCTGCGGCGGCCCCCACAGCAGGCATGGTGGTCGTTCCTGTGGATCCCGGATCTTCAGGTGGAACAGCCGACGCTGATGGAACCTCTGGCGTGGTGGCAGAAGGCTGCCTTGCTGCTGACGACGACATGTCTAGAACCCCGGGACGCAGGACCTGGAACCCCCTCACCGATGGCACCTGGTCCCGAACCACTGAAACCAGAGGACGTTCCCTTGTCAGATCAGGCTTCGGGGCGCTGGAGGCGATCTTCTCCATGGCCGAACCAGTCCTCTCCGTAGTCCAGCAGCTCCCTCCCTGGACCGGTAGACACTCAGAGGAATTAGAGAGGGTAAAAGGAGAAGCAGGTGAGGGCGGGGAAACAGCAGCAGATAGTGAACGCTTGGCCAGCTTGGGCCGCTGCCACTGAGCTTCACCACTGGGATTAAGGCAAGATAGTTCATTATTTGATAAAGATGAATGAAAAGGTACTCACCTTAAATCCCGGGGTTTGGTGGTTGCTACTGCTGGAGGTCCAGACGATGTCTCAGTGGAAACTGCAGCGATCGTCTGGTATGGAGGCGGAGACACTGGCGGAGGTTTTCCCCCAGCCGTGGAGCATGGATGATGAGTTCATAATGGAGAGGAGAAGGTCTGTAAGTTCTGGATGGCTCCACAGGCTGGGACATGCTTCCAGAACCTGTGTGGCTCCAACCCAGCACTCCTGTACTGCCTTGGGAGTGCGGGAAATACGAGCCTCCGATAAAATGTTATTTATCACCCTCAGAGCAAAAACACTCCTCCTCACTGAGCCCCCATAGTTGATCATCTGAAAACACTGCCATGCCAGCGGGATGACGGGTTTTAAAGAAAAAAATATGGGAGGGAAAAAGAAAAAAGACAAAGCTCACGGCTGCCGGTGCCCACACTGGTAGCCTCCTTCTACCATGAATCACCCCTTTTGGGGGCAGAGAGAGAAAGGCACCAAACACAGGCCATGAGCTTGCAACATTTATTACATGAAAATAAAGACAAACACACACTTATGGAAAATGGCATACAGGTTGGCGAGAAATAGTTACAGCTAAGGCAAATGTAATCGCCGGCTAACCTGGGAAAAAACACGAAGGAACAGGTAGCAAAAATAGCTCAACTATGGCAAGAGTGATCTCCAGGCCAACCTGCAGGTTACCTGAAGTCCATGCAGTGCAAGTAAAAACAGTTACATGACAGGAGACTGGCTTGAGAGTGACTTCACAGTAGGAGGCTGCACCAGACAATGGTGCAGCCTCCTTCAACTAGGCAGCAGCACAATCAACACAATTCATCACAGATGTGAGCACCTGAGCAGGGGAAGGTGACCTAATTAGACAATCACCCAGAGCTGAGAACTAGGGAGCACACTGTGGGTGAAAGGTGAGTGACTGAGCAATGAGGAAGGAGGATCTGAAAGAAACAACCAACATTAACTGACAGGAAAAAATAACAGACAGAAAATACTCAAAATAACAAAGAGTCTGAGCACAGCTCAGAAACATGACAGTTTATAGTAAATATAGAACTTTTTAATTATATAATTTTTACTTTTTTTCTCTGAAATGTGTATGTTTTTGTAAATTAAGAGTTTTTTTTTTTAAAAAAACATTCTCCTTTTCTTTCTCTTTCTTTCTTTTTTTTAACAAAATTTTGGACTTAGGCTTTTTTGCTTGTTAATTTTTTTTCTTGAAATTGGACTTTGTGTGACATAAATTCACATCTTTTTTTCTTCCAACGTTGTGTGACTTTTTAGCAATATTTTGCCCCTTTATATATACTGTATCTGTTTATACATTTTTCTTTTTAAAAATTAAAGATTTTTTTCTTGTAAATGTGATACTTTTCCTCTTGTAATTTTTTGAGTTCCCCCCCCAAAAAAATCACTTTTTTCTCATGAATTTAGTACATCTTTTTAATAAATTTACCATATTTTCTTATACATGACATTTATGGAAAAAGTCACTAAAGATTTTTTTTGCTCCAGAGGGGCAGCTCAGACAAAGATGGCAAATTCTTCTTCTTCTTTTAGATTTGATTGGCGGTTGACAACCAGCTTACAGGTGCATTAACGCCACTGACTTGATTATCATCACTCTATATCTTTGTATAAGGAGTTCTGAACAACTCCTTATGTGTGGAAAAAATTATCCGTCCTTGGACTGTGTCCAAGGTGTGGCCGAAGGCACTTGTTGCTAAGTGGCAATTGTTTGCTCTCTACATGTCTGTTCTTTTCTTCTTCTCTATCCCCTCACCCCCCAGCCAGTCGCAGCAGATGACTGCCCCTCCCTGAGCCTGGTTCTGCTGGA
The DNA here is from genome assembly GCA_020510985.1 of Pholidichthys leucotaenia. Classification (NCBI taxonomy): domain Eukaryota; kingdom Metazoa; phylum Chordata; class Actinopteri; order Cichliformes; family Pholidichthyidae; genus Pholidichthys; species Pholidichthys leucotaenia. The sequence goes on along the minus strand of CM035843.1, from coordinate 278,943,920 downwards.
GGTTTCTTCCTGTTAAAAGGGAGTTTTTCCTCTCCACCGTCGCCAAGTGCTTGCTCACAGGGGATCGCCTGATTGCTGGGGTCTTTCTGCAACTGTGGGGGTCCTCCCTACAGTTGATAGTGCTATGAGATGACTGTTGTTGTGAAATGGCGCTATATAAATAAAGTTGAATTGAATTGAATTGAATTGAATTGAATTGAATTGAACTTGTCAGCACGTCACTGTCTGTGGCTGTTGCCTGGGCAACAATAGCCCATACCTGTGCACATCCTTGCATGCCACTTAAAACTAGCAAATTCACACATTGTTTTGCTTCTCTCATAATTTTTTCATGTAACTTTGAGACATCATTCTTATATTTGCACTGTATGATATCTTAACTATAAATTTGTGACTTTTTTTCTCTGAAACAGTTTTTTCCTTGTAAATTTTGAATTGTTATATGTGCTTTTTGAACATACTCATGAATTAGGCTACTTTTTTTTGTCATGTCTGAAATTATTTTTCTTCTTTGTTTCTTATAATGAAAGACTTTCCACAAAGTTTGAAGAAGTCACAGCTTGAGGCTTTTTTGGTCATGAATTTTGCATTTCTTGAATTTGTGACTTTCTGTCACAAACTGAAGAAATCTTTTTTTTTTTCAACTTTGCAACGTATCCTCAACATTTTTTCCCCTTATGTCTTTCAGTTGATATTTTTTCTTTAAAACAATTAGTTTTTTTCTTGTAAATGTAATACATTTCTCTTGTAATTTTGTGATGTTTTCTATTATATATATATGAACATTTTTCCTCACAAGTTGAGTGTATTTTGATACATTTCTTCTATTGTTTTACTTTTTAGTGATTGCAGTTGTACTTGTATGACTCCTTTCCTCATAAATTTTAATTTTTTCTCTTGAATTTGTGACTTGTTTTGTAAATTCACATTTTTTTCTTTGTTAATTTACCCTTGTTTCAGGTTTGAGCAACAGCCCCTCAAAATGTCTCCGTGATTGTCAGTATTGCATTGGTTGGCACTTTTAGGCTAATTCCAGCATTAATTATAAATACTACATAATTTTTTGGTTTTGATTTCTTGTTTTAAATTTTTTTGTCTTGATGTTCAAATAAATAAAATCAATCAATCAATCATAAATACTAATGTTGAGCTGAGAAATTTGTATTGCTTTAACGAACGTATATGCAACATTAAAACTGTATTGCACAAAAAATGTAGTTAATAATTATGTTTTGTATCAATAAATGATAAAACATCCAGAAGTAAGTTTTGGTGGTAAGATATTGTTGTTACAGAGATTTTACTATAAATACTGTATTGCAAAAATTATATTTGATTTTTTTTCTGTCTTCTGCCCATTGCTGACCACTTCCAACATTGATCCAGGGAGGAGGTGGCCACGGGGAGGTGAGGCCATTCATCTAAACTCAGTCACAATCAGGACTGTCATATTCAGCCTCTTCTTTTATATGAAAAGGAAGGATTTATTTGTCTTTTTTGTTCCTTAGGGAAAAGGGGAAAGCGGCAAAGTATCCATCACGTTTTTCCGTTTATTCCGCGTGTTGAGGTTGGTGAAGCTGCTCAGTAAAGGAGAGGGCATTCGAACGCTTCTCTGGACTTTTGTCAAGTCCCTCCAGGTCAGTTCGTCAGAGCGCCACTGAAGCAGGATGTCTAACAGGATTTAGTCACCATACTTGTGGAGTTATTTTCCGTAACCGTGCTCGTATTATCTTCTCAGGCTCTACCTTATGTCGGCCTCCTCATCGCTATGATTTTTTTCATCTATGCTGTGATTGGCATGCAGGTGAGACTTTATTTTATGCAAAACTATGTAACAGAATATTTATTTTTTTGTTGTTTGGCAACTTTCCAATTTGTTTTCCCCAGAGGTGGGTGGTCCCTAGTAGGGGCAGGAATCACGAGGGACCTCGCGATACGATACGTATCAGTATGCTTTGGTCATGATGCAAAACCATATATTACAAGGGGGGGCTGAAAAGCTCAGAGGCTGAAAAGTTCATAGTGGTCAAATTTGGCCAAATGTGGATTATTTTTCAACACAGTCTCCCCTTCGGTCCACACACTTCCATCGGTGTTGCAGCGCTTGGATCCCTGCGGCAGAAAAAATAAACCACATTTGGTCAAATTTGACCTATGAACTTTTCAGCCCCTCCCGTATGCATACATATAATTAATAAAAGATTGGTACGTGCATTTAGGGATCAGTGCATCATTGTGAGTGTCAAGCATTGCGATACTACGTTGAATCAGTCTTTTGCCACACCCCTAGCACCATCTAATGGACTGAAAAGCCAACTGGTTTTTATTACTCTGGTACTAAATAAGTAACTTTGTATTTGTAACATTTATTAAGAATTTTGAGTAAAGTATCACAATACTGCGTCTCTGAATCGTTACAATAACACCGCCACAAAGTATCACAGCACATCAACCCCCCTCCTCCCCGGGACCCCTAGGTACATTTACTCAAGTAACTTTTTTCACAAAAAATTTACTTTTGTTATTGGTTTTATTGTAGGATATTTTTAACTCTTATCTGAGCTTATTTGAGTAACATTTTTTGGAGGGAAAAAATACACTTTCACTCAAGTACATTTGGCCATACTCTTGAGTTACTTTTGATTAGATAGATTTGAAGTAAATCTGAGTGATGTTCTCTCATCAGATTTAAAATCATTGTTCTATTATTCTGCCTCAGGAAATATTTGACTTATTGCCGTTTCTTGGTTCCTATCACTGTATATTGCTGTATATTATTATATTATATATATTTGAATTATATTTAATATCACGTGGCAAGTTTTTATTATTCATAAAAAAATTAATTTGTCACAAAAAGTTACATATTTGTAATTTTAAAAATACACAAGTTTGCAAGAAAACTTCACAAATTAGTAGAAAATGCTAATTTATGTGAGAAAAAGTACCCATTTTAAAAGCAAGAAGTAATTAATATGTTAGAAAAAAAGTCACAAACTTATGAGGAAAAATACAGTAAATTTATCAGAAAACAAGGACTACATTTAAAAGAAAATATCAAAAGACAAACCTCACAAATTGGCAAGCAAATGCAACTTTATGAGGAGAAAAGTCACAAATTTATAAGAAAATGGTAGTAAATTTATGAGAAAAAGTGTCACAATTATAACAGAAAAACCTCACAAATATGTGAAAGTTCAATTCAACTTTATTTGTATAGTACCTAATCACAACAAAACTCATCTCACAGAACTAGACAGAAAAGCACAAATCATAAGGGTAGTAGCTCACCGAGTGGCAAATGTAGACAAACATGACGGTTTTTGGATTCACCAACTTTTCTGAGCAATCTTCATGAACATCAGGGTTCGCACCTGTCATCTGCAACAATTAACGTTTAGCGACCTTGAACAACCATTTGCAACATTCACACAAGTGTTTGCAAGAGTGTTTGTGAAAGCAACTGGCGAACATTAACAACTATTAACAAAATGTTAGCAATAGCGTTTACAACGATTAGCAACTATTTATAACTCTTTTGCCACTGTTTGAGAAGGTTTGAGACCTTTGCCAACTCCAGTTAAAATACCAGGCGAATGTCAGGTCAATCTTGGATCCAACCCAATAAAACAGGGTGCGCAAACCCTCCCCAGCATTTATTTTCTCCTGACCACTGTGGAAGACAGACACGTAAATATAGGGAGCCCTACCTTCATCTGGAGACGGTGTGCAAGCCCTCATTGGGAAAGCTACTGTTTCTTTTGAGTCTGTTGAGATTTATTGGATTGATATTATTATTATTTTCAGCTTGACTAATTTTATGTTCATGTTTGGACTTATAATAAAAGTCTAGATCCTTACAATTATTCTGCCTGTAAATGATGCAGACCGGAGGTGTGGTGTCGAAGAACAGTAGCCGGTGTTGGGTTGTTGTGCTAGTGAGACTATAATTCATTTTTCACAAGGGTAATTTCATTTGTTTACATGTATAATAAATCAATTTGTGTTCACAAAATAACGTCTGTGTAGTAGCGCTTCCTACCTGGAGTGGACATGGGCCTACTAACAGAAGACAGAGAGCTTTTTGCCCGGAGGTTTTAGGCTCGGAGTCTGTTTGGAGTTTTTTTTCTCCAAACAGGATTTTTTAAAAATTATAACCAACAGCGAAATTTATGTGGGCTAATCATAAGACTTTGTGGATGTGGTACAGACTTTAAATGACCGACAGAATGCAAAATATGGACCATGATTGGTGAAAACGCAGCGACCATGCCAGCCAGCCAGCCCCCCTTTGTCAACAGAAAGTGATTTATTTCTATTTTTTTAAATGTATTGATTTCTTGTTCATATACTTTGAAGATAAGATGATGAGATACCTCTGTACAAAAAACTGTGTCAAAAGACTGAACCATTCTTTGTTTAAATATGTCCAAAGTCCAGTTTTGACTGAGTTATGGAATTTAAAGAGGTGCCGTGACATTATGCAAATTAGATGCATAAATTTATTCCTATCTGAAACGTTGGATCACATTTTACATCTTTCTAATTGACAGTAAGCCATTATCTCTACCACTTTCAAGTTATAGCCTTGGAAATCTGAACTATTTTATTGACAAAAAATATTTACCACTCTTGATCACTAGGGGTTATGTTGCAATTCGGCGACAGACACACGCAGAAGGTTAAAAACTGTCTGCAACTTACTTGGCAGCCGTTTACAAACCCTGACGAAACCCCAGAATTGCTACATTCACCAGCATTCGTGGCTCCGTGCGATACATGGGCAAGTAATTCAGAGAAAAATGAGCAAGCACTAGGTGACAGTGGGAAGAAGAAACTCCGTTATAGGAAGAAACTGTTATGTCCACAAACCTGGCACAAAAGGGGACGGACGAGGGGTTGCACTGAAACGGTACTTTATTATGTGACTGGGTGTAGAACAGCAGGTGCTTCACAGTGAGGGGTCGTCCGGGCAAGAGGAATCCCAAAATCGTGGATGCCCCTATTTATAGGGTGGTGTGATGGCGCACCCGGACTCCGGCGTCATCACACCGCACTTCACAACAAAACCCTTCATCACAGAAACCTCCAGCAGAACCAGGCTCAGGGAGGGGCAGTCATCTGCCATGACTGTTTTTTTTTTTTGGGGGGGGGGGGGGGGAGAGAAAGAAGAGACATACAATTCATACAGATAACAACAACGTACAGGTAGAACATTTGTATAGATACAATGTGCAATGTTACGTCAATACTAGGTTAACCGAGGATTACAGCATTATTATAGGCTTTTTTCATGCTTATTAAACTAGCTAACAAATCTCATAGGTAGCACTGCAAGCAAACCCATGCGTAGCTGGACCTAGTGGTGTAATGCCCAAACAATATGCATAATTAGCAGTGTTTTTCATGGACATAGTAGATAGTAATAGTATAATTCAGAACTATGACATGCAAAATCCAGTATAAACTTATAGTCCAATCTAAACTGTCCAATCTAAGATTGTTGTTACTTGCAAAATAAATAAATAAATCTATTAAAAAAAGAAAAATTTATCAGGAAAATATAAATATAATTTACAATTAAATAAACTCCCAAATTTTGGTCACAAATTCACAAGATTGTTTTTACAATTGTACAGTCATTACTACTCTAGTCACTTTTTGAAGTAGATCCAGGACTTTCCTATGCTTTCTCGTGTCGCTTTTTTGGTGATAAACTCTTACTTATATTTGAGTCGTTTACATCATAAAGTAACACAACTTTTATTTACTACAATTTCTGGATACTCATCTCTGCTTATGGTAAATGGCAAATGGCGTTCACTTGTATAGCGCTTTTTCTCATCTCTAGATGGCCAAAGCGCTTTACAGATCCTGCTATCTACCCATTCACACACTGATGGCGGTGGAGCAGCCATGCACAGGTGCTGGCCTGACCCACCAGGAGCAACTGGGGGTTCAGTGTCATGCTCAAGGACACTTCGACGTGCAGACTGCAGACAGAGCGGGAATCAAACCCCTGACCCTCCAACCAGCAGTCACCCACACCTGCGCCGCAGTCCTCTTATGCCACAAGTGAAATGAAAATATTTCTTTTCCTCTTTAGAATGTGCATATGCTGCACTTGTCTTGAAAACTAATGACTTTTAAATATTTTTGTTCATTTTTGTACACCTTTGTATGAATATGTGCCAGTTTTGATTCATATGTTGCTTTATTTAGAAGTTATGTAAATGAAAATGTGCAAATTTGCCTGTTATTTCATAGCAAAAGGGTTAATTACCTCCGCCAGGCCGAAAAGGCCAGGAGGAGGTTATGTTTTTGCCAGGGTTTGTGTGTTTGTCTGTTTGTCTGTCTGTCTGTCTGTCTGTTTGTCTGTTGGTTAGCAAGATAACTCAAAAAGTCTTGGACGGATTTGCATGAAACTTTCAGGCGTTGTTGGAAATGGTACAAGGAAGAACTGATTAAATTTTGGGGGTGATCCGGTTCACCGTCTGGATACAGGAATTTTTTTAAAGCATTTTTCAACACTGTGACATACAGCCATTTTCAACATGTGCGCAGGCGCAATGGAGGGCGCTGGTCGTCGTGTCTGCAACACAAACTCTGCGTTCTTCAACGTTTTAGGCACAAAAGCACGCGGAAAACACTGCTGGCCTGGGCCCGCCAGCGTGCTCGTGTTTGCGCGCAACTGCAAAACCTCACACGGGCAGCTGTCCGCCGACAGATTCTTTGGCAGAAATTCCCCGGCCAGCCATACGCGCTGCGCAATAACGAGCTCTCTGCCGGCGAAGCTTCTAAATTCTCGTTTGCCGCGGAGCGAAACCCCAAAATAATATAATATAAAACCCACGGCAACCTGTCTACCCAATTTGCATCCGTCAGTGGAGGAGATGGACACAACAGCAACACTTCAGTTTATTACCTCCGCCAAGGAGGCAATGCTTTTACTACTGAACCACTAATCCTATCACTATCAGATTGATTGTCATTGATTGTGTGTTTATTGCACTGTCCCTGTCAAATAAACAAATAATCATTGTGAATCCAATTGCTAGTCATATGTTTACATGCTCAAGGAATCTGAAAACGTACACACAAACACTGTATGGGGGGAATTGTGGTGCTTGGCGGAGGTCTGCGCTCTCCGAGTGCTTTTCTAGTTTCTAAATGTCACTGTCAGTAATGGAATAATGGCCATTTTCTTTACATTCAAAGATACTACCTTCTTCTTTCGGCTGCTCCCTTCAGGGGTCGCCACAACGGATCATCTGTCTCCATCTCATCCTGTCCCTTGCATTGTCCTCTGTAACACCAACCGCCTCCATGTCCTCCTTCATTACATCCATGAATTTTCTCTGTGGTCTTCCTCTTTTCCTCCTTCCTAGTAGCTCCATCTTCAACATCCTTTGTCCAATATATCCACTATCCTTCCTCTGCACATGTCCAAACCAAGTCACCCTTGCCTCTCTTACTTTGTCTCCAAACCACTCAACCTGAGCTGTCCCTCGAATATACTCATTTCTAATCCTGTCCCTCGTAGTCACTCCCAATGAGAATTTTAGCATCTTCACCTCTGCCACCTCCAGCTCTGCCTCCTGTCTTTTTGTCAGTGCCACCTTCTCCAAACCATAGATCATATCAGGTCTCATTACTGTCTTGTAAATCTTCCCTTTCACACTAGCTGCTCTCTTTATGTCACAAATCACCCTTGACACTTGTCTCCACCCAATGCACCCTGCCTGCACTCTCTTCTTCACCTCTTTTGTGCATTTTCCATTGCTTTGGATGGTTGACCCCAAGTATTTAAACTCATCTACCTTCACTACTTCTACTCCTTGCATTTTCACCGTTGCATTTGATTCCCTCTCATTCACTCTTATGTACTCCTTCTTGCTTCTACTGACCTTCAGTCCTCTCCAGGTTCTCTTCCACCTGCTCCCTACTCTCACTACAGATCACAATGTCGTATGCAAACATCATGGTCTGTGGAGATGCCTGTCTGACCTCGTCTGTCAACCTGTCCATCAACATGGCAAACAAGAAGGGACTCAGAGCTGGTCCCTGATGTAACTCCCCCCCCCCCCCCGCCTTGAATCCATCTGCCACTTCTACAGTACATCTCACCACCGTCTTGCTGTCCTCATACATGTCCTGCACCACCCTCACATACTTCTCTGCCACTCCTGACTTACTCATAGAGTACTACACTTCTCTCTTGGCACCCTATCATATGCTTTGTCTAGATCCACAAAGACAGTGCAACTCCTTCTGACCTTCTCTATACTTCTCCATCAGTATTTTTGGAGCAAATATTGCATCTATAGTATTCTTTCTTGGCATGAAACTGTACTGCTGCTCGTTGATTGTCACCTCTCCTCTTAATCTGGCTTCAACAACTCTTTCCCATATCTTTATTGTGTGATGGATCAACTTCATGCCTCTGTAGTTACTACAGCTTTGAGCATCCCCCTTGTTCTTGAAAATTGGTACCAAAACACTTCTTCTCCACTCCTGAGGCATACTGTCATTCTCCAAGATTGTGCTAAAGGTGCACTCTGGCAGCTCTAAAACCACCTCAAAAACAAATGTGTATTGCCCAAAATAGTATATTGTGGCTTTTTACCCACAAAAAAATGTTCATTACTTAAGAATTGCTTGGAAAGAGATTTTAAATCTTTCACTTACTTAAGTCTGCGTGGATCTATGAATATTCTAATTAGTGGCCTGCAGGGCTTGCATGATTGGTCACCGTGCTCTCGACCTGCAGGCTTGCATGTGATTGGTCACCGCACTCCTGACCTGCAGGGCTCGCACGTGCCTAACCCTAACCCTAACCCTGGTGGGTGGGCTGCTAGTCTGTTCAAGACGCTTCCGGATGTTAAAGTTTTGCCTATATCTTCAAAAGTAAAAAGTGAAACATTTTTCTGAAAGTGGTTGAGGCGAGAGATAAATGTGTAGTTGCCAAATATGTGTTTACTTTTTACCAGCAACCAGTCCCCCGTTCGCCTGTGACTGAGCAGGGAGGGGAGGGGGGGACCTGATTTGAATGTGGCTGCTCTCAGCTCATAGTACAGCGCTCGTCCACTGAGACCATGGTCTGACACAGCCACATTCAAATCGAGTCCCCCCCCCCCCTTGCCTCTCTCTGCTCTCTCTGTACGTGATTGGTTGCCTCCTCCTCCACTGCTTTTCTGTGCAAAATGGACGCCTTCATCCCCTCTGCTTCAATCCTGCTGCTCCTCAGCTCCTCCCTCTTCCCCCGAGGCAGCCAAGACTATCTGTCTGATTGGTTAATGTTATAAACAATCAGGCTAAGCAGGAATACTGACGTAGCTAGAAACAATCTGCCTTTTTCGAGGGGGTGGAGCTTAAGCAGACATTAACAGCAGAAAAACACATACTTGGGAGTTTGGAATGATTTTGCTCTTGATATGCCTTGTAAATCACAAGAAACATGTTACAGACATGTTAACAACAGAAAAAAACTTGATTTTTGCTGGAGTGTCACTTTAAACAATTTGGTTAAAAAGTCCACTGCTATCACTCCTAAACATCTCTATACCTCCACAGGTATGTCACTCTTCATCCTCTTCAAGGCTGCCCTCACTCCTGCCTTGCTAATCCTCGGGACTTCCTTGTTCACCATCTTTCCTTCATCCATCCTCCTCATTTTCTTCATTCATCAGCTCCTCAAAAGACTCCTTCCACCTTCTTAACACACGTTTGTCACTTATTAGTACGTTATCATTTCTGTCCTTAATCAACCTAACCTACTGCAGATCCTTTCCAACACGATCTATCTGTCTAGATAATCTATAGAAGTCCTTTTCTCCTTCCTTAGTGTCCAGCCTATCATACAACTCACAATATGCCTTTTCCATCTCTCTCTTTGCCATGCGCATAGCTTCCAAATACTCCTTTCTATTTTCTTCACCTCCTCAACTATCCCACTTTACCTTTGCTGACCTCTTCCCTTGAATACTTTCCTGTACCTCCTCATTCCACCACCAAGTCTCCTTGTCTTCCTTCCTCTGTCCAGAGGATACACCACATACCTTTCTACCCGTTTCCCTCAATACTTTTGGTGTATTTTCCCAGTCATCTGGTAATTCTTCCCTACCACCCAGAGCCTGTATCAACTTCTTCCTGAACTCTGTGCGACTTTCTCCCTTCTGTAACTTCCACACTTGATCTTTGACTCTGTCTTCACTGTTTTGCTCTTCTTGCTTTGCAAAGTCATCCTACAGACTACCATCCAATGCTGTCTAGCTACATTCTCCCCTGCCACCACCTTGTAGTCTCCTATCTCTTTCAGATTTCTCCTTCTGCATAAGATGTAGTCCACCTGTGAGCACCTTCCTCCACTCCTGTAAGTCACCCAATGTTCCTCTCTCTTCTTAAAGTACAGACGTGGACAAAATTGTTGGTACCCCTCTGTTAATGAAAGAAAAACCCACAATGGTCACAGAAATAACTTGAATCTGACAAAAGTGGTAATAAATAAAAATTCTATGAAAATTAACCAATGAAAATCAGACAATGCTTTTGAATTGTGGTTCAACAGAATTATTTTAAAAAACAAACTCATGAAACAGGCCTGGACAAAAATGATGGTACCCCTAGAAAAGATTGAAAATAATGTGACCATAGAGACATGTTCAACCAAGATGTGTCCTCTAATTAACATCACAGGTGTCTACAAACTTGTAATCAGTCAGTCGGCCTATTTAAAGGGTGACAAGTAGTCACTGTGCTGTTTGTTGACATGGTGTGTACCACACTAAACATGGACCAGAGGAAGCAAAGGAGAGAGTTGTCTCAGGAGATTAGAAAGAAAATTATAGACAAGCATGCTAAAGGTAAAGGCTATAAGACCAGCTCCAAGCAGCTTGATGTTCCTGTGACTACAGTTGCACATATTATTTAGAAATTTAAGATCCATGGGACTGTAGCCAACCTCCCTGGACGTGGCCACAGGAGGAGACAGATAATACGAATGGTAACAAAAGAGCCCAGAACAAGCTCTAAACACATTCATGGTGAACTCCAAGGTCAAAGTACATCAGTGTCAGATCGCACCATCCGTCGTTGTTTGAGCCAAAGTGGACTTCATGGAGGACGACCAAGGAGGACACCACTGTTGAAAACAAATCATAAAAAAGCCAGAATGGAATTTGCCAAACTGCATGTTGACAAGTCACAAAGCTTCCGGGAGAATGTCCTATGGACAGACGAGACAAAACTGGAAGTTTTTGGCAAGGCACATCAGCTCTATGTTCACAGACGCAAAAATGAAGCATACCAAGAAAAGAACACTGTCCCTACTGTGAAACATGGAGGAGGTTCTGTTATGTTCTGGGGCTGCTTTGCTGCATCTGGCACAGGGTGTCTTGAATCTGTGCAGGGTACAATGAAATCTCAAGACTATCAAGGTATTCTAGAGAGAAATGTGCTGCCCAGTGTCAGACAGCTTGGTCTCAGTCGCAGGTCATGGGTCTTGCAACAGGATAATGACCCAAAACACACAGCTAAAAACACCCAAGAATGGCTAAGAGCGAAACATTGGACTATTCTAAAGTGGCCTTCTATGAGCCCTGAACTAAATCCTATTGAACATCTGTGGAAGGAGCTGAAACATGTCGTCTGTAGAAGGCACCCTTCAAACCTGAGACAACTGGAGCAGTTTGCTCATGAGGAGTGGGCCAAAATACCTGCTGAGAGGTGCAGAAGTCTCATTGACAGTTACAGAAATCGTTTGATTGCAGTGATTGCCTCAAAAGGTTGTGCAACAAAATATTAAGTTAAGGGTACCATCATTTTTGTCCAGGCCTGTTTCATGAGTGTGTTTTTTTAAATAATTCTGCTGAACCACAATTCAAAAGCATTGTTTGATTTTCACTAGTTAATTTTCATAGAATTTTTGTTTATTACCACTTTTGTCAGATTCAAGTTATTTCTGTGACCATTGTGGGTTTTTCTTTCATTAACAGAGGGGTACCAACAATTTTGTCCACGTCTGTATGCATTTACCACAGACATTTCCATCCTTTTAGAAAAATCCACAAACATCTGTCCTTCCACATTTTTCTCCTTAAGATCATACCTACCCAGGACCTCCTCATCACCTCTGTTCCCTTCACCTACATGTCCATTAAAGTCCGCTCCAATCACCACTCTCTCCCCCTGGGAACACTCTCTGCCACTTCATCCAGCTTACTCCAGAATTCCTCTTTCTCTTCTACCTGACATCCAACTTGTGGGGCATACGCACTGACAACATTCAACATCACACCTTTGACTTCTAGCTTCAAACTCGCGATCCTGTCTGACTCCCTCTTTACCTCCTGAACACTTCACATACTCTTCCTTCAGGATTACTCCTCCTCCATTTCTCTTCCTATCTACACTATGGTAGAACAGTTTAAATCCACCTCCAATGCACCTAGCCTTGCTTCCCTTCCATCTGGTTTCTTGAACACACAGTATATCTACCTTTCTTCTCTCCATCACATCAGCCAACTCTCTGCTTTTACCAGTCATAGTCCCTACATTTACAGTATCTTACAAAAGTGACTACACCCCTCACATTTTTGTAAATATTTATTATATCTTTTCATGGGACAACACTGAAGATATGACGCTTTGATGCAATGTAAAGTACTCGGTGTACAGCTTGTATAACAGTGTAAATTTGCTGTCCCCTCAAAATAACTCAATACACAGCCATTAATGTCTAAACCGCTGGCAACAAAAGTGAGTACACCCCTGTGAAAATGTCCAAATTGTGCCCAATTGGCCATTTTCCCTCCCCGGTGTCATGTGACTCGTTAATGTTACAAGGTCTCAGGTGTGAATGGGGAGCAGGTATGCTAAATTTAAATTTCGTGTTATCACTCTCACACTCTTATACTGGTCACTGGAAGTTCAACATGGCACCTTATGGCAAAGAACTCTGAGGATCTGAAAAAAGAACTGTTGCTCTACATAAAGATGACCTAGGCTATAAGAAGATTGCTAACACCCTGAAATTGAGCTGCAGCACGGTGGCCAAGACCATACAGCGGTTTAATAGGACAGGTTCCACTCAGAACAGGCCTCGCCATGGTCGACCAAAGAAGTTGAGTACACATGCTCAGCGTCATATCCAGAGGTTGTCTTTTGAAAACAGACGTATGAGTGCTGCCAGCATTGCTGCAGAGGTTGAAGGGGTGAGGGGCAGCCTGTCAGTGCTCAGACCATACACCACACACTGCATCAAACTGGTCTGCATGGCTGTCGTCCCAGAAGGAAGCCCCTTTTAAAGATGATGCACAAGAAAGCCCGCAAACAGTTTGCTGAAGACAAGCAGACTAAGGACATGGATTACTGGAACCATGTCCTGTGGTCTGATGAGACCAACATAAACTTATTTGGTTCAGATGGTGTCAAGTGTGTGTGCTGGCAACCAGGTGAGGAGTACAAAGACAAGTGTGTCTTGCCTCCAGTCAAGCATGGTGGTGGGAGTGTCATGGTTTAGGGCTGCATGACTGCTGCCAGCACTGGGGAGTTACAGTTCATTGAGGGAACCATGAATGCCAATATGTACTGTGACATACTGAAGCAAAGCATGATTGGAAACTGGGCCACAGAGCAGTATTCCAACATGATAACGACCCCAAATACACCTCCAAGACAACCACTGCCTTGCTAAAAAAAAAACTGAGGGTAAAGGTGATGGACTGGTCAAGCATGTCTCCAGACCTAAACCCTATTGAGCATCTGTGGGGCATGCTCAAATGGAAGGTGGAGGAGTGTGAGGTCTCTAACACCATGATGTCGTCATGGAGGAGTGGAAGAGGATTCCAGTGGCAACCTGTGAAGCTCTAGTGAACACCATGCCCAAGAGAGTTAAGACAGTGCTGGAAAATAATGGTGGCCACAAAATATTGACACTTTGGGCACAATTTGGACATTTTCTCTCAGGGTGTACTCACTTTTGTTGCCAGCAGTTTAGACATTGATGGCTGTGTGTTGAGTTGAGGGGGCAGCAAATTTACACTGTTATACAAACTGTTCACTGACTACTTTCCATTGTATCAGTGTCATATCTTCAGTGTTATCCCGTGAAAAGATAATAAAATATTTACAAAAGTGTGAGGGGTGTACTCACTTTTGTGAGATACTGTAACATCCCTACTCTCACCTCCACACTTCTACTTTCCTTTTCTCTCTCTCCCTTCTAACACACCTTCCTCCTCTCCTCCTCCTTGATCTGTGACCAACAGTAGCCCAAGATTTCCGCAGCACCCTGTTGGTTAACAGCACCGGTGGCAATCGTTGTTAACCCGGGCCTCGACCAATCCGGTACGGAAGTCTTATTCATCATGATTCACATGTCTGATTTGTCGAAGGTTTTACGTCGGATGCCCTTCCTGTCAAAACCCGCCTCATTTACTTAGGCTTGGGACCGGCACTAGGCGTACCCTGGCTTATGCACCCCTGTGGCTGGGTTACATTCAAACATGCTATCCAGGAAGAAAATTTGTGTTACATAGTGTCACTGGATATTTTTAAGTAGTTCATGTCCTAATCATAGTGAGAATATATTAAATGTGCCGTTTTTTTCAGTTATTACACTAATGATCATTTCCTTTCAGATGTTCGGGAAGGTGGCTATCGATGACAACACGTCCATCGATAGAAACTGCAACTTCCAGACTTTCTTCATGGCTGTTCTTGTGCTTTTCAGGTGACCTTAAATTGCACCTGAATCCTTTCCAACATCACTTAGAAGGTGTGGATGACAGAGTGGATGAGCAGGATAAATGGTATCAGTATCCTGCCTCTTGTCTCCTCGTAGGTGTGCCACAGGAGAGCAGTGGCAGGAGATTATGTTGGCAGCACTGCCCGGCAGACGCTGTGACCCAGAGGCCGACATTGAGCCCGGAGAAGAGTTTACCTGTGGAAGCAATCTGGCCTACATTTACTTCATCAGCTTCTTCATGCTTTGTGCTTACCTGGTGGGTGAAGTAATGGAGGATTTATGTGGATTTGTTTAATCATGCCATTGTCAGTGAAACAGATTCTTTCCATTGGAGTGAGTAATGACTTTACTATGGCTGATTTGTGTGATTTCTGTCTCAAATTTGTGAGTCTTTTCTCATAAATTTACTTCCTTTTGCTCACAAAATTGAAACCTTTTTGTTTTTTTGCAGTTTTCTTACTGGCCTTCCATGCTTTCTGAATACCCTTTATGATACTTCTCTCACAGATTATCAATTTATTTATTGCCGTCATCATGGACAACTTTGAATATCTGACACGAGACTGGACCGTGCTTGGTACCCATCACTTGGATGAGTTTAAAAGAGTCTGGTCTGACTACGATCCAGAGGCCACGTATGACTCCTTTTCATTTCCACTCTCTTCATCTGTCATTTTGGCCCCCCTCATTGTTTCTGCATCTGACGCTTCTGTTTTGTGTCTGTGTGCCTCTTGCAGTGGCCGTATTAAGCACATCGATGTAGTCACCATGTTGCGCAGGATTCAGCCTCCACTTGGTTTTGGAAAATTGTGTCCTCATCGAGTTGCTTGCAAAGTAAATAAACACATATATTCGATATATACTGTATTCAGAAGGAAAAGGGTGGATTGTCCTCTCCGGATTGGGGATGAGGTGCTGCCCCAAGTGGAGGAGTTCAGGTATCTCGGGGTCTTAGTCACAAATAAAGGGAAAACGGAGCGGGAGACTGACAGATGAATTGGAGCAGCATCTGCAGTGATGCGGATGTTGTATCGGTCTGTTGTGGTTTAAGTTTATTTATTTATAAAAGGGACAGTGCATATTAATGAACATAAGACATGTAAATATGCGGCATACAAGATTATAGCTGAAGCTAATTTCCATCTTGTGTCCCCTGATCAGCCAATGTGAGCCACATAAAACAGATACCATAATACACCAACAATAAACAACACAATATCAAAGCAAATAACACAATACAACAATAATAACAATAGCAGTAAGATTGCACAATTGCGCACTGATACAGAGAAGCAAACAAATAAATTTAAGATGAATATTGTTGATCTCAGACCAGCAAAAAGTACCACAATGACCAAGGTGTTACTCAGGATGTTTAAGCTGCTTTACACAGGGGAATTCTCACACTGGATGCTAATTTGTACATTGCTCATTTGCACATTGTACACAGTCTCATGCCATCTCAGGTTCATATCACCTCTGATATTAAAATTACCATTGTACAGTCTATTAGATATTATCAGAGGCGAGTCATACTCATTCAGTGAATTTTTACTTACTCAGGGTCATGTTATAGTCATCCAGTGAATTTTCATTCTTCTTATTTCCGCTAGTTTTAATTGCTTTAACTGTCCTAATTGCTTTTAATGTGTATTTATTAGTATTAATATTTAGGTGTGTTTATTACCTTTATTAGTATTGATGTGTGTTTATTACCTTTATTAGTATTGATGTGTGTTTATTACCTTGACATTTGTTTGGAGAGCAAAGTAAGAATTTCATTGCTCAGGAAATGTTGCATTTCTTAACTGTGCACATGATAATAAAGCCTTTGAATCTTGAATCTAGGTGTTAAGTGCTAAAGTGCATCATACAGTTTAGTAAAATGCGTTTGTAGAATTATATGATGCATGAATTTAAAGTGCTTAGTGAATGGCACACGGCTCTATTGCACATGTTTCAGCACATACAGACGTGTGTGTGCTATATGATATGTGGTGAAGAGGGAGCTGAGCTCTAAAGCAAAGCTGTCAATTTACCATTCAATACACGTTCCTACCCTCACCTATGGTCATGAACTTTGGGTAATGACCGAAAGAATGAAATCACAGATTTCTTTTCCCTTCCCCACACTCTCATCCCCCACCCCTTCTGACCACTTCATATCCTTTCAGTTCCCTCCTCCATTCTCCCCGTCAGGTTCAGCATAAGTAAGACAATTTAGATAAAGTATTAAAGTTATTATACCGCAAGAAGAGTCTATAAATACCATTCTATAAATAAATACTATTTAGCAGAGCTCCTTTTGGCAAAGTAAATCTGTTTGGCACAATAAGGCAAGCAGATATGTGTTCTGCTTGACAAGCTGCTGGACAGGACAGGGAAAAAAGAATGAGTTTACAGATACAAGCGGCTGAAATGATAACAACCTGTACCTATAGCTCTTTTCTAGTTGCAAAGACCACTCAGTGCTTAACTAGTAGGTACACTAACCCTCTATTCTAAAGCCTCTCATACCTAGGGACAATTTAAAGTCACCAATTAACCTAAAATACATGTCTTCAGCCTGTAAATCTAATTTTTTTTTCCATTGCTTCTTCCTGTCCTCTCAGAGACTCGTTAACATGAATGTGCCGCTGCACCCTGATGGAACAGTCACCTTCAATGCCACTCTGTTTGCTCTTGTGCGAACTTCACTCAAGATAAAGACTGAAGGTAAGACCATTCGCATTTATAAGTGATCTACATCCTGTGGCTCCAGAGCCACAGGTGGATATTTTACCCATAACCAGTTTTCAATCAAAGAAACCCCTCACAAATTTATGAGAAAAAACTGACAAAGAAAAAAAACAAATTGAGGGGAAAAAAAGATTTGCATAGAAAAAAAATGCAATTTTAAGGAAAAAAGTTACAAAATTGAAATGAAATGACATGAAAAGTCACAAAAAGAAAAGTTACAAAAAGAAAAATCTATCCTGTTGTTAATAATAATAATGGGTAACTCAGCTGTTTTACTTCCAGTTTAAGACTCATATATGTTAATAATGGATTATATTTACTGTATATGGCACTTTACATATCAAGTGACATCTCAAAGTGCTTACAGTGAGTCCATTATTTATTCACTCCAGACAGACGTTGACAGTGGTAAGCTACTTCTGTAGCCACAGCTGCCACGGGCAGACTGATGGAAACATGGCTGCCAATCCACGCCAACAGCCTCTCTGAACACTACCGAACATTTATACACATTCACACACAGTGTCATGGACACTGGAGGCAAAGTGGGTAAAGTGTTTTGCCCAGGGACACAACAGCAGGAAGGGGAGAGCGGGATTTGAACCACCATTTGAACCGCCAACCCTACGGTTATTGGACGACTCACCCTAGCTCCTGAGCCACTGCCGTCCCTGTTTTGCGACTCCACCTTGCAGGTTTTTTGTGGACAGCAATTGCCCAAAAAGTCTCTTTGAACTAGAATGTACTCAACCCACACCTTTTGCGGGCCTAGATTTACAGAATGTATATAGCTTTCAAAAGCATAATCAGAATCAATGCCTAAAGGTTCTCCTTCCTTTGGGGTGTGAAAAATAATGTTAACCTAAATTTAAAAGTATTTATTTTTACTTCAGCATTTACAATAATCATTGTAGTAAGTTATTTTTTTTAACTCGATGACCTAGTAACATACATTCATGCCCTACTAATCTTCAAGGTCAAAGCCAAGGTCAAAGTCATTTGACCTTCACCAGGTGTCAAAACCCAATTTTAACAAGCATTAACATTTCTTGCCTCTAGTTGTAATAATGAAGTCACTATGGGACAAAATGGATCTTGAACTTTTATGACTCTGTAACCTTGACCTTGGCCTTTTGACCCCAAAAGTATAGCCATAGGTGCTAGTCCCAAGGCTGACGTATGTACCAAGTTTGGTGGCCGTAGCCTCATTCCCTGTCGAGTTAGAGCATGGGCATAGCTGCAGACGGCACTGAACGTTCTACCACAACTCACGTTTTCTTGGGTAATAATATCATTTGCCACCCTCTGGTGCAGGGATACTCAGGAACTGTGTAGGTAAATGTTTTCTTCCACTCTAAACAGTGCACAACATCACAACCATCCACCAAACAAAAACTCATCGATGCACAACATCCAAGACTAAATGGAGCAGGATGAATAAACCTTCTAATCCCTGTCCTCTTTCACAAACGTTGAAAATAGCAATAGCATCTTGTGTATAGATTAGTCAAATGAAAGCTGTGACATGATATCAAGTGAACCACACCATATTTATATCATTCTTCACATATCCAGCATGTTCTCAATCTCAACAAAATAAACTTAACCTTGTACTGTGGAATCTTTCCTTTCATCTGTCAAGTTCATGTAAGTCAAATAACAACTAGAGGGCACTCAGAGTGTATACCTCTGCCAAGGCTCCATCCATCCCTCCTTTTTCCTCCCCTTCATCCGTTTGTTTATCCATATTGCCATCCATCTGTACATTGCGAGATAGGGCCTTGGTGGAGGTATGCACTCACGGATCACCTCCAACATCTAATGAGTTCATCTTTGGGCCAAAAGCCACCTCTGGTGAAAATTTCATCCAAATCCATCCATCAGTTTTGGAGTATTGTTACTAACACTCTGTGAGAAGATAAGAGCCTTGGCAGAGGTATGCATTTTGAGATCATCACCAAAATCTAATCATGTGTTCATTATGCCATTACACACCTTTCCTGAAAATTTGAATGAAAAGTGCTATATAGATGCAATCCATTATTATTATTATTATTATTACTATTATTATTATTATTAACAGACAGAGAAATGACAGCAAAACCAATATGGCTACATAATTATTATAATAAGCTGGGCAATTCCACCTTAAACATCATGGTTTATTGAATCTTTCAGGTCAGTTTTCATTTTTCCCCTCCTCTCTTCTCCATTACAGTTTACTGACAAGGTTCATAATTATTAATTAATATTACACAACAGTGTGGTATCATACCATTTTTTTTGCTGTTATCAACTACAAATTCACATAGTATCCATATTATTTACCGCAAGAAACTTGTAAGAAATATGACCATGACAAAGGCACAAACGCTCACCTGGCACGGCGACAGATGCAGGCATGTTCCTCCATGTGTTTGCTTTCAAATTTTGATCATGATATCCTTTTTAGTGTCAGATCAAAGAATACTAGGTTGTTTGATGCAGCAAAGTTCAGCCTCACCACTGTCCGTCACCTACCATTGTAGTCTTCCTGTACCAGTGTCCGATGTCCCGCCCTTCCTTAATTCTGATTGGCTGCTTAGAAAGGGCTGACATTGACAAGTGCAGCTGTACAGTAGTCTGACAAGTTGAACTTTTTTCAGGCCTGAGCACTGCGGCAAAAAGCGGCCACCGCTCAAACCATTTCAGTGCCAAGGGCGCTCAGCACTGTAAACACTGGACTACACAGAAAATGAATAGAAAATAATCACCCACAGCAGAAAAAACAAGTTTGTTTGGACACGCCCCCAATACTTTTTTTTTTTGCAGTGTTTGGCTTCCGGGTTGCTGAGGCGTGTGGCCCTATGGTGTGACCATGCACGTAACTGAGTGGACACATGAAAAGTGCCATATTAATATACAAAAATAATGTTCAAAAAAATTACATTGTGATCCGAATCACCACCAAAATCTAATCATCTGTTCCCTATTACACACCTTTCCTGAAAATTACATCAAAATCTGTTCCACCACCGGAGTGGTGGCCTAGTTGGTAGAACATCCACCCCACAACCAGGAGGCTGTGGGTTCAAATCCTGGCCGGGTCATACCAAAGACCATATAAAAATGGTACTTCCCTGCCTTCTAGCTTGGTGCTCAGAGTAATAGAATGGGGGAAGGAGAAGTTGTTTGTGGCGGTGCCTTGCATGGCAGCGACCCCTCTGATTCTACATGTGATTAGCATTGTAGATAGGAGAAATGTAATTTTGTTCTACTGTGCAGGATTGGCTGTATGGACTGAATGACAACAGAGATGGTTTCTTCTTCTTCATAACTTTTTGAGTTATGTTGCTAACAGACAAACCAACCAACGCCACTAAAAACATTACCTCCATCCTCCCTTGGTGGAGGTAATAATTAACTGTCAAAGAAGGTTAGGTATCTGGATTTTGTGAATTCCACAAGTGGTTGAAATAATTTTATATAGTAGATGTTCCTGAAACTTGTCATATATGGACAGAAACTAGTCCCCACATCTACTATCATTAGAATAATTTTCTCAGCGATGCTTTTTTAATTAAAGGATTGTTGTTTGTGCTCCATTCAGGTCCCATTGACCAGCAGAATGAAGAGCTGAAGATTATCATTAAGAAGCTGTGGAAGCGCACTAAGCCCAAACTCATTGATGAAGTCATTCCTCCCCCTAGAGGCACGACACAAAATTGCATATTTGTCTGACATGATGAAAAGCAAAGAAAGCCTCAGTTACTCATTCAACAGCAAATGAAGTGTTTGCATAAAAAAACAACAACACTGTCCTGTGTAAATAAAATATTTGGATGACTGTGTTTGCTGTTAGAAGTCTTATCTCCAGTGCAAATGTTTGTGCTACGTTTTTTTTTTCCCTCAGGGGATGAGGTGACTTGTGGAAAGGTTTATGCCAGCTTCTTGATTCAAGACTACTTTAAAAAGTTTCGTAAGAGAAAAGAGAGGGAGAGGAAATCCAAAAAGAAGGACCGAGCTGCTGCCCTTCAGGTAATCTATGAATTATTGCATCTCATTTTAGAGATCCTCCACGGACAGGTTTTTAAGGGGAAAGTTTTTAAATTGTCTTTAGTGGGATTATCGTTTAATAAAATTGAGTTGTTCTGTTTAAAACCTGTAACCACTACAGTATTTTAATCTTTTTTGCCATCTCTTATTTCATTAGCTCATCTTTTTTTTTACCAGTTTGCCAGACCACCTGTCATATTTTGTTTATTTTTGCGTCAACACAAGGACCCCTCAGTCTACTAAAGGAGGTACTGATTAGGTGATCATCTAAGCATGGGAAGACGCATGAAAGCTGTGAATAAAAATCAGAGTTATTACACAAATACAGATTTCTCAGTTCTTCCTCAGTTAAAACTTAAGTATTGCAGTGTTTAAGAATGAACATGAACTTGTTTTCTTTGCATTATTTGATCTAAAAGCAACATCTTTTTTTTTTGTTGTTATGGCCAGTTATCATTTTCTGTAAATAAATGCTCTAAATGACAATAGTTTGACTTGGAATTTGGGTTAGTTTTCAGTAGGTTAGAGAATTAAAAAAAAAAAAATTCATTTTATTCAAGCACATATATATAAATAGCAAAACCAAATAAAGTGATAATATTGCAGTTGTCTCTTTGGCCTCTTAATTTTTTTTTTCCAGAGCTGTATATACAGTATATTTGAGTTGCTAGCTGTTAGTATGCGGCCTACATATCTCCCGAGGGAATACTCACACGTGATCTGCATTGTTGTTTATGCAAATCCGACGGCGAACGCTGGGACAGCACGTGACGTCATCCATTCAGTAACCAGCAGGCTGCAGACAGAACACCCAGATGCTCTTCTCCTCATCTCAGGCGATTTCAACCATGTTTCACTGTCTCCCATTCTACCCATGTTTACCCAGTATGTCACATGCCACACTAGAGACAATAAAACACTGGACTTATTCTACGCAAACACTAAGGAGGCGTACACCTCATCACAACTCCCCCAACTCGGGAGATCGGATCACAACTTGGTTTATCTCCGGCCGGTGTACAAACCCCTAGTGCACAGACAACCCCCGGCCATGCGCACAGTGATGTTATGGTCTGAGGAGGCAATGGACGCTCTAAAGGGCTGTTTTGAAGCCACCGCCTGGAAGCAGCTCTGTGATCCACATGGTGAGGACATCGATGGCCTCATTCACACCTTCACGGGCTACCTCAGCTTCTGTGCGGACAAATCCGTTCCCACCAAGACCATACGGTGTTGCTCAAACAACAAACCCTGGATCAACCCTGAGATTAAAACACTTCTGAGAGAGAAGAAGAAGATCTTCAGGTCGGGGAACAGGGAGATGCTGAAGTCCGTACAGAGGGAGCTGAGGAGAAAGATCAGAGAAGGCAAGGACAGCTTCAGGAGGAAGATGGAGGACAAGCTGCAACAGAGTGACATCAGCGGGGTCTGGAGAAACCTCAAAACCATCTCTGGGCTCCAGAATACCTCCCCCAGACCACGGGGGGCAGGGAGTGGGCGAACAATCTGAATTTGTTTTTCAATAGGTTTGACCAACCGCCCTCCCCCCTGACTGCACAACAACCACTGCTGCCTGTAAAGACATCAAGTCCTGCTGCCCACTCCCCACTCCACCAACACCCCCACACTCCCAACACACAGCCCCCCATCCTGACCCTGACCAGGACCCAGGTGAGGACGGAGCTGAGGAAGATCAAGGCGAGGAAGGCGTCGGGACCGGACGGCATCAGCGCAAAGCTCCTCAAGTCCTGTGCAGACCAGCTGTGTGGGATTGTGACGTACATCTTCAACCTGAGCCTGAAGCTGGGGAGGGTACCACAGCTGTGGAAAACATCTTGTGTGGTACCTGTACCAAAAACTTCCCACCCCAAAGACCTGAACAGCTACAGACCGGTGGCCTTGACGTCCCACTTGATGAAGACCCTGGAGAGACTGCTCCTTGCTCACCTCCGCCCCCTGGTGAAACCAGCGATGGATCCACTCCAGTTCGCCTACCAGCATGGCATTGGGGTGGAGGATGCGGTGATCTTCCTCCTTCACTGTTCTCTGTCCCACCTGGAGAAGCCCGGGAATGTGGTGAGGATCATGTTCTTTGACTTCTCCAGTGCTTTCAACACCATCCAACCGATGATCCTGAAGGACAAGCTGCTGCGCGCAGGGGTGGACCAGCACCTCTCATCATGGATCCTGGACTACCTCACGAACCGGCCACAGTTTGTGAGAACCCGGGACTGTGTGTCCGACACGATCATCAGTAGCACGGGGGCCCCCCAGGGAACGGTGCTGGCTCCCTTCCTGTTCACTCTTTATACTGCAGACTTCTCACACAACACAACACACTGCCATCTACAGAAGTTCTCTGATGACTCTGCGATCGTTGGCCTCATCTCCAATGGAGATGAAGCTGAGTACAGAGGGCTTATCCAGGACTTCGTGGACTGGTGCCATCGGAACTGCCTCCAGATCAACGCGAGGAAAACTAAGGAGCTGGTGGTGGACTGCCGCAGGCAAGGACAACCCCTCACAGCACCAGTAAATATACAGGGAACAGACATTGAGATGGTGACATCCTACAAGTACCTGGGTGTTCATCTGAACAATAAACTAGACTGGTCACACAATACTGATGCACTCTACAAGAAGGGACAGCGCAGGCTGTTCCTACTGAGGAGACTCAGGTCTTTTGGTGTACAAGGGGCGCTGCTGAAGACATTCTATGACACAGTGGTGGCATCAGCCATCACTTTTGGAGTGGTCTGCTGGGGCAGTGGCATTACTGCAGCCGATAGGAAGAGACTGAACAAACTGATCAAGAAAGCTAGCTCTGTCCTGGGGCAGCGCCTTGATCCGGTGGAGGAGATAGGAGAGAGAAGGACGGTGGCTAAACTGTCATCTCTGCTGGAGTCCGAGTTCCACCCTATGCAGGACATACTGAATGCACTGAGGAGCTCATTTAGCAGCAGACTACATCATCCCAGGTGCACAACCGAGAGGTTTCGCAGGTCCTTCCTACCAACGGCTGTCAGACTGTACAACCTAAGCAGGGCTGCTCGCAGAGATAGCAAAAAGACGTAACAACCTAATAGTTTTTTGAATGCAAAAGATGCAATAGACTTACACAATGGTCCCCTCCGGCATACAACTAGGAAAATACCGGTAGCTACGGAGGGTGAGAATATGTATGGGCACATAATCATACCATGTAGGATAACTAAGTAGACAGTTGTGCTGTTTCATCCCATCTAGCAACAATGCTCTGCACTGTGTGTGTTTATACATTTACATATTTGTTCCATCTAGCTACAATGCTCCGCACTGGGTGTGTTTATGTTTATGTTTATATATCTATATATTCATTTCATCTAGCTACAATGCTCCGCACTGTGTGTTTATATATCTACATATTATTCCATCTAGCTACATTGCTCCGCACTGTGTGTTTATATATTTACATATTTTTTCCACCTAGCTGCAATGCTCCGTACTGTGTGTTTATATATCTATATATCTACATATTATTCCATCAAGCTACATTGCTCCGCACTGTGTTTATATATTTACATATTTATTCCATCTAGCTGAAATGCTCCGTACTGTGTGTTTATATACTCATATATTTATCCCATCCAGCTACAACGTTCTACACTGTGTGTCTGTGTGTATATATACTGTATATATTTATAGTAATATGTACATATGTATATTAGCTGCTCTTGCTTGCTTGCTTTTTTTTCTTGCCTTCTGATTGTTGCTCTGAGTGTTGCTATCCCTGTGCTGTTGCAATCCTGGAATTTCCCCGTTGTGGGACTAATAAAGGCTTATCTTATCTTATCTTATCTTATATTAGTGCTGAGAATCAATTAAAACATTTTTAACTAATTCATTGCAGACATTTCCCATAATTAATCGTGACTGAATCTTTAACTAACAAAGTAACTGCGATTAATCGCAGAATAACAATGAAAACATGATGAAAAAGAAGTATTTTTAAGCAACTTTGTATTGCTTTTTAATTGCAACCACTTGGTTTTTAACAAAGCACCAAACTGAGCTTCAAACAGTTCTATTTAACTGTTCTTTTTTAACAGCTTGCAGTCTGATTTGTACAAACTTTGAAAATTTAAAGCCTGAAAAACTAGACTTACTTCTTTACATTGAGACAGCTGTATGAACTGTCACATGAGTGAAGTAAAATGTTACAAGGCCAGAAAGACAATAATTAGAGAAATAAAGCCGTTTCTAAGTGGAGGACACTTTTTAATTAATAGAATTACAAAGACTAAACTGATGGTGGTTAATGTGTTGGTAACTGTGCACAATATCCTTGCCTAATATTTTATTTATTAATGTTGCTTAAATTTATTAATCCAGTGGGAAATGTTAAAAAAAAAACATACAAAAAACATACTAAACTGCTCAGGCCTATTTGATTCCAATGTGCTGATAATATAAAATTGTAAAATTTAAACATCTTACCCCTTGAGAGTAGCTCAGAACCGATAACTCTGCAGTGATGCTAGCGTTTGTTGCAGACATCCAGGAACTATTTTGCACTCCATGACCACCATTGATGTGAGAAACAAAAGGGCCCACTGAAGTGAACTGAGTTGACACCACTGTCTGTCTCTGGCACCGACTAGCAGTGCAAAAAGCGAACATTTGCCAATAGAAGAAAGGGAACAAGTGGTCTGCTGTGGCTAGCCTTGCACTAATTTCTGATGAGCAGACGCAGCTTCCTGGATTCATTCCCCACAGTCACTCGTTTCAATGTCTGATTAATTAAATGCAATCTATGGTCCAAATGTCCACATAGTATAACAGCGATACCCCAGCAAACTGGTTTGAACACTCAGAAATAAATAAAATGAGGAGTTTGTGCACAAGCTTCACACAGCTCAATTGTGTGTCGTGCCAAAGACTTTTCAGGCGGGACAGTTCTGCATTTCAGAGTTCCACTATAACAAGAAGTGCTGTGGGGGCATTAATTTGTGTTAATTTTTAAAAATCTGTTAATTTGATTAACCGAAGTGGTGGCCGAGTGGTAGAACTAGGTTCACACCCACAGACCATAAAAATGGTACTTCCCACCTTCTAGCTTGGTGCTCGGAATAAACAGAACAGGGAAAGTTGGTTACCCAGCCTCAGGGGGAAGCACAAAACCAGTGTACTCTTGTGCCGGTCCCAAGCCCGGGTAAATGGGGAGAGTAGCATCAGGAAGAGCATCCGGTGTAAAAATCCTTGCTAAATCAAATATGCGGACCCATGATCCACTGTAACCCCCTCTTCCAGATTCAATTTGATCTTCATCCATCAAACTGCACATTTTCTAACAAAGAATAGTCTTACTTGCTTCTTTCGGAAATAAATGTCATACACAGACATTATAAACATGTGGAAAACTGAACAAAATAAAAACCTACAGATGTTTTTTTTTTTAAGGATAACTGTACCTTCAGCTACCTACATTTCATACATTTCAATATTTAGTTTCAATTTGCTATTTTTACTCTTTCTTTGTCCCAAATCTAATGTTTCACTGACTGTTAATTTATTTTGCATGATATTGAGTATTTTTTTAAAAAATATATTTGTATGGTGCTGTTTTGTAATTCTAATTGGACAGACAGTCTGCAGTTTAACACGTTTTCCCTACTTAGGGAAGTACAGTAAGTATAAAAATTGCATACTATGTGTGAATCTGTTTATCTGTGCATTCCTAGCAAGGGCTGCGGACCCTGCAGGACCTGGCTCCAGAGATGCGTCTGGCAATGGCCTGTGACCTGGAGGAAGAAGAGGGCGACGTATTCAACAGCGAGCATGGAACTTCTGTGACCACAACGCCTGCTAGCACGCCGATGCCTCCTCTAGACACACTGGTGGAGCAAACGACTGTGATCGTTGAACCTGAGCCCAAGATCACCAACGGGGGTGTTATCGCCGAGCAAGTGACGGGTTTGCAGGAACATCAGAGACCCGGATCACAGCTGGCAGGTGTCAGCGTTGTAACGGAGCAACCTGTGAGGTCTGAGCCCCTCCCCATCAGGTGTGTTAAAAGTGAATCCGCAACTTTCATCTTTTAGAGTCATAATGAGATGTTTCCCAACAGGTTTGTTCTTTCCTGTCTCATCACACAGGGCAGAGTCGGTTTGTGAATCCCCTCTTCCTCCTCCTCCTGCGTCTCCTCCTCCTGCTCCTCCTCCTCCTCCTCCTGCCCTGGAGATTACAGGTGGAGGAGAGATCAGCACTGAAGGGACAGGAGGATTAGCTGAGCAAGTTTATAATAGTGAAGCAGATGCTGCAAGTCTAGCATCAGTAGATGGGTAAGAAATTTGAAAAAAAAAAAAAAGGTCAAGAAAGTTTAGCAGCATTTTACCAAAATGTGAGCTTGTGAAACACACCTGGCATGTCTCTGCCAGACAGAACAACCTCTGAATCTTGTCTTCCATCTTGTAGGTATTCATATCCAGAGGCTGTTTCTCCTATACCAACTGAGACAGGCTACAATAACCAGAGTCTGGAAAGAGCTAGCAGTTTTGGGGAAATACCGTATAGCGATCCAGCTACCAGCGGTTTCATTAGCAATGGTTACAGCGACGTCAGCATGAACGGAGGAAGCCCCACTCCGTATACAGCAAATGGATATAATGTGAATGGATACACGGGATACAACGAGAATGGCAGCATCATCAGTACCAATGGTAACGGAAGTATGATGAGTGGCTGTCATGAAAATGGCAACAGTGCCAACGGTTACACTGGAAATGGCTACAACGGAAATGAGAATGGCGGTGCACAGTTTGTCAGGAGGCGGCTCCTTCCAGCTATACCAAAAGGTGAAAATAATAACATTGTGCTGTTTCCTTTCCTCCTTTTAATGTTTAAGGAAAAAGTGCACAATAGTGTGTGTTTTTATATATCCTACATTATAAAAAGCATTTAATGCATAACTTTAGAGATACAAATGCAGTTGTGAGGGGCTCTTGTCCTTTTTTTTTTGCTCCCAGATGCCTAATTTAATGATGCTTATGATAACACTCTCCAGCCAGCATGGCAGTTACATACCCAGGACAGTCTTTTACCATCTTTATCATCTTACTGTTTCAGGTCGTAAGCCTGCTTTTAACTTCGAGTGTCTGCAGCCACAGCACAGTGTGGATAACCTCCCTATCCCAGGAATCTCTCATGGAAACACATCTCCAACCAGATCCCGGCTACAGGTTAAAAAAAAAAAAGGCCACAAACCCTTAATGTGTTCATGTTCCTGCACAGAGTGTTTTTGTATCACTGCTCTTCTTATTCTTCTTTTAGACCCAGCACAGCCTGGACTCACGGCCCAGCAGTGTGTCCTCGATGTCTTCTGCCTCCTGGGTGACCACAAATGCAGCTGGTGCCACTCCTGTTCCGGGAATAATTGCTCCCTCAGGGCGCAAGGGGAAGCTCATCTACACTCCCATGATCCTGGTGGACGAGGCCACTGGTAGCAGCCAGCCTCTGTGGAGCGATGGCTCTGCCAGCTTACCTGCAGGAAAACGTCCTGGCTGGTACCCCGGTCAGACCAAGACATTCACCAGTGTGAGGCTGCCACCCACTACCAACTCGGGCCTCATCAACAAAGGCAGTGCAGACAGTCTGGTCGAGTCGGTGAGTTGTAATGGAGCATTTTAATCAATGGGAATTGTGTTAAATTTTGACAAATTTTGAGTCCTTAACAATAATCAACCTTGATCAACCCTGAGATAAAATCACTACTGAGAGTGAAAAAGAGGATCTTCAGGTCGGGGAACAGGGAGATGCTGAAGTCCGTACAGAGGGAGCTGAGGAGGAAGATCAGAGAAGGCAAGGACAGCTTCAGGAAGAATATGGAGGACAAGCTGCAACAGAGCGACATCGGCGGGGTCTGGAGAAACCTCAAAACCATCTCTGGGCTCCAGAATACCTCCTCCAAGGCCACAGGGGGCAGGGAGTGGGTGAACAATCTGATCAGCTCATTTAGCAGTAGGCTACATCATCCTAGATGCGCGACCGAGAGGTTTCACAGGTCCTTCCTACCTACGGCTGTCAGACTTTATAACCTAAGCAGGGCTGCTCACAGAGATAGCAAAAAAACGTGACGACCTAATAGTATTGAATGCAAAAGACGCAACAGACTTACACAAAATGGTCCCCTCCAGTATACAACTAGGACAATATTAATCGCTACGGTGGGTGACAATATGTATGGGTACATATTCATACTATGTGGGGTAATTACAGACATGGACAAAATTGTTGGTACCCCTCTGTTAATGAAAGAAAAACCCATAATGGTCACAGAAATAACTTGAATCTGACAAAAGATAAGCCTTTATTAGTCCCACAATGGGGAAATTCCAGGATTGCAACAGCACAGGGATAGCAACACTCAGAGCAATAATTTAGAAGATAAGAAAATAAGAGCAGTGAATATACATATGTACACATAAATATATAAATATATATACACACACAGTGCGGAGCATTGTAGCTAGATGGAATAAACAGCATAACCGTCTATTTAGTTACCCTACATGGTATGAATATGAATATGTACCCATACATATTGTCACCCTCCATAGCGACTGATATTGTCCTAGTTGTATACTGGAGGGGACTATTTGTATAAGTCTGTTGCATCTTTTGCATTCAATACTATTAGGTTGTCACGTTTTTTTGCTATCTCTGCAAGCAGCCCTGCTTAGGTTATACAGTCTGACAGCCGTAGGTAGGAAGGACCTGCGAAACCTCTCGGTCATGCATCTAGGATGATGTAGTCTGCTGCTAAATGAGCTCCTCAGTGCGTTCAGTATGTCCTGCATAGGGTTGGATTCGGACTCCAGCAGAGATGACAGCTTAGCCACCATCCTTCTCTCTCCTATCTCCTCCACTGGGTCAAGGCGTTTCCCCAGGACAGAGCTAGCTTTCTTGATTAGTTTGTTCAGTCTCTTCCTATTGGCTGCTGTAATGCCGTTGCCCCAGCAGACCACTCCAAAAGTGATGGCTGATGCCACCACCGTGTTGTAGAATGTCTTCAAGAGCACCCCTTGTACACCAAAAGACCTGAGCCTCCTCAGTAGAAACAGCCTGCGCTGTCCCCTCTTGTAGAGTGCGTCAGTATTGTGTAACCAGTCTAGTTTATTGTTCAGATGAACACCCAGGTACTTGTAGGATGTCACCATCTCAATGTCTGTTCCCTGGATGTTTACTGGTGCTGTGAGGGGTTGTCCTTGCCTGCGGCAGTCCACCACCAGCTCCTTAGTTTTTCTCGTGTTGATCTGGAGGCAGTTCCGATGGCACCAGTCTACGAAGTCCTGGATAAGTCCTCTGTACTCAGCTTCATCTCCGTTGGAGATGAGGCCGACGATCGCAGAGTCGTCAGAGAACTTCTGTAGATGGCAGTGTGTTGTGTGAGAAGTGCGCAGTATAAAGGGTGAACAGGAAGGGAGCCAAAACCGTTCCCTGGGGGGCCCCCGTGCTGCCGATGATCGTGTCCGACACACAATGCCGGGTTCTCACAAACTGTGGCCGGTTAGTGAGGTAGTCCAGGATCCATGATGACAGGTGCTGGTCCACCCCTGCGCACAGCAGCTTGTCCTTCAGGATCATCGGTTGGATGGTGTTGAAAGCACTGGAGAAGTCAAAGAACATGATCCTCACCGCATTCCCAGGCTTCTCCAGGTGGGACAGGGTACGGTGAAGGAGGAAGATCACTGCAGCCTCCACCCCAATGCCATGCTGGTAGGCGAACTGGAGTGGATCCATCACTGGTCCCACCAGGGGGCGGAGGTGAGCAAGGAGCAGTCTCTCCAGGGTCTTCATCATGTGAGACGTCAGGGCCACTGGTCTGTAGCTGTTCAGGTCTTTGGGGTGGGAAGTCTTTGGTACAGGTACCACACAAGATGTTTTCCACAACTGTGGTACCCTCCCCAGCTTCAGGCTCAGGATGAAGATGTGCTCCACAATCCCACACAGCTGGTCTGTGCAGGACTTGAGGAGCTTCGCACTGATGCCGTCCGGTCCCGAGGCCTTCCTCGCCTTGATCTTCCTCAGCTCCGTCCTCACGTGAGTCTTAGTGAGGGTCAGGTTGGAGGGCTGTGTGCTGGTAGTGGGGGGGTGTTCGTGGAGTGGGGTGTGGACAGTAGGTCTCGATGACTTTAGAGGCAGCAGTGGTTGGTGTGCAGTCGGTGTGGGGGAGGAGGTTGGGTTGGTCAAACCTATTAAAAAACAGGTTCAGATTGTTCGCCCACTCCCTGCCCCCGAGGCCTGGGAGGAGGTATTCTGGAGCCCAGAGATGGTTTTAAGGTTTCTCCAGACCCCGCCGATGTTGCTTTGTTGCAGCTTGTCCTCCATCTTCTTCCTGAAGCTGTCCTTGCCTTCTCTGATCTTCCTCCTCAGCTCCCTCTGTACAGACTTCAGCATCTCCCTGTTCCCCGACCTGAAGATCCTCTTCTTCTCTCTCAGAAGTGTTTTTATCTCAGGGAAAAGTGGTAATAAATAAAAATTCTATGAAAATTAACTAATGAAAATCAGACAATGCTTTTGAATTGTGGTTCAACAGAATTATTTTAAAAAACAAACTCATGAAACAGGCCTGGACAAAAATGATGGTACCCCTAGAAAAGATTGAAAATAGTGTGACCATAGGGACATGTTCAACCAAGATGTGTCCTCTAATCAACATCACAGGTGTCTACAAACTTGTAATCAGTCAGTCGGCCTATTTGAAGGGTGACAAGTAGTCACTGTGCTGTTTGGTGACATGGTGTGTACCACATTAAACATGGACCAGAGGAAGCAAAGGAGAGAGTTGTCTCAGGAGATTAGAAAGAAAATTATAGACAAGCATGCTAAAGGTAAAGGCTATAAGACCAGCTCCAAGCAGCTTGATATTCCTGTGACTACAGTTGCATATATTATTCAGAAATTTAAGATCCACAGGATTGTAGCCAACCTCCCTGGACGTGGCCGCAGGAGGAGACGGATAATACGAATGGTAACAAAAGAGCCCAGAACAACCTCTAAACACATTCAAGGTGAACTCCAAGGTCAAGGTACATCAGTCAGATCGCACCATCCGTCATTGTTTGAGCCAAAGTGGACTTCATGGGAGACGACCAAGGAGGACACCACTGTTGAAAACAAATCATAAAAAAGCCAGACTGGAATTTGCCAAACTGCATGTTGACAAGCCACAAAGCTTCTGGGAGAATGTCCTATGGACAGACGAGACAAAACTGCAACTTTTTGGCAAGGCACATCAGCTCTATGTTCACAGACGCAAAAATGAAGCATACCAAGAAAAGAACACTGTCCCTACTGTGAAACATGGAGGAGGTTCTGTTATGTTCTGGGGCTGCTTTGCTGCATCTGGCACAGGGTGCCTTGAATCTGTGCAGGGTACAATGAAATCTCAAGACTATCAAGGTATTCTAGAGAGAAATGTGCTGCCCAGTGTCAGACAGCTTGGTCTCAGTCGCAGGTCATGGGTCTTGCAACAGGATAATGACCCAAAACACACAGCTAAAAACACCCAAGAATGGCTAAGAGCCAAACATTGGACTATTCTCAAGTGGCCTTCTATGAGCCCTGATCTAAAGCCTACTGAACGTCTGTGGAAGGAGCTGAAACATGCCGTCTGGAGAAGGCACCCTTCAAACCTGAGACAACTGGAGCAGTTTGCTCATGAGGAGTGGGCCAAAATACCTGCTGAGAGGTGCAGAAGTCTCATTGACAGTTACAGAAATCATTTGATTGCAGTGATTGCCTCAAAAGGTTGTGCAACAAAATATTAAGTTAAGGGTACCATCATTTTTGTCCAGGCCTGTTTCATGAGTTTGTTTTTAAAATAATTCTGTTGAACCACAATTCAAAAGCATTGTCTGATTTCCATTGGTTAATTTTCATAGAATTTTTATTTATTACCACTTTTGTCAGATTCAAGTTATTTCTGTGACCATTGTGGGTTTTTCTTTCATTAACAGAGGGGTACCAACAATTTTGTCCACGTCTGTAAATAGACTGTTATGCTGTTATCTAGCTACAATGCTCCACACTGTGTATATATATTTATGCGTACATATATATATTCACTGCTCTTATTTTCTTATCTTCTAAATTATTGCTCTGAGTGTTGCTATCCCTGTGCTGTTGCAATCCTGGAATTTCTTCATTGTGGGACTAATAAAGGCTTATCTTATCTTATCTTAATCAGTAGGGGCAGTTTTTTACTCAAAGTACTGTGAGTCTGTAAGTTGTTCATTTGATTTGACTAACTCAGCTGCCTGAAGCATCATCAATGCTACATATGGTCTAGTTGAGTAGATTTGTCCCAGAACCATAACTCTGGATGGTTCGCGTGTAAGGGAGTTGGTAGCAATAGCTAATCAAGCCTTTTTTTATTCAGCCATCACTGGAGGAAAAGTATCAACAGTGGAGAATAAACTAGTTTGAAAATGAGACTTCCACTCACCTGCAGACAGATGGACAGGGAGCTCTGAAGCTGAAACAGCATGTCGGGGGTTTATCCACCCATGTACTCCTGCTATGGTCGAATGTGCTGACAAGAGCTAGCAGGCTAGCAGTGTAAACACCATCATCCAGAGGCAGTTCCTGGAGAAGGCAGTGACTTTTCCCAGTTGTGTGCCCCACCGGTTAATGTTGTAAACCTAAACATGACAGGATTTTTGGGATTTCTACAGCAGGTCGAAAGCAGCTGCATAAGTTACTGTATGAAGGCAACCCCACCCCTCTGCAACTCGCTTGGATGAGAATTTGCATGCTTACACTGAATTAACATGTAATCACACTGTGCAAAAAGGGCTTACCTTCATGTTTGGTCAGAACACACCTTCACGTGTTGCTAAAACCAGAGTTTCCAAACGTTCCACAGACATACAGCACCTTTAAGCTATCTGTACACCAGTGAGACAGAGAGAGAGTGAGTGCTTAAATTTCAAGTCAATCTGCTCTGTTTACACTGAAACAGAAGAAAGAAAGAACAGGGTTTTCCATGAGGCTATTTAGACTTAGCCAAGTAACACTCTTGTAATAAAATTCTCAGTGTAGTTAACAAAAATCAAACACTATTGCATGCTATGTTAACACATTACTGCTTTTATCTCACCGCATACAGATCCTGATTTCTGAGGGTCTCGGTTTATATGCAAGAGACCCAAAGTTTGTGAACTTTGCCAAGCGAGAGATTGCTGAAGCCTGTCACATGAGCCTGGACGAGATGGAGAGCACTGCTGCCGACCTGATGGCGCGTGGAGCCAGCCAGTCAATCTCTCGCTTTGAGGACGAACTGGCTGATGAGATGAACTGTGTCATTTCTTACTGAAATAAGTACAACTGAAGTAACTGTGTGGAAAAACTTCAATACAGAATTCTTTTTAACAACAAAAAAATTTTCTCCAGCAAGTGTTCCTGAATGTTTCAAAGGCAACAAGAAGCCTCTAACATGTGAGATGTTTTTTTTGTCATATGCAAAAAATGGTTGTATGTTTTTGTTTAAATGCCAAAAGACACATAGACACACTGAACACTGAGAGTTGTTTCCCTGTGAACAGTCTGATGAAGTCAGTCTTTAACAGAAGAATCTCCTGAATGTGACAGCACACTGCAGCATTTGTATTTTTACTTTATACGCACTGTTTATTTTCAAAAAAATCAAATTAATTGATAAAAACATTAGAACATATTTAACCTATACATGTAGATCAATAAACACAATAAAACACTCTTTACACAAATGATGGTATCCAGTTTGTGAGTATCCAAGTTATTAATAGTTGCTGGGCGATTTGACCTTAAATCAGTATTGCAGTTAATTGAACCTTTCATGTTGGATTCTAGTTTTTTTTTCCCCCTCCTTTCTTCTTCTCCCTTATAGTTAACTGACAAAGCTCGTAGGTACACAAGAGTGTGGTATCAGAGCAGTGGTGGCCTAATGGTTAGGGATGTGGACTGGTGAGTGGAGGGTTGCCGGTTCAATCCCCGGCCTGGCAGGACCAGATGTGGAAGGGACAGATAATGCAACAGTGTTTGCCCCACACTCCTAAACACCACTGTGGTGCCCTTAACCCCAACTTTTCCAGTGGAGCTGCTTAGTGGCCACAGGTCAATCTGTGATTGTACTGGGCTGCTTCCAGGTGTGAATGAGAACACTGCCTCCTTAAAAAAAGAGAGGTTGCCTCTCAATAGAACTTCCCTGTATAAATCAATGAATGCATCACTGCAATGATTCTGTAGTACAATGAGGTGTTCCTTTTGAGGAGACTTGGGTCTCTTTGAGTACAAGGAGCACTCTTGAAGACCATCTATGACTCTGTGGTGATATCATCCATCCTGTATGGAGTCCAGTCTCTTCCTGTCGGCAGTATCACAGCTGCCGACAGGAAGAGACTGAACAGGTTAAATAGGCCAGCTTTGATCTGGGGTGCCACCTCAACCCAGCGGAGGCGGTAGGAGAGAGGAGGATGGTGGCTAAGGTGGCTAAGCTGTCATCTCTGCTGAAGTCAAGAGTCCCATGCCATGCGGGACACACTGAGTGCACTGAGCAGCTCGTTTAGCAGCAGGCTGCTCCATCCAGAGTGCATGAGGGAGAGGTTTCGGAGGTCCTTCCTACCTGCTACTGTCAGACTTTACAATCTGCACTGCTCATAAAGCCCACACCTAACACTACTACTTTGCACAAATAAGGAACATTCCGTTTCAAATCCACTGTTTATACCATTATTACTGAAGGTTGTACCAACAGTGTTTCTCATTCAACTGTGAAATACAGTGGTGTGAAAAAGTGTTTGCTCCCTTCCTGATTTCTCATTTTTTTTGTATGTTTGTTATTAGAATAATTTTGAGCTTAAATTATTCAAAGTCAAAAATCAGGCAGAAAGTTGGATTTATGTACATTTATTACAAAAATATAAGGAGTCACCCCATTGGCCACCTTGGGGGAGAGATTACAAAGCATGACATTCAGACACACCTAGAATCTCTAAAGGATCCATTCTTCTAAGTGTGATATATATAGGTAGGGGAGGATGGGATGAGAGGAGGAAAGGAGAGGGACAGACAGAAAGTCCTGATAACTGAGCTTATCCAGGCGGACGTCACAGACACTCTGGAGACATTGGGTCATGAAGACATGACATCCATAAAACTAACAGAATGTTCATAAAACACTAATCTTTGTAAGCTGAGGAGTTCCTGTGCATTCCTGTGACCTGAAACAGGACATGTCAGAGAGATTATAAAAGTGGCTTAGATCATTCCTTACGCATGTAATGACCCTGTACTGATCTCCAGTCTGAACTCTCTGAAATTGCTCACAGAAACATGCCAAGATTATATGAACTTATCCTATATGGAATGCACATATAAACATTAAACATGGCATATGAAAGGTATGATACTTCTCAAATATAATAATACATTATTAATATCAATAATAATGTAGATAATATGGAATTTTTCTGTCATTTGTCACACTTAAATGTTTCAGATCATCAAACAAATTTAAATATTAGACAAAGATAACACAAGTAAACACAAATTGCAGATTTTAAATGATGTTTATTATTAAGGGGGAAAAAAAATCCAAACCTACATGGCCCTGTGTGAAAAAGTGATTGCCCCCTAAACCTAATAACTGCTTGGGCCACCCTTACCAGCAACAACTGCAATCAAGTGTTTGCAATAACTGACAATGAGTCTTTTACAGTACTGTGGAGGAATTCTGGCCCACTCATCTTTGCAGAATTGTTGTAATTCAGCCACATTGGAGGGTTTTCAAGCCTGAGCCTTTTTAAGGTCATGCCACAGCATCTCAATCAGATTCAGGTCAGGACTTTGACTAGGTCACTCCAAAGTCTTCATTTTGTTTTTCTTAAGCCATTCAGAGGTGGACTTGCTGGTGTGTTTTGGATCATTGTCCTGCTGCAGAACCCAAGTGTGCTTCAGCTTGAGGTCATGAACAGCTGGCCGGACATTCTCCTTCAGGATTTTTTGGCAGACAGCAGAATTCATGGTTCCATTTACCACAGCAAGTCTTCCAGGTCCTGAAGCAGCAAAACAGCCCCAGACCATCACACTACCACCACCATATTTTACTGTTGGTATGATGTTCCTTTTCTGAAATCCTATGTTACTTTTACGCCAGATGTAATGGGACACACACCTTCCAAAAAGTTTAACTTTTGTCTCAGTCCACAGGGTATTTTCCTAAAAGTCTTGAGGATCATCAACATGTTTTCTGGCAAAACTGAGACTGTGGGAGACACCAAGGTGACATCCTCCACCCAGACAATGGACCAGGAGATGAGAGGCTGATGGGGGGTCTAGATGAGACAACGGAGGCGCAGACGCTGGCAGCTGAGGGAAGGAAGAAGCATGGCACCAGTGACTGTGATATTAATGTACACTGTGATGTTAATGTATTCTGTTATGCTAATGCACCATGCAGACTTTATATAGGATGTGTATTGTGGTGTGAGCCCCCAGGCCGCTAGGCAAGGCATTAAAGTATAAAAGGGAGATGCCCTGAGACCTGGGAGTTATTCTTATCAACTCGACTTTTGGAGAGAGAATAAAGTCTGTGCTGATCCAGCTCGTCGTCTCACCTGCTCATTTCTCTCTACACTGGTGACCTTTCGACGTATAATGGAACACGAGGAGAACACCCCGGAGACAGCCCGGACAGGAGGCGCCAGCACCGCGTGTGCTGTTTTGGTCAAGCTCCCGGACTTTTGGCTACACGACCCGACGGCTTGGTTCCTCCACACAGAGGCCCAGTTCACGCACCAGGGGGTGACGGCGGATGACACCAAATATTACTACGTGATTGCCACGCTGGAAGCACACATAGTACAGCAAGTGGAAAGCCTGCTCTGACAACCCCCAGCCCATGGTAAATACGACGCACTCAAGATCATGCTCACCCAGTGCTATACTCTCTAAGACTGCGAGAGAGCGGAAAGACTCCTGACGCGCTTGGAGTTGGGAGACAGTTTGGTGGTCGAATTAATGGAGAATATGTTGGCGTTGATAGGCAGTGATAGCGAGCTGTTCCTGTTTGCCCATCTTTTCCTCAGGAACCTCCCGCAAGTGGCCAGAGTGGTCCTCGCCAACTCACCCCTACTGGCCACACAAAGCTACCGCGCACTGGCGCAAGAAGTGGACTGGATCATCCTGCCGACCAGAATCTTTGCAGTGAATGCAGTGGCGTCGGAGCACAGTGAGACAGCCAGTGAGGGTGAGGAGCCATTGATGATCGCCGGCGTGGATGCCACGAAGCACCAGAAGGGCACGCTCTGCTTTTACCACTGCCGCTTTGGAAAGGATGCATGGTGATGTGTACCACCATGCCAATTCAAGCGGTCAGTAAATGTCAGGACCGGCAGTTGGTAGCAGCTGCGACCGCCGGTGACACAGACAAGCTGCTCTACGTGACGGACTCATGTTCGGGGAGACGGTTCCTGGTGGACTCTGGCTCTCAAAAGAGCCTCATCCTGCTGTCCACTACAGACCGGTTGGCTGGAAGTAGCAGTCCCGAGCTGGCAGCCACCAACGGCTCAGACATTAAGACATTTGGTGAGAGGTCACTGACCATATGTTTGCATGGCTGTAACTTCCAGTGGTCTTTCATAATAGCGGCATGTAACTCCCCCATTTTGGATGCAGATTTTCTGTGTGCACATGGTCTATTAATCAACATCGCTAATAGACACCTGATTAATGCTCTGTCTTTTGATTCTCTGCCCTGTATAGCTCAAGGAGCCAGGTCCACAACCCTCTCCAACGTCACAGCTTCAGGGGGTAAGTTCCAACAACTACTCACCCAGTTCCCAGCACTCACGGTCCTGACGTTTTCGGCAGCCGTTACTAAGCACGGGGTCGAGCACTTCATTACCACAATGGGGCTGCCCGTTTTCGCACGACCTCAGTGCCTGGACACAGCTAAACTGGCCAGCGCGTGCGAGGAGTTCGCAAATTTGGAGAGGTTAGGCATTGTCAGGCGCTCAAACAGCCCGTGGGTGTCACCGCTGCACATGGTGCCTAAAGCCGAGGGGTCGTGGCGACCATGCGGTGATTTCCGCAGGTTAAACAATGCTACAGCACACAATCGCTACCCCATCCCCCATATTCAGGATTTTTCCGTCCACCTGACCGGGGCACACATTTTTTCAAAGGTGGACCTGGTCTGTGAGTACCACCAGGTCCCGGTTCGCGCAGAAGACATACCCAAAACGGCAGTGATTACCCCGTTCGGTCTTTTTGAGTTTCTGCGCATGCCGTTCAGGTTAAAAGGCGCGGCACAGACCTTCCAATGCATGATGGACGCGTTGCTGCATGATCTGCCTTTAGTTCTTCGTCTACCTGGATGACATCCTGGTGGATCCAGTTCGGGGCTACAGTGATTGACTTTTTGGGCCACTGCATCTCGCCGGAGGGCGCAATCCCATTACTGGACAAGGTGCGCGCGGTGGCAGATTTTTCCGCGTCCTCAGACGGTAAGGGCACTCCAAGAGTTTTTAGGAATGGTTAACTTTTACAACCGTTTCCTCCCCTGCGCAGCCCGGCTCATGCAGCCATTGTACGCCACGCTTAAAAAACTGAAACTGGCGGACAGCATTGACTGGACCCCTGAACAGGAGCAGGTGTTTTCAGATGCCAAAACAGCGCTAGCGAAGGCCGCAATACTGGCACACACAGACCCATCAGCACGGTTAGCGCTCACTACCGATGCATCAGACATGGCCATAGGGGTCGTCGTGGAGCAGTGCGTTACAGGTTCGCCTTTTTCAGCAGGTCTCTGTGTGACAATGAGTGTAAATACAGTGCATTCGACAGAGAGTTGTTGGCTCTCCACCTGGCCATACGCCCTTTCCAGCTCTGGCTGGAAGGGTGCAGCTTCACAGCATTTGTGGACCACAAGCCGCTAGCATACGCCATAGCCAAGGTTTCGGAACCGTGGTCGGCCCAGCAGCAAAGACAGCTGGCTGCAATCTCCGAGTTTACGACCGACATTCAGCATGTGGCTGGTAAACTCAACGTGGTGGCAGACTGCCTATCACGTGCAATGGTAGCCCCAGTCTACATAAGTATAGATTATACTGCCATGGCCGCCGAGCAAGCCGGCGATGCAGACGTTTGCGCGCTCCAGTCTGGACCAACAGGGTTAAGGCTGGAAAGCAGAGTACTGCAAGACGAGGCCCCTCCTCTACTCTGTGACATTTCCACAGGCTGCCCGTGCCCGGTTGTCCCGTGCGCTTGGCGTCGTCAGGTTTTCGAGTCGGTTCACTCCCTGACGCACCCGGGAGTGTGCGCATCAGTCAAGTTGGTAGGGGCGAAGTTCGTCTGGCCGTGTCTATGTAAACAGGTGAAAGAGTGGGCAGCAGCTTGCGTTGCATGCCAGCAGGCCAAGGTGCACATGCACACCAAGGCCCCCCTCGAATGGTTCCACATCCCGGCTAAGAGGTTTGACCATGTCCATGTGGACCTGGTGGGGCCTCTCCCACCATAGCAGGGGTTTACGCACCTCCTGACTGTAGTGGACCGCACCACGCGCTGGTCTGAAGCAGTGTCGCTGGCGTCCACCACGTCTGTGGACGTCGCACGCGCTTTTTTAACAACTTGGGTGGCACGTTTCGGCGCTCCATCAGACATCAAGTCTGACAGGGGGCCTCAGTTCATTTCTAACCTCTGGTCTGCGATGACCCAGAGCCTGGGGGTCAGCATTCACCACACTACCACATACAACCCTCAGGCCAACGGGTTATGCGAGCGTTTCCACCAGTCACTTAAAGCAGCGCTCAGGGCTTCACTTGCGGACGCCAATTGGGTGGACCAGCTGCCGTGGGTTTTGTTAGGGTTGTGCTCCACACCGAAGGAGGCTTTAGCAGCCTCCCCGGCAGAACTTGTGTTTTCGCAACCTCTGCAGCTCCCTGGGGAATTTTTGCCCGACAACCCAGTGCCCAAGGCCGAACCATCCCCGAATTCCCTACATGGCACAGAGCCGGGGAAGGTACCGGGCCTGGTCCATCACTGTTTTCCCTGTGCATTTGTCCCAAAAAGCTTGCGGAATGCATCGTTTGTGTTCGTCAGGCACGATGCACACCGGACCCCGTTGCGCCCACCATATGACGGGCCGTTCAGAGTACTGGAACTTGGGGCGAAACATTTCGTGTTAGACTTGGGGGGATGCAGCGAAACTGTCTGCATTGACAGGCTTAAGCCTGCATTTGTGTTGGCAGATGAAAAGGTGGTGTTGGCCCAGGCTCCCCGATGTGGACGCCCCCCGTTGGGGGCTCCTCAGGTAAATGACTCATCAGCAGGAACACAAATTCTTTGTGAGGATGTGTTTTCTCTCCCCCCATAGATGGACGTGCCTCCCGCAGTGCCCCATCGGCAGAACAGTGCCTCACAGCCAGCGACCCCCAGTTACAGCCGCTATGGACGTTGGCTGAAACCCACAGGACAGGGGGGTCCCATTCTGGATGTTCGGGGGGGGGCATAAGGTGACATCTTCCACCCAGACAATGGACCAGGAGATGAGAAGCTGATGGGGGGTCTAGACGAGACAGCGGAGGCGCAGACGCTGGCGGCTGGGGGAAGGAAGAAGCATGGCACCAGCGACTGTGATGTTAATGTACACTGTGATGTTAATGTATCCTGTTATGCTAATGCGCCGTGCAGACTTTGTATAGGATGTGTATTGGTGTGAGCCCCCAGGCCGCTAGGCAAGGCATCAAAGTATAAAAGGGAGATGCCCTGCGACCTGGGAGTTATTCTTATCAACTCAACTTGTGGAGAGAGAATAAAGTCTGTGCTGATCCAGCTTGTCATCTTGCTTGCTCATTTCTCTCTACACGATGAGCCTTTATGTTCTTTTTGCTCAGCAGTGGTTTTCGTCTTGGAACTTTGCCATGCAGGCCATTTTTGCCCAGTCTCTGTCTTATGGTGGAGTCATGAACACTGACCTTAACTGAGGCAAGTGAGGCTTGTGTCATGGCGCCCGCAGGGCCATCATCAGTCTCAGCTGCACACACACCTGCTGCCAATCGTCAGCGGGCTTTAAGAAACGGACCCGCCGGTGACTCAGCACGGAGCCGTCTGTCAAACTCCCGAGGACACGTCTCTCGTCTACAGCAACATCCTGGCTCATTCTCTAACCAAGAGCAACGCGTCGCCGCACATAAGCTTAATCTCAACTTACCTTGTCAAGTTCCTCTCCCCTGTGCACAGGTGGATCTCC
Source organism: Pholidichthys leucotaenia (assembly GCA_020510985.1). NCBI lineage: Eukaryota > Metazoa > Chordata > Actinopteri > Cichliformes > Pholidichthyidae > Pholidichthys > Pholidichthys leucotaenia. The sequence goes on along the minus strand of CM035843.1, from coordinate 278,901,132 downwards.
CTGGCGGTGGATTCTCTTTCCCCGGCGACGGTTCAGCTCCACTCCAGCATCAGGATAACTCACACTCCTCCCTGCACAGAGCCAGACGTTGTCTCCCTGGCTGTCGCCCTCAAGGCAAACCTGAGTCCACCACCACCATCTGCAAAAGTAAGCGGCTGTCATTATTACGCCCTTAGCGCTGGTGCTGAGTTAACATCTCTGCTTTGTCTCCATAGGGTTGCCAGGCCGAACGGCGTCCAGCTCTCCCCCAGCATGAGTCCTGCACTACACACACCACACTGTACATACATGCACACATACACAAGACACGGGTTACTAATAAAAGGATAATTGTAATTCCCTCGAGTCTGTCTTCTGTCCCCTGGGTCCAGAATTATGTCAGTACGGCTCCGTCAGAGCGACCCAGTGGACAGCGTGCTAGCACGCCGTTTAAACACCTTAGATGCTCGAGTGGAACAATTAGCATACCAGCAAAACGTTGTCCTTAGTCAGCTAACCCTAATTAACAGCCGGTTGGATCGTCTGGATGGACAGCAGACGTTCCCGCCGGCTTCCGGGGTCCCATCGGGCCCCGCTAGCTCCCTTCCTAGCCAGGCTAGTCAGGTTCCATCGGCCTGCCTCACACTGGTACCCACACCCGCCCACTTTGGCGGGAAGCTCGGGGAGGCCTGGGGGTTTATTCTTCAATGTGAGACGGTTTTCCAGTGAGTACCAGGGGATTTTCCCACTGATCACAGCAGAATCGGCTACATCGCTAACCTGCTAGAGGGTAGGGCGCTAGCCTGGGCCTACGCCATTATGGCTAAGCCCAGTTATGCTAACTTACCATATCAACGGTTTCTGGCCGATTTTCACGAGGTGTTTGATCACTCCGACCGGGATAGCGTGCTTACCACTCGGTTGCTAAACCTCTGACAGGGCGGTAGGTCCGCTGCGGACTATGCTGTCGATTTCCGGGTGGTAGCCGCTGAGGTCGGGTGGGAGGATGTCTCGTTGTGCAGCATTTTTATCCGTAGCCTAAGCCCCAGTCTCAGAGACGAACTAGCTAGGTTGGATAAAACAGAGAAACTCAATGAACTGATTTCTCTTACCATTAGTTTGGATAACAGGCTGAGGGAACGAGCAGCCGAGCAAAGAGCTTCCAGCCGCTAGAGCGCGCAGTTTTTTCGTTCCTCACAGTCACCCCAGTTGGCCCTGCCTTCACCGGAAGTACTAGATGGGCAGGAGGATATGGTAATCGGGCGCTCCAAGATTCCGCCAGCTGAGAAACAGCGCCGCAGGGAATTAGGGCTGTGTTTGTATTGTGGAAGTAGTGCACACGAGGTGGAGAATTGCATGAGCCGGCCAAAAGAGGGGGTCCATGCATCACAGTAGGGAGACTCACGGACGTTTCTCACTCAAAACTCCTCACCAGCTGCCTCGTGCCCATCAGATTTATTCACAAACACACTGAATACTCCACTCATGCACTGATTGACTCGGGGGCTGAGCAGAGTTTTATATCTGGAGACCTGGCAACCAGGTTAGGGCTCCCCTGTCATACTCTCCAGCCACCGCTCAAACTAATAGCCCTATCCAAAGCCCCCTTCATGACTGTCTCTCAGCAGACCGCTCCAGTGTCCGTGATCATTTCAGGGAACCACCGAGAGGACCTACGCCTACTGGTGCTGCCTTCCTCCACGTCCCCGGTCATCCTGGGCTACTCCTGGCTGCGGCTGCATAATCCATCATTTGATTGGCGGACAGGGAACATCACATCTTGGAGTTCGTTCTGCCTCAGCGCGTGCCTGCAGTCCACGGCATGTGCCCCGTCGGTGTCTTTGGCCCCACGCGCCTCTCCCCCTCCAGATCTGTCCAAGGTGCCACCTGAATATCATGATCTGGGGGCGGTGTTCAGTAAGTTGCAGGCGCTGTCCCCCCCCCCACTCCTACAACTGTGCTATTAATCTCCGGGCTGGTGCCCCGCTGCTGTCGAGCTGTCTATACAGCCTGTCAGCTCCGGAGTGGGAGGCGATGGATACATACATTAAGGAGTCGCTCATGTTGGGTATCATCCGCCCGTCTTCTTTGGTGGTGGGGGCAGGATTCTTCTTCGTCGGCAAGAAGGATGGCTCCCTGCGGCCATGTATCGATTTCAGGGGGCTCAATGACATCACGGTGAAGGATAAGTACACCCTGCCCCTCATGGACACAGCGTTCGACTCCCTCCAGGGGGCCTCTTGGTTCACCAAGCTCGACCTCCGCAACGCTTACCATCTCGTGCAGATCAAGGAGGGAGATGAGTGGAAGACGGGATTCCGGACCCCAAGCGGCCATTTCGAATACCTGGTGATGCCGTTTGGGCTGACCAACGTGCCGGCCATCTTCCAGCACCTGATAAATGACGTTCTCCGGGATTTTCTGGGCACCTTTGTCTTCGTCTACCTGGACGACATCCTCATCTTCCCTCTGTCGTTAGAGGAGCACTGAGTGCACGTGAGACGGGTCCTCCAACGACTCCTGGAGAACAAACTGTTTGTGAAGGCCGAGAAATGCGAGTTCCACACTAACAGGACTTCATTTCTCGGCTTTGTGATCTCCCACAACCAGGTTCTCCCCAACCCAGTCAAGGTCAAGGCGGTGGTGGATTGCCCCCCCCCCCCCGTCCAGGAAGCAACTCCAGCGGTTCCTGGGATTTGCCAATTTTTATCGCCGCTTTGTGCCCAGGTATAGCATGGTGGCCCGCCCTCTGACCTGTCTCACGTCCCCGAAGGTTCCCTTCCGCTGGACGGAGGAGGCTGCAGCAGCGTTCGGCACCCTCAAGAGGGAGTTCTCATCATCCCGCGTCCTCACGTAGGTGGACCCGGCCCTCCAGTGCTTGGTCGAGGTGGATGCGTGGGACTCCGGGGTGCAGGCAGTGGTCTCCCAGCGCTCCCCAATAGACGGGATGGTCCGCCCCTGCGCCTTCTTCTCGCACCGCCTGTCCCCAGCAGAGAGAAACTACAACATCGGTGACAGGGAGCACCTGGTGGTGAAGCTCGCATTGGAGGAGTGGTGCCACTGGTTGGAGGGGGCTGCCCAGCCTTTTGTAGTCTGGACCGACCACAAAAACTTAGAATATCTGAGGACTGCTAAGCGGTTGAATTCCTGACAGGCCCGCTGGTCCCTGTTCTTTGGTCGGTTCGACTTCACGATCACCTACCGCCCCGGGAACAAGAACGCCAAACCAGACACCCTCTCCAGGCAATTCTCGGCGGAGGTATCAGAAGACCGGGAGCAGACCATCCTTCCTCCATCCTGTGTCATTGGCGCCCTTGCATGGGACATCAGGGAGAAGGTCGTGAAGGCGCAGGAGGCTGAGCCCGATCCTGGAGGTGGCCCCTCGGAGCGGCTGTTTGTTCCCACATTGGTCTGGGGTGAGGTCATTCAGTGGGCCCACGCCTCAAAATTTGCATGCCATCCAGGGGTGTCCCGCATGGTTGAACTTCTCCAGAGGTCGTTCTGGTGGCCGTGGCTGCGAAGGGACGTCACTGCTTACATCCGGGCCTGCGCTCAGTGCGCCACCAGAAAGTCGTCTTCCTCTCCACCGGCCAGGCTCCTCCATCCCCTGCCAGTCCCTAGTCGCCCCTGGTCACACATCGCCTTGGATTTTGTGACGGGCCTCCCGCCGTCTAACCACTTTACTACGGTCCTTACCATCGTTGATCATTTCTCCAAGGCTGCCCACTTTGGGGTTGCTGATGGCGCGGGAGACAGCAGATCTATTGGTGCAGCATGTCATACGCCTCCATGGGATCCCCACTGATGTCGTCTCTGATCGTGGGCCCCAATTCGTGTCCCAGGTTTGGGGGGCGTTTTGTCATGCACTGGGGTCAACAGTAAGCCTGTCGTCTGGATACCACCCGCAGAGCAATGGGCAGTGCGAACGGGCGAATCAGGAACTGGAGGCTGCCCTACGCTGCGTCATCGCCTCCAGCCCATCTTCTTGGCGCAGCCACCTGCCGTGGATCGAGTATGCCCATAACTCTACGGTTTCCTCGGCGATTGGGATGTCTCCCTTCAGGGCGTCCTTAGGATATGACCCCCCATTGTTTCCGGAGGAGGAGAAGGAGGTGGCGGTGCCTTCTGCCCGCGCTCATGTCAGGCGCTGCTGCCGGCTCTGGACTACCACCCGCAGAGTTCTCCTTTGGACCACCGAGCGTAACACCAGGACGACTAACCACCACAGGAGACCGGCTCCCGAGTACAAGGTGGGTCAGCAGGTATGGCTGTCAACACAAAACATTAATTTGAAGGCTGAGAGGCGAAAGCTGGCCCAGCGTTTTATCGGGCCTTACCCCATTGTCCGTGTGGTTAACCCTGTGGCTGTTCGCCTAGCGCTCCCCCCCTCCCTCCGCATCTGTCCGACCTTCCATGTCTTACAGGTGAAGCCCGTCTGCTCCAGTCCCCTCTGTCCGCCTCCCAAGACTCCACCTCCACCAGTGGTGATAGATGACGACCCGGCGTGGGGAGTCAATGCCATCCTACAACCTAAGCAGGGCTGCTCGCAGAGATAGCAAAAAGATGTGACAACCTAATAGTATTGAATGCAAAAGACGCAATAGACTTACACAATGGTCACCTCCGGTATACAACTAGGAAAAGACCGGTAGCTACGGAGGGTGACAATATGTATGGGTACATAATCATACCATGTAGGATAATTAAGTAGACGGTTATGCTGTTTCATTCCATCTAGCTACAATGCTCCACACTGTGTGCTTATATATTTACATATTTATTCCATCTAGCTACAATGCTCCACACTGTGTGTTTATATATTTACATATTTATTCCATCTAGCTACAATGCTCCGCACTGTGTGTTTATATATTCATATATTTATTCCATCTAGCTACAATGCTCCGCACTGTGTTTATATATTCATATATTTATTCCATCTAGCTACAATGCTCCGCACTGTGTGTTTATATATTTATTCCATCTAACTACAATGCTCCGCACTGTGTGTCTATATATTTATGTTTATATGTACATATGTATACTCGCTGCTCTTGTTTTTTTCTTGCCTTCTGATTGTTGCTCTGAGTGTTGCTATCCCTGTGCTGTTGCAATCCTGGAATTTCCCCATTGTGGGACTAATAAAGGCTTATCTTATCTTATCTTATCTTATCTTATCTTATCTTATCCTGGACGTCCGGCGCCGGGGTCATGGCCTGCAATACCTGGTGGACTGGGAGGGGTACGGCCCCGAGTGGAGGTCCTGGGTACGTCCGTCATTTGTCCTCGACAAACAACTCATTAGGGACTTTCACCGGACGCACCCGGGTAAGATAGGGCAGGTGCCAGGAGGCACCTCTAGAGGGGGGAGTACTGTCATGGTGCCCGCAGGGCCATCATCAGTCTCAGCTGCACGCACACCTGCTGCCAATCGTCAGCGGGCTTTAAGAGCCGGACCTGCCGGTGACTCAGCACGGAGCCGTCTGTCAAACTCCCGAGGACACGTTTCTCATCTACAGCCACATCCTGGCTCATCCTCTAACCAAGAGCAACGCGTCGCCGCACGTAAGCTTAATCTCAACTTACCTTGTCAAGTTCCTCTCCCCTGTGCACAGGTGGATCTCCCTGGCGGCGGATTCTCTTTCCCTGGCGGCGGTTCAGCTCCACTCCAGCATCAGGGTAACTCGCACTCCTCCCTGCACAGAGCCAGACGTTGTCTCCCTGGCTGTCGCCCTCAAGGCAAACCTGAGTCCACCACCACCATCTGCAAAAGTAAGCGGCTGTCATTATTATGCTCTTAGCGCTGGTGCTGAGTTAACATCTCTGCTTTGTCTCCATAGGGTTGCCAGGCCGAACAGCGTCCAGCTCTCCCCCAGCACGAGTCCTGCACTACACACACCACACTGTACATACACGCACACATACACAAGACACGGGTTACTAATAAAAGGATAATTGTAATTCCCTCGAGTCTGTCTTCTGTCCCCTGGGTCCAGAATTATGTCAGCTTGCAGTTCTTTGGATGTTGTTGTGGGGTCTTTTGTGACCTCTTGGATGAGTCGTCGCTGTGCTCTTGGGGTAATTTTGGTCGGCCAGCCACTCCTGGGAAGGTTCACCACTGTTCCATGTTTTTGCCATCTGTGGATAATGGCTCTCACTGTGGTTCAATGGAGTCCCAAAGCTTTAGAAATGGCTTTGTAACCTTTTCCAGACTGACAGATCTCAATTACTTTGTTTCTCATTTGTTCCTGAATTTCTTTGGATTGCTGCATGATGTCTAGCTTTTGAGGATCTTTTGGTCTACTTCACGTTTTCAGGCAGGTCCTATTTAAGTGTTTTTGACTGAGAACAGGTGTAGCAGTAGTCAGGCCTGGTGTGGCTAGAGAAATTGAAATCAGTGTTCCATTCATTCATTCATTCATCTTCTTCTGCTTAATCCTTTTCGGGTCGCGGGGGTGCTGGAGCCTATCCCAGCATCTTTGGGCGAGAGGCAGGGTACACCCTGGACAGATCGCCAGTCCATCGCAGGGCCATCACAGAGAGACAGACAACCATTCACTCTCACAGTCATACCTAAGGACAATTTAGAATCCCCAGTGTTGATGCCAATTCCAAAGATGTGATAATCCACAGTTAATTTATGTTTTAATTGGGGGGGATTCACTTTTTCACACAGGGCCATGTAGGTTTGCATTTTTTTTACCCTTAATAATAAACACCTTCATTTAAAAACTGCATTTTGTACTTACTTGTGTTATCTTTGTCTAATATTTAAATTTGTTTGATGATCTGAAACATTTACGTGTGACAAACATACAAAAAAAAAGAGAAATCAGGAAAGGGGGCAAACACTTTTTCACACCACTGTATACTGCTAATATACACAGCTCTGGAAAAAAATTAAGACTAAAAGAGACCACTGCAGGTGGCGCGGTGGCGGAGTGGTTAGCACTGCGGCAGCACAGTAACTCATCCTTGGCCGGGGGATCCTGGGTTCGATCCCAGCCCCTGACCAACAGTGATCTGTGTGGAGTTTGCATGTTCTCCCCGTGTCTGCGTGGGTTTACTCCGGGATTTCTCCGGTTTCCCCCCACATGCCAAAAACATGCAAGTTAGGTTAATTGGCATGAAACTGGGGATTCTAACTTGTCCTTAGGTATGACTGTGAGAGTGAATGGTTGTCTGTCTCTCTGTGTTGGCCCTGCGATGGACTGGCGATCTGTCCAGGGTGTACCCTGCCTCTCGCCCAAAGATGCTGGGATAGGCTCCAGCCCCCCTGCGACCCGAAAAGGATTAAGCGGAAGAAGATGAATGAATGAATGAAGAGACCACTGCAAAATTATCACTTTATCTAGTTTTAATAATAATATGTACTGTATGTGTATTAATAAAATGAACAATTTTGTGTTCTCTAACCTACTGAAAACAACTCACCCAAATTCCAAGTCAAAATATCGCCATTTCAAGCATTTATTTACAGAAAATGACAACTGGCTAAAACAACAAAAAACATGTTGCTTTTAGATCAAATAATGCAAAGAAAACAAGTTTGTGTCCATTCTTAAACACTACAATACTTAAGTTTTAACTTAGGAAGAACTCAGAAATGTGTATTTGTGCAATAACTAATATTTATTCACAGCTTTCATGTGTCTTACCATGCTGAGATGATCACCTTATCAGTACCTCCTCAAGTAGACTGAGCTGTCCTTTTGTTGAAAAATTGAATGGCTGCCATACATGTAGAGATTGTTATTTTGGAAAGATACTGACATGATTGTTGAACCCAGGAGACAGACGCTGACACGAGTCGCTTAATTTGACAATTATTTATTAACTCAGTGTCGAGTGATGAGTGTGTGAATGAGTGAGTGAGTGCGTAGTAGTCTGGCCACTGGAGCTGAGTGGGTCTTGCTGCGACCTGGTAACCCTGGAACACACAAGCACAGGATGTTACTACAGTTCGTGAGAACGGAAAGCTGAGGCTTGTGATGCTTACTTGCAGGTGCCGCTGCGAGAGTCCTGCTGGCTTCGTGTCCTGGTGTAGCGTGATGCGTGTGGTGTTTGGTGTTGAGGAGGTGAGGAGGAGATCCGAGGAGGAGGAGATGACGTCCCGTTATCTGGGGAGGTGAGTCTGCTGCCAGGGAGGTCCACCTGTGCACAGGGGAAAACATTTTGACAGGGTGAGTGTTGCTGTTGCTTACGTGGCGTGACTTGGCGAGAAGACTTGATTCCAACTCTGGCTTGAGGTCGTGTCCTAGACGCGATGCGTGGCGAAGACGACAGACGACTCCGTGCAAAACAGTCAGAGACACTGGCTTTTAAAGCCTGCTGATTACCGATGGCAGGTGTGTGCGCAGCTGAAGTTAATGACGGCCCAGCGGCCGCCATGACAGTACTCCCCCCTCTAGAGGTGCCTCCAGGCACCTGCCCTATCCTACCTGGATGCGCCCAATGGAAATTGCGGATGAGCTGCTTGTCAAGGATCAATGCTGGGCGAATCCAGGAGCGATGCTCAGGGCCAAAACCTTCCCAGTCCACCAAATACTGAAGACCCCGGCCCCGCCGGCAGACATCCAAGATGGCAGTTACCCCCCAAGCCGGGTGACCGTCGATCATCCTCGGGGGGGAAGGAGCCGCGGGGGGCGGGCACAGAGGATGGGAGATGTAGGGCTTGACCTGGGAGATGTGAAAGGTAGGGCAAATGCGCATAGAAGGGGGAAGAACTAGGCGCACAGACACTGGGTTAATAATGCGGGAAATCACAAAGGGACCGATGAAGCGCTTCATCAACTTGCGCTTCTCGGCCGGCACATTGATAATTTTGCTGGACAACCAAACCTTTTGACCCACCTTATAGTCCAGGGCGGGCCTCCTGTGACGGTTGGCCACCTGGATATTGCGTTCCGTGGTCCTGAGGAGGGCTCTGCGGGTGATGGTCCAGATCCGCCGACAGCGCTTAGCGTGAGCCTGAACCGAAGGGACAGCCACCTCCTTCTCCTCCTCTGGGAACAGTGGTGGATCATACCCCAGAGACGCTTTAAACGGGGACATCCCAGTAGCTGAGGACACCGTGGTATTGTGCGCGTACTCGATCCAGGGCAGGAACGTACTCCAGGAAGAGGAGCAGGAGGAGATGACACAGCGGAGCGCAGCCTCCAGCTCCTGATTGGCCCGTTCACACTGGCCGTTGCTCTGCGGGTGGTACCCAGACGAGAGGCTTGCCGTGGCCCCCAACACCGTGCAGAACGCCTTCCAAACCTGGGACACAAATTGTGGACCTCGATCCGAGACAATATCAGCCAGGATACCATGAAGACGGACCACATGCTGCACCAGAAGATCCGCCGTCTCCCGCACTGAAGGCAACTCCCAGAGAGGCACAAAATGTGCCGCCTTGGAGAAGCGGTCCACTATCGTCAGGACCGAGGTGAAGTGGTCAGAGGGGGACAGGCTGGTCACGAAGTCCAAAGCCACATGGGACCAGGGGCGGGAAGGAACTGGTAGAGGGTGAAGAAGACCCGCCGGGGGGGAAGATGACGATTTCCCGGTGGCGCACTGGGCGCAGGCCCGGACATAGCTGGTAACGTCCTTCCTCAACCCTGGCCACCAAAAGGCTCTCTGAAGCAGGTCAATCGTGCGGGTAATTCCTGGATGACACGCCAACTTAGACGCGTGACCCCATTGGATGACCTCACTCCTGATAGAAGGGGGAATGAACAAACGGTCCGGGGGTCCCCCACCCGGATCGGGCTCAGTCTCTTGCGCTCTTCTGACCTTGTCCTGGATCTCCCACGAGAGGGCGGCCACCACACAGGATGATGGCAGGATAGTCTCCTGCTGATCCCTGGTGGTCTTCGCCTCGAACTGTCTTGAGAGGGCGTCAGACTTGCCGTTCTTGCTCCCCGGCCGGTAGGTGATCGTAAAATTAAACCGGCCGAAAAAAAGAGACCAGCGGGCCTGGCGAGCGTTCAACCGTTTGGCCGTCCGGAGATACTCAAGGTTTTTATGATCCGTCCAGACGACGAATGGCTGGGCAGCCCCCTCCAGCCAGTGCCTCCATTCCTCCAGGGCGAGCTTCACAGCCAGCAGCTCCCTATCACCGATGCAGTAGTTCTTCTCCGCGGGCGTCAGGCGGTGGGAGAAGAAGGCGCACGGCCGGATCCTACCATCCACCAGAGAGTGTTGGGAGAGGACCGCCCCAACTCCAGAATCCGAGGCGTTCACCTCCACTAGGCACTGCAGAGCCGGGTCCACCTGGGTCAGGATGCGGGCCGAAGCAAACTCCTCCTTCAACCTCCCGAACGCCGTAGCAGCTTCCTCGCTCCAACGAAAGGGGGTCTTGGGGGACGTGAGGTCGGTCAGGGGCCGGGCGATGATCCCAAAGTTCGGCACAAACCGGCGATAGAAATTGGCAAAACCCAAGAAACCCTGCAACTGTTTCCTGGACGTGGGCGTGGGCCAATCCACCACCGCCTTGACCTTGGCCGGGTCAGGAAGCACCTGATTGCGAGCAATAATGAAGCCCAAAAAGGAAGTCTTGTCGGTGTGAAACTCACACTTCTCGGCTTTGACAAACAGCTGGTTCTCCAGCAGGCGCTGCAGGACCCGTCGCACATGCACCTGATGCTCCTCCAACGTGCGTGAAAAGATGAGGATGTCATCCAGGTAGACAAACACGAAGGAGTTCAGGAAATCCTGGAGGACGTCGTTAATTAGGCGCTGGAAGACGGCCGGAGCGTTGGTTAACCCAAACGGCATCACCAGGTATTCAAAGTGGCCGCTTGGGGTCCGGAACACCGTCTTCCACTCATCGCCCTCCTTGATGCGCACCAGGTGGTACGCGTTACACAGGTCCAGCTTCGTGAACCAAGATGCCCCCTGGAGGGAGTCAAAAGCCGAGTTCATCAGTGGCAGCGTGTACTTATCCTTGATGGTGATCTCATTAAGCCCCCGGAAGTCGATGCAGGGACACAGCGAGCCATCCTTCTTTCCAGCAAAGAAGAAACCCGCCCCCACCGCCGAGGAAGACGGCCGAATAATCCCAGAGCTGAGGGACTCCTTAATATACGTGTCCATGGCCTCACGCTCCGTGGCAGACAGGCTATACAGACGACTTGCCGGGAGAGAGGCCCCTGCCCTGAGGTTGATCGAACAATCGTAGGGGCGGTGGGGGGGGGGGGGGGACAGCGCCCGTGACTTGCTGAAAACCGCTCCCAGATCGTGGTAGACTTCTGGTACCATGGACAGGTCCGGGGGCGGCGTCGAAGGCGGGACCACCAATACTGAGGGGGCACATGCTGCAGACTGGAGACAGGCACTGAGACAAAAAGAGCTCCATGCGGTGATACTTCCGGCTTGCCAATCGAACGAGGGATTGTGGAGACGTAGCCACGGGTACCCCAGGATCACAGGCGAAGAGGAGATGGGCAACACCAAGAAACGGATCTCCTCCCGATGGTTTCCAGAGACTATCACCGACACGGGGGCTGTCTGGTGGGAAACAGAGGTCAGTGACGCCTTTGACAGAGTGACGAGGTTGACAGGTGGGCGAAGGGGTTGACAGCTGAGGCCCAGCTGGGTTGCCAGTTCTCCAGAGATGAAACTTTGCTCAGCTCCAGAAACAATAAGGGCATGTGTTGTGTGTTCCCTGTGTTTATAAATTAGCCTAATGGGGACACGGCAGCTAGTGAGGGGCTTCTTCTGCTTAACGTCCGTGAATCCCCCTACTGTAATCCACGGACCTCCCCTTTTAACCGATTGGGACACTCAGCTACCCCATGAGACTCATTGCCACAGTAAAAACACAGGCCCAGATCCCTCCGGCACTGTCTCTCAGCCGCCGAAAACCCTGATTGCCCGATAACCATTTCCTCTTGCTCCGGAAGTTCCTCTGGTGAGGGCAGAGCCAGGAGAGGCGGCCTAGCGGAACGGGGGCGTGGTTTACTCGAACGACTATCGGCCCTCCGTTCAGCCGCCTGCTCCTTCAGCCTACAGTCCAAACTAATAGTAAGGGAAATTAGTTCACCTAACTTGTCTGGCTTATCCCGTGCTGCTAGTTCATCCCTGAGTTCCGAACTAAGGCTGCGGAGGAAAATGCTGCAAAGCGCTGGCTCCCCCCACCCGACCTCTGCAGCTAGCACCCGGAAGTCTACAGCGTAATCGGCGGCAGATCTACTGCCCTGCCGAAGGCTAAGCAACCGGTCAGTTAGCACCGCGCCCCAGTCAGTATGGTCAAACACCTCTAAAAATTCTGCCACGAACTGCTGGTAAGTTAAGAGGGAATAGTTGGGTTTAGCCATAACAGTGTATGCCCAAGCTAACGCCCTTCCTTCGAACAGGTTAGAGATATACCCAATCTTGCTGTGATCCGTGGGAAAATCTCCCGGGACGCGGTGAAACACTGTTTCGCATTGTAGCAGAAAACCCCGTGCTTCTCTGAGTTTTCCGCTAAAACGGGCGGGGGTAGGCACGGGAGTGAGGCGAGGTGAAGATGGCCGGTGTGTTAGACTAGCAGGTGGAGCTACAGGGGCTGATGAAGCCCCAGCGGCCGGGGGGAACGCCTGGCGTCCTTCCAGGCGATCCAGCCGGCTGTTAACCTGAGTTAGTTGGTTAAGTATAACTGTCTGCTGATGGGCAATTAAGTCTACTCGAGCGCTAAGGGTGTTGATGCGGTGCGCCAACGCGCTGTCTGCTGGGTCGTCTTGATGGAGTTGTACTGACATGATTGTTGAACCCAGGAGACAGACGCTGACACGAGTCGCTTAATTTGACAATTATTTATTAACTCAGTGTAGAGTGATGAGTGTGTGAATGAGTGAGTGAGTGCGTAGTAGTCTGGCCACTGGAGCTGAGCGGGTCTTGCTGCGACCTGGCAACCCTGGAACACACAAGCACAGGATGTTACTACAGTTCGTGAGAATGGAAAGCTGAGGCTTGTGCTGCTTACTTGCAGGTGCCGCTGCGAGAGTCCTGCTGGCTCCGTGTCCTGGTGTAGCGTGATGCGCGTGGTGTTTGGTGCTGAGGAGGTGAGGAGGAGATCCGAGGAGGAGGAGATGACGTCCCGTTATCTGGGGAGGTGAGTCCGCTGCCAGGGAGGTCCACCTGTGCACAGGGGAAAACACTTTGACAGGGTGAGTGTTGCTGTTGCTTACGTGGCGTGACTTGGCGAGAAGACTTGATTCCAACTCTGGCTTGAGGTCGTGTCCTAGACGTGATGCGTGGCGAAGACGACAGACGACTCCGTGCAGAGCAGTCAGATACACTGGCTTTTAAAGCCTGCTGATTACCGATGGCAGGTGTGTGCGCAGCTGAAGTTAATGATGGCCCAGCGGCCGCCATGACAGATTTTGGTCTCTTGTTTTTTTCCACCCAGAGCAGAGTTGTATATACTGCTGAATACTCTAACTGCTTACTAGTACTGTAAATACTATTTTACTTATTTTTTAACTTTTTGTACTGTGTACTGTTTTTGTCATGTTATTTGTTAGTTAAGTTAAAAACACTGAGTGGCAGCATTAGGGTGTATGCAGTAAAACACAAAAATACACACATTATTCAATCACAGCAGTACACAGAGTACCTGCTTGCATTGTGGAGAGCTAATCTTATCATTCCATCTTGTATTAATTTGCAAAAAACTAACTAAATAAATAAAGGCTCGGAATCAGTTCCTTCATTTACCATGTGCTCCTTGGTCTTCACCCACATGTCACTACAGTCAAGTAAATGGTGTGGTATTGACGTGTAAAGTAAAAAAGGTACTCTGAGCACTGTTGTGACTAAATATTCTGTGTGATTTTTATGTTTTGCTGCATACAAAAAAAAGCTGTCACATGTGATTGCCACTCAGTGCTGTGTTGCTATGGTAACTGTCCTGTAACTGCCAAGAATTCTGTTCCAATGCATCCCCTCTATACTGAGATGCAACAAGCACACAAGAGTGTAGATGCACTTTTTTTAAAGATCCTGACAGGGTGGCCTTTTAATGTGCACAAATAATTGTCTGAAATGTTTGTTAGTTTTGTGCAGTAACAGCACATCCTTCCAAAAAGCAACCAATGAGGATGCAAAAAAAAAACACTTGCTAAAATAAAAGCAGTGAATTATATAATCTGCACTAATGCACCGTAAAATGGATAACATCTGGGTTTCACTTCCACCTTAAGGTAAAGCAAACATGCAAAATCATAAACCATGCATGTCTGTAATATTCATATTAATATTCATATTATTATTATTATTCTTTTAGATTTGATTGGCGGTTGGCAACCAACCCACAGGTGCATGACCCCCACTGACTTGATTATCATCACTATCTTCTTCTTCTTCTTTTAGATTTGATTGGTGGTTGGCAACCATCTCACAAGTGCACTACCGCCACATACCTCACTCTATATCATCACTCTATCTGGTCAGGAGCTGTAGTCCTTCTATCATCATTGTTGTGTCCTTATCATCACTATAACTAGTACATACCCGTGCATACCCGTCCACGCCTGTGGAAACCAAGTATAAGTAAGTATTTCTGCATGCCCAGTGCCGTCTCCTCCTGTCTCAGATGGCTGTGTTTTTCAGTCATGCCTGCGGCCTACTGCTCGAACCTGAGGTGTTTCATCTTTACGGCATCTTTTCTGACGTACAGCAGTTCTCCTCACTCTATTGCTCTCAGTCTAGTGAGTGTTCTTCTTCTTATTCATTGCTCAGACCACTTTGCTTGGCATGTTACACATTTGTAGTGTAGACTGCCATTCTTGAAGGGTACTGCTTCGAATGAGTGTGGTGTAAAGTAGTGTGTCCTATTCTTAATCGGGTGACACACTGACACACTCGAACCTCAGGTGTTTCATCTTCAGGGCATCTTTTGTGACGTGCAACAGTTATACTTGGGAGGTACTACTGGAATGTCAGCTGTGTCATCTTCATGGGTTCTTTCCTGACATGCAGCAGTTCTCCTCACTCTATTGCTCTCCATTTATGTAGCATCTGGTTTAAATTAGTGTGTCCTATTCTTAATTGGGTGATGAGTATCTGTTCTTTCCTGTTTCTGGCAACTGCCATTCCATAGTTTACGTGCTTTGGAATTGTGCTGTCGTCCATCATAGGTAGCCAGTCCTAAAATGCATCAAGGCAGGCATTGTGAGTGATGGTCTATATGACATCATAAAGACATCAAGGCAGGCATCATAGGGAAGTACATCATAGGTAGCCAGTTGTCTATACGATGTCATCGCCTATATAACGTCATCGCAAGTGCTGGTCTATATCACATCATAAAGACCTCAAGGCTAGCCTCTTTGGACACTACATCATAGGTAGCCAGTCCTAAAAATACATCAAGGCAGGCATTGCGAGTGATGGTCTTCTATATGACATCATCAAGACATCAAGGCAGGCATCATAGCACACTACATCATAGGTAGCCAGTCCTATTGTCTATATGATGGCATCGCCTATATGATGGCACCGCAAGTCCTATGTTGCCTGACATCATAGGATCATCATAGGACATCATGCAGACAGCATAGGCCGTCCTATGATGTGCTATGATCGTGACACACAGACACAGAGATCTGAGTGGCAGTAGGACCAGTCCAGGACACAGTCCAAGGACGGTTAATTTTTTCACACATAAGGAGTTGTTCAGAAGTCCTTATACAAAGATATAGTGCGATGATAATCTCGTCAGTGGCGGTAATGCACCTGTAAGCTGGTTGCCAACCACCAATCAAATCTAAAAGAAGAAGAAGAATTTATAGAGTGATTTACATCATTCCATATATAATTCAAGAAATCTCTGTCACGATGTCACGATCATAGGATTCGCTAAAAGATCATAGGACTAACTATGAGATCAAAGGCAGGCATCACTCATGATCATAGGACTTGCTAAAAGATCATAGGACTCGCTATGACATCATCAAAGATCAAAGGCAGGCATCACAGATCAAAGGCAGGCATCATTGAACGAGTGGTGACGTCAAAGATCAAAGGCATCTTTCACCATGGTTACTGTTGCCATGGTAATAGTAACTTTCTACGGCCATGCAGAAATTGCTTGCCTGCGTACGGGCATGCACAGGTATGCACTAGTTACATAAAAACACAAAGGCACTAGGAATCACATTACTGCTTAACAAATAGCATTTAACTTATATCCACACTACTATATATAATTCAAGAAAATCTGTGTGTGTGTATGTATGTGTGTCTGTCACTATCATAGGACTGTGTGTGTGTGTCTGTCACAATCATAGGACTCGCTAAAAGATCATAGGACTCGCTACGACATCAGCAAAGATCAAAGGCAGGCATCAATCACAATCCAAAGACTTGCTATGACATGATCAAAGATCAAAGGCAGGCATCACTCACGATCATAGGACTCGCTACAACATCATCAAAGACCATAGGACTCGCTATGACATCATCACAGATCAAAGGCAGGCATCATAGAACAAGTGGTGACGTCAAAGATCAAAGACAGGTCTCTGTCTCTCTGTCACGATCATAGGACTCGCAAAAAGATCATAGGACTCGCTATGACATCATCAAAGATCAAAGGCAGGCTTCACTCATGATCATAGCACTTGCTATGACATCATCAAAGATCAAAGGCAGGTATCACATAACAAATGCAGACATCGCTGAATGAGTGGTGACGTCAAAGATCAAAGGCAGCTTTCACCATGGTTACTGTTGCCATGGTAACAGCAACTTTCTACAGCCATGCAGAAATTGCTTGCTTGTGCTGCGTTGATCTGTGATGATGTCATAGCGAGTCCTATGGTCTTTGATGATGTCGTAGCGAGTCCTATGATCGTGAGTGATGCCTGCCTTTGATCTTTGATGATGTCATAGCAAGTCTTTGGATTGTGATTGATGCCTGCCTTTGATCTTTGCTGATGTCATAGCGAGTCCTATGATCTTCATCACTCACGATCATAGGACTTGCTATGACATCATCAAAGATCATAGGACTAGCAAGTCCTATGATGATGCTACGACATCATCAAAGATCAAAGGCAGGCATCACTGAATGAGTGGTGACGTCAAAGATCAAAGGCAGGCTTCACCATGGTTACTGTTGCCATGATAACCATGTCAAAGATCAAAGGCAGGCATCACCATGGTTACTGTTGCCATGGTAACCATGTCAAAGATCAAAGGCAGGCATGCAGCAGAAATACTTGCTGGACCCGCACCTTGGACACAGTCCAAGGACGGATGGTTTTTTTTTTTGTACGTGGGGAGTTGT
Source organism: Pholidichthys leucotaenia (assembly GCA_020510985.1). Taxonomy (NCBI): domain Eukaryota; kingdom Metazoa; phylum Chordata; class Actinopteri; order Cichliformes; family Pholidichthyidae; genus Pholidichthys; species Pholidichthys leucotaenia. The sequence continues at coordinate 278,883,896 of CM035843.1, read as the reverse complement.
TCAGAGCTCCTTATACAAAGATATAGAGTGGGACACAGTCCAAGGAGAGGATATATATGGTGATAGAGCAATGATATGAAGCAGATATAGAGTGATAGAATCCAGCTCCAGCTGCAGGACAGTGATGTCTGAATACAGTGATGTCTGAAGAGAGAGTAGGTGGCGGTAATGCACCTGTAAGCTGGTTGCCAACCGCCAATCAAATCTAAAAGAAGAAGAAGAAGAATGCACCTGTATATAGATAGAGATCCAAGGACAGATATTTTTTTCACACATAAGGAGTTGTTCAGAACTCCTTATAAGTACTCCTTATACAAAGATATAGAGTGGATAGAGTGGAGTGATGTTAGTGGCAGTTGTCACCGCCAAGATATATAGAGTGATGATATAGAGTGAAGTACATGGATAGGACACATGAGCATAGAGTGATGATACAGAGTGAAGTATGTGGTGGTAATGCACCTGTAAGCTGGTTGCCAACCGCCAATCAAATCTGAAAGAAGAAGAAGAAGAAGAAGAAGAAGAAGAAGAAGAAGAAGAAATACTTGCTTATACTTGGTTTCTATGGTCATGCACGGGTACCATGTCAAAGATCAAAGGCAGGCATCACCATGGTTAATGTTGTCATGGTAACAGTAACTTTCTACAGGCATGCAGGAATACTTGCTTATACTTGGTTTCTACGGGCATGCACGGGTATGCACAGGTATGCACTAGTATACATAAATACATTAGCAAATATACAGGAACATTTTTAAAAAAAGAGGGAAAAAAGACAACAACAGAATATTCAGATATTCTGGATTATTCAAAGGTCCAAAACTGGTATTGGGGACAGCCATAATGCTTACCCAGGTCTGTTTTAAGCTAGCTGAAGATAGGTTAAGATGTTTTTATTTACTTTCTATTGATTGGGTGTCACAAACATAGTAGAGAGTCGTCTGCACTCTGATAAAAAAATTAAGGTAAAAGCATGAGACCAAATACAGATCCCTGTGAAACTCCACAGCTATGTTCCCACTACATTTTAAAGTGACACACCAGTTAAAATCATTTTTTTTCTTGTTAACATGTCTGTAACATGTTTTTTATGACTTACAAGACATGTCAAGAGCGAAATCACTCCTATGTGTCATGTCTGTGTTTTTGTGCTGTGAAAGTTCAGTTAAGTTCAGTTTAAGCTCCTCACCTTGGAAAAGGCAAGTTTAGCTGGAGCGTTTTTATGACGTCACTATAACAGATGTGTCATGATCAGGTGAGCGTGCCTCCCCCCCTCCCTTCCTGTTTCTGTTTTCCCGGCTCTGGAGCTCATCAGCACACCTGCGTGATTACACACCTGTTGCCTCCTGATTCACCAGCATATTTTAGGCCAGAGTGTGAAAAGCTCTCTGCTGGATCGTTGGGTTTGTGCCGCCTCACAACAGCAGACCACGTTGTTTGGCAGGTTTATTATTTCCCCGGTTGTCTTACCTTTTGTCCTCTCCTCTCCTCTTCTCAGGTTTGCTGCCGCTTGGAGTGGTGCATCTCCGGAACTGTGTGGTGCACGCTCACCTGAACCATCCATCCTCAAGACAACGGCTTCTCCACCCAGATTCCCCAGTCATTCCTCTTCCTTCCCTGCAGTTTCCAGTTTCCCCTCATCTTTCCTACTCTGGAGTTCACTGCTGGGCTCTCTGCTCATATGATAAGATCCATTTCCTCAGTTGTCATTTCCCAGTGAGCCATACTCAGTATTAATTCAATTCAATTCAATTCAATTCAATTCAATTCAATTCAACTTTATTTATATAGCACCATTTCACAACAATAGTCATCTCATAGCACTATCAACTGTAGGGGGAACCCCCACAGTTGCAGAAAGACCCCAGCAATCAGGCGATCCCCTGTGAGCAAGCACTTGGCGACGGTGGAGAGGAAAAACTCCCTTTTAACAGGAAGAAACCTCCAGCAGAACCAGGCTCAGGGAGGGGCAGTCATCTGCTGTGACTGGCTGGGGGGGTGAGGGGATAGAGAAGAAGAAAAGAACAGACATGTAGAGAGCAAACAGCACGATGGGGACTCAATCTATGGGAGAGAACAAACAAATGTTAATGACCAACAAAAAAAAAAAAAATATTTCATAGAGAGTGAGGAAAGGTGTGAGGCCCAGTGCATTACTGGAGGTCCCCCGGCTGACTAAACCTATTAGCAGCATAACTAAGGGAGGGTTCAGAAACACATGATCCCTCCCTAATTGTAGGCTATATCAAAAAGGTAGGTTTTAGTCCTATTCTTAAAAACAGAGATCGAGTCTGACTCCCGAATCCAGATTGGCAGCTGGTTCCACAGGAGAGGAGCTTGATAACTGAAGGCTCTGCCTCCCATTGTACTTTTGGAGATTCTAGGTATTACAAGTAATCCTGCATTTTGGGAGCGTAGCGCTCTGTTAGGTTAATACAGTAGTATCAGATCTTTTAAATAAAAAGGAGCCTGATTGTTTAGAGCTTTGTAAGTAAGAAGAAGGATTTTAAACTTAATTCTAAACTCTATGGGAAGCCAATGAAGGGAGGCCAGAACTGGAGAGATATGATCTCTCTTTCTAGTACCTGTTAAAACTCTTGCTGCAGCATTTTGAATCAGCTGAAGACTTTTTAAAGATGTTTTAGGACAGCCTGATAATAAAGAATTACAATAATCTAATCTCGAGCTAACAAAGGCGTGGATCACTTTCTCAGCATCACTCTGAGACAAGATGCTCCAAATCTTGGCAATATTACGCAAATGATAGAAGGCAGTCTTAGAAACAAATTTAATATGTGAATTGAAGGACAGATCTTGATCAAAAATAATTCCAAGGTTCCTCACAGAGCTATTAAGAGAAAGAGTAACCGCATCCAAACTGAAAGTTTGATTTGGAAAGGTATTTCTAAGGTTTTTTGGACCAACAAGAATGACTTCAGTCTTATCTGAATTTAATAGCAGGAAATTACAAGTCATCCAAGCTTTGATTTCCTTAAGACAGGCTTCTAACTTGGCTAATTGATTAGTATCATCTGGCTTCATTGACAGGTATAATTGTGTGTCATCTGCATAACAATGAAAATGTATACAGTGCTTTCTAATAATGTTGCCTAACGGAAGCATATATAAACTAAAAAGAGTAGGGCCTAGCACAGATCCCTGTGGAACTCCATGACTAAGCTTTGAGTTGAAAGAAACCTCATTATTTACGTGAACAAACTGGAACCTATCAGATAAATAAGATCTAAACCACTGCAACGAAGTTCCATTAAGTCCAACATAGTGTTCTAATCTATCAAGTAGAATATTATGATCGATAGTATCAAAAGATGCACTAAGGTCTAAAAGGACAAGCACAGAAACCAGTCCATTATCAGATGCGATGAGGAGGTCGTTAGTGACCTTTGCTAAGGCTGTTTCAGTACTATGATGGATTCTAAACCCAGATTGAAACTCTTCAAGTAAACTATTTCCCTGCAGGTGGTCAAATAATTGCGTAGCAACAACTCTTTCTAAGATTTTTGAAATGAAAGGGAGATTAGAGATTGGTCTATAGTTAGCTAAAGCTCCTGGATCTAGCGTTGGCTTTTTGAGTAAGGGTTTGATTACAGCCGTTTTAAAAGCCTGCGGTACATGGCCTAAAGTTAATGAAGAATTGATTATATGAAGAATAAAGCTACCAATAAGTGGGAAGACTTCTTTAAATAACCTGGTAGGAAAAGGGTCTAAAAGACAAGTCTAAATGACAAAATCATTTCCCTCCTCTCTTTTCTCTTAGGCTGCATATGGCTCCAGCTTTTCTTTGTATATAAGTTGGCGTTTTGGTTGTGGGTTTTCATTAATTGTAGTATGTGTATATGTTCTTTAAGTTAGCGTGTTTCTATAAGGTTTTGGGTTTTCATAAAAGTGGTGTTTACTTTTCATCTGAGTCTGAGTGTTCTCTTGAAGTGGTTTGCCCTGCAATTAAGCCTCCTCAAAAACATTAAATCATGACAGAATGATCCAGCCAGGATTGAGGCTTAGCGGGTGCTGCCTCGGGGGAGCAGTCAGCACTCGTGCATTTGGATGCCATGGAGCGCCAGGTCATGTTTTTGTCCGAGCAGCTCCAAACTATTACCCAACAATTGGCCACGGTTATGGAGCATTTGTGTCGGCTTCCTGGTGTGGCCGCTCCCCTTCCCGCGCCTGCTGCCCCGGCAGCTCCTATTATCAGCAGGACCATTTCCGTTCCCATGCCTGTCCCCTATGGGGGGGGGAGGTAAAGGGTTCCTGTTACACTGTCGGATATATTTCCAGCAGGTGGAGGAGGAGTACAAGGATGATTCGTCTAAGATTCAGTTCCTGACCCTGTTACTCCGCGACTGGGCACTCAAGTGGGCTCAGTCCATCTTGAGTGGTCTGGAGGGGGCCCGGTACACTTTTGAACAGTTCGTTTAGGAATTCACCCGGGCATTTGATCACACGGAGAGCGAGGGTAATATCGCTAGCCAGTTGCTGAGACTCCGGCAGGGGAGTTGGTCAGTTGCTGACTACTCAGTCGGGTTTCGGGTCGCCGCGGCGGACTCCGAGTGGAATGATACTGCACTACGTAGCATCTTCCTGTGGAGTTTGAATGCCAACCTCCGCGATGAACTGGCTATTCGGGTGAACCCCTCCTCTCTGGATGAGCTGATCATACAGGCAGTGGCCCTAGATAACCGGTTCCAGGAGTTTGCTAGGGAGCAGAGGACCGCTGCTCCTGGGTACGCGGCTGCTGTCCGGCTTTATAAGATTTCTGGGCTGGAGAGAGAGGGGATGGAGAGATACATTAAGGATTCTTTGAATGCCGGCCTCATTTGGCCATCCTCCGCTCCTCTCGGGGCGGGTTTTTTCTTTGTTGGAAAGAAGGATGGGTCTCTGCATCCGTGCATTGACTATCGTGAGTTAAACGGCATCACCATCAAAGATGAATATTCTATGCCCCTAATCATCTCTGCGTATGAGCTCCTTCGGCACATGCGCGTATTCTCCAAACTTGACCTGCGCAATGCGTATCACCTAATCCGAATATGCGAGGGGGACGAGTGGAAGACGGCATTTAAGACTCAGGGCAATTTGAGTATTTAGTCATGCCCTTCTGGCTCACCAATGCTCCGCCGTCTTCCAACGTTTAATCAACGACGTCCTCCGAGACATGGTTAATCAATTTGTCTTTGTTTATCTAGATGACGATTTTTTTCTCGCACACCATAGAAGCATCAAGTCCACGTAAGAGCGGTGTTATAGCAGCTCTTAGAGAACCAGCTCTACATCAAGGCAGAGAAGTGTGAGTTTTCCGCCAGTTCCACTTCTTTCCTTAGGTTCGTAGTGGTGGAGGGAGAGCTGAGAACAGATCCAGCCAAAGTGAAGGCTGTGCTAGACTGGCCAACACCCCACTCCCGTAAGGAGCTGCAACGCTTCTTAGGGTTTGCAAACTTTTATCACAGGTTCATCAGGAACTATAGTGGGGTAGCACAGCCTCTGACCCAGCTGACCTCCGTTAAGGTGCCATTCATATGGTCCGAGGCAGCTGAGCAGGCCTTTCTAAAATTAAAGGACCTGTTCTCTAAAAACCCCATCTTGGCCCAGGTCGACTCTCAGCTCCAATTTACCCTGGAGGTGGATGCTTCAGACATGGGGGTGGGCGCCGTGCTGTCCCAGCGCTCACCCTCCGACTTGAAACTCCCCCCATGCACGTATTTCTCTTGGTGGCTCACCCCAGCTGAAAGAAATTACAACGTCGGGGATTAGGAGCTTTTGGCCATTAAATTGGCTCTAAAGGAATGGAGACAATGGCTGGAGAGAGCGGTGCACCCTATAGTCATGTGGACTGACCACAAGAACCTCGAGCATCTGCGGTCAGCCTGCAGACTAAATTCCAGACAAGCCCGCTGGGCCTTATTCTTCCAACGATTCAACTTCACCATCACGTACAGGCCCGGCTCTCGCAATGTCAAACCTGATGCTCTCTCCAGACTGTTTTGCTAGGACCCATCTGCCCCCTCATCCCGCTCCCAGCCTATTCTCCCGCCTTCGTGCGTCCTGGGGGCCCTTACCTGGGAGATCAAGCGGAGGGTCCGACAAGCCCAGTCCTCTGAGCCTGAACCGGCAGGGTGCCCCCCCCCCCCCAACTGCCTATTTGTTCCTGCTGCCGTCCACAGTGAAGTTATCTAATGGGGTCACACCATTCGCTTTGCCTGTCACCCTGGGGTGGGATGCACTATTGACCTGGTCAGGCGGGCGTTCTGGTGGCCCACACTGTGGAGGGACATGCAGGAGTACGTCAAGGTCTGTCAGATGTGTGCCCGGAACAAATCCAGTTCCCCCCCCCCCCCCCCGCTGGTCTCCTGCACGCCCTCCCCGTTCCTTGTTGACCTTGGTCTTACATTGCCCTTGATTTTTTTTCTGGACTTCCCCCCTCCCGCAGCAACACGGTCATCCTAACCATTGTAGACAGATTTTCCAAGGCTGTCCATCTGGTTCCCCTCCCCACGTTGCCATCGGCTGCTGAAACGGCTGAATTGATCTCCGCCCATGTCATTCGCCTCCACGGCATCCCCACCGACACTGTGTCTGACCAGGGCCCCCAGTTCATCTCCCGGGTGTGGAAGTCCATCTGCCACTCACTTGGAACCTCCGTCAGCCTCACCTCCGGATATCATCCCCAGAGCAATGGGCAGGCTGAGCGTGCCAATCAGTCCCTGGAGGCCGCTGTTTGGTGCGTGGCGGCCGAAAATCCATCCTCCTGGAGTTCTCATCTGACTTGGGTGGAGTACTCACTCAACTCCATGATCTCCTCGACCACGGGGCTCACACCATTTGAGGCCTCCATGGGTTACAACCCCCCCCCCCCCCACACTGCTGCCCATGACGGAGAGAGAGGTGGTGGTGCCTTCCGTGGGAGCCCACTTTTGCTGCTGCCACAGAGTCTGGAGGTCCACCTGAGCTGCTCTCCGCCGAGCTATGGAACGCAATCACCGCTATGCGGACTGGAGGAGGGTCCCAGCGCCAGAATCCAAGGTTGGACAGGAGGTCTGAGTGTCAGCCAACCAGATCCCTCTGAAGGCCCAGGCCAAGAAGCTCTTGCCCCGCTTCCTGGGTCCATTTCCTGTCACTGAGGTCATTGGTGACTCCGCAGTCCGGCTCCAGCTCCCTTGGGTGCTCCATGTGCATCCCACCTTTCACGTCTCGAACATCAAGCCTCTCTCCACCAGCACCCCCCCCCCCCGAAGCTGCCTCCCCCTCCCCGAGTCCTTGACGGCCACACCAACCACACTGTCCGTAAGATCCTGGACATTCACCGCCGAGGCCAGGGTCTCCAGTACCTCGCCCACTGGGAGGGCTATGGTCACAGGTCATGGACTCCCAGATCATATTTTCACAACAAAGGGATGGTCTAGGCCTACCATCTAGCTCACCCAGAGAAACCCAGTGGACTGCCAGGAGGTGCTCCTTGGGGGGGCGGGCTGTCATATCCTGATGAGCGCTCGCCTCCTCCTTCCCGTTCTCTCCTGCCTCTCAGGTAATCAGCGCACCTGGAAGGATTGATGCACCTGCTGCCTCTGCCGAGCCAGAGTTTATAAGGACCACCTCTTCACTGATTTTACGCTGGCTCATTTGGGTATACTGCCTCTGAGCAGAATCTCTGCACAAACTTGCAAGTTGTGTCGTGTGAAGGTTACACCTTACCTTAACACTGTTTCCTCTTTCCTCCTTCTCCAGGTTGCTGCCTCCGAAGTGATGCGTCTTCAGGGATCGAGGTGCACTCACCAGCCCATTGCCTCTCCCTCTGCAGCTCCATACTCCACCCGGTCAGACACAGCCCTTTCCCCAATCATTGTCACCAGCTTCACCCTGCTGGTTTGTCTCCTCTCGCTGGGCTCTGGACCGGATTCTCCTCTCACCCCCACATAAGTGGCATAATTTGTATTTCCACTCCTCACCTCCATTCCTCTCTAACCAGCTCCCATCTTTTCTCTGCAGGCTGTTGCTTCTTTGGCGAGTGACTGTTTTCCATAATCCTGCTCTTTTGAGATTAATAAACTGTCAAATGTCTATTGTAGTTTCTGTGCTTCCTTGGTGCTGCACCCTGCACGTGTGCTGTAAATTCAGTTGGTATGACAGTATCATTGTATCGCTATATTTTCTCGACTTTCAATTTGCCAGAATTTTGAGATAAGGTTTTGTTTTCGAAATAAACACAAATTTAACACACCTTTACTGTCAATGAAGCCAGGGGAAAAGGTATTGTAATAACTATGCGGGGCCACTAGAGGTGGCAGTGCAACTTTTTTACAGCACATGGATGACTTCCTGTCACAGTCTGTCTCTAGCTGAGAGATAAATAGCGGCTATAAAATAGCGGTTACTGAAAAAAACCCACATATTCAGCAACAACACCATTTATTCATCACATTGTTTTCACACTGGTTTTGCTGTTTAGTTTTGCAGAGAAAGGACAAGGTATTTTCTTCCTGGAGTTTTCAGTTCGCTAAATACTATCAAGTCCCAACATTCGTCGCCTCAAAAACTTTTGCAGGGTTGGTTAGGTGGCCGTGCTGATGCCTGTCCAAAATTAAGTAAATATAAATAAAGTCTTTGAGAAATGTTTGTGTTGTAATTATTTATATTTTTTCTCATACAGTTACTCAGGGAGTAACAACTGTATGACTGTATTCAACAACTGTATGACAACTGTATTCAACCGATGGACTAAAGTGGCCAACTGGTGGAAAAGTGGTATTTGCCGCTCTGCTGAGACTGGCCTACAATTGGCCACTTTTCGATCTCACTGTCTCTCCACAGCAGGCCACTGCAGCAGTGCAGCAGATGCCTGCACGGAGTAAGGTTTGTGCTTAAATTATGCAGTGATTTCAATATTAAAACACCAATAACTCCTACAACTGTAATATTTGATTCTTAAAGCTTAAGTTATGTCACATTTTTTTTTCCAGTGTCTAATTTTTTTTTCCCGTTGGGGACTGCTTTGTTCCATCCATCCATCCATCCATCCATCCATCCATCCATCCATCTTCTACTGCTTAAAATATCTTAATTCGGGTCACGGGGGGCCTGGAGCCTATCCCAGCGTCTTTGGGCGAGAGGCAGGGTACACCCTGGACAGATTGCCAGTTCATCGCAGGGCCAACACAGACGGACAAACAACCATTCACTCTCACATTCATACCTAAAGACAATTTAGAATCCCCAGTTGATCCCAATTAACCTAAACTGCATGTCTTTGGCCAGTGGGAGGAAACCGGAGCTCCCGGAGAAACCCACGCAGACACGGGGAGAACACGCAAACTCCACACAGAAAGGTGACCGATGGTCAGGGGGTGGGATCGAACCCAGGATGGTCAAGGATGGAATCGATCCCGTGACCTTCTTGCTGTGCTGCCACAGTGCTAACCACTGTGCCATTAAGCTGCCCCTGCTGCTTGGTTCCATTACTGTAATTTAACCTGTTAAATTGTTTTCTAAATACAGTGGGGCAAAAAAGTATTTAGTCAGCCACCAATTGTGCAAGTTCTCCCGCTTAAAAGATGAGAGAGGTCTCCAATTTTCATCATAGGTATACCTCAACTATGAGAGACAAAATGAGAAAAAAAAATCCAGAAAATCACATTGTCTGATTTTTAAAGAATTTATTTGCAAATTATGGTGAAAAATAAGTATTTGGTCAATAACAAAAGTTCATCTCAGTACTTTGTTATATACCCTTTGATGGTAATGACAGAGGTAAAACATTTTCTGTAAGTCTTCACAAGGTTTTCACACACTGTTGCTGGTATTCTGGCCCATTCCTGCATGCAGATCTCCTCTAGAGCAGTGATGTTTGGGGGCTGTCGCTGGGCAAAACGGACTTTCAACTCCCTCCAAAGATTTTCTATGGGGTTGAGATCTGGAGACTGGCTAGGCCACTCCAGGACCTTGAAATGCTTCTTACGAAGCCACTCCTTCGTTGCCCGGGCGGTGTGTTTGGGATCATTGTCATGCTGAAAGACCCAGCCACGTTTCATCTTCAATGCCCTTGCTGATGGAAGCACGTTTTCATTCAAAATCTCACGATACATGGCCCCATTCATTCTTTCCTTTACACGGATCAGTCATCCTGGTCCCTTTGCAGAAAAACAGCCCCAAAGCACGATGTTTCCACCCCAACGCTTCACAGTAGGTATGGTGTTCTTTGGATGCAACTCAGCATTCTTTCTCCTCCAACCACAACAAGTTGAGTTTTTACCAAAAAGTTCTATTTTGGAGGGGGGCGCTCGTGCGCAGTAATGGAGTAGACGTGTTTCTACGAGGCTCCGTCGCAGACTTCTAAATTTTGTTTATTTTTGCTACACCTACTTACCAACTTTTTGCCTACTTATCGTCAGAGCTGTTTCTAACTAACCTCCAATTATGCCACCCAAGAGAGACGAGGTAAAACCATCAAATTCAGCCTCGGCTAGCGCTAGCAACGAAGCTATATTAGCTGCAGTTAACAAATATGGCGCTGAGCTAGCTAAAGTTTCAGCGCAGATGGAAGAGCTGAAAAAGTCCGTGGAGGGTCGCATAAGCACAGTGGAGACGCATTTGA